>JALGBA010002149.1:0-67500 GCA_023970755.1 Azemiops feae
TCATCAGTGCTAGAAGGGAGGGGGGTTTGCAAAGAGGAGGAGGAGGAAGAGGAGGAGGAAGAGGAGGAGGAGGAGGAGGAGGAGGAGGAAGGCTGTCGGCTCCCTGGTGCTCTCTGAGTTTGGTTGTTTTCTTGCAGATGTTTCATAACCGAAGTAGGCAACATCATCAGTACGAGAAGGGAATAGAGTTGGCATAGTGCAGGAGGAGGAGGAAGAAGGGAGGAAGAAGAAGAGGAGGAGGAGGAAGAGGAGGACTGAGGGGTCCTTGGTGCTCTCTGAGCTGGGTGGCTTTCTTGCAGACGTTTCATGACCCAACTAGGAGACATCATCAGCATGTGAAGGGAATGATGTTTGTGGAGAGGAGGAGGAGGAGGAAGAGGAGGAGAAGGAGGAGGCCTGTGGAGTCCTTGGTGCTCGCCAAGCTTGCTGGTTTCCTTCAGACTTTTCATGACTGAACTATGTAACATCCTCAGTGCTTCAAGGGAGTGGGGTTTGCTGAGAGGAGCAGGAGGAGGAGGAAGAGAGGAGGAGGAGGGGAAGGAAGGGAAGGAAGGAAGGAAGGAAGGAAGGAAGGAAGGAAGGAAGGAAGGAAGGAAGGAAGGAAGGAAGGAAGGAAGGAAGGGAAGGAGGGGAAGGACTGCGTGATCCTTGGTGCTTTCTAAACTTGCTCTTATCTTGCGGACATTTCATGACCCAATTAAGTAACTTCTTCAGTGCTAACAGGAGTGGGGTTTGCTCTCTGTTTATCTACCAGTGGCTTGCACTGTCAGTTTTGCTGAGAGTGCTGGTTTTTTTTCTTGATAATTCCTTGATTAGGTTATTATTTATAAACGGAGAGCAAACCCCACTCTCTTTTAGCATTGAAGACGTTATCTAGTTAGGTCACGAAACATCTGCAAGAAAACTACCCAGCTCAGAGAACACCGAGGACCGCAGACTAACAGAACAACAGAGCTGTTGGAAGGGACCTTGGAGGTCATCTAGTCCAACCCCCTGCTGAAGCAGGAGATCCTGTACCATCTCAGACAGGTGGTTATCCAGTCTCTTCTTAAAAACCTTTAGTGATGGAGCACCCAGAACGTCTGGTGGCAAGCCGTTCCACTGGTTAATTGTCCTCACTGTCAGGAAATTCCTCCTTAGTTCCAGGTTGCTTCTCTCCTTGATTAGTTTCCATCCGTTGTTTCTTGTCCTGCCTTCTGGCGCTTTGGAAAATAGGATGACCCCCTCTTCTTTGTGGCAGCCCTTCAGATACTGGAATGCTGCTATCATGTCCCCCCTAGTCTGATCTTCCAGGATAGGTTGGTCGTCTGCTCCTCTCCTGCTCTTTGCCAGCTCTCAGTTGGAGTCTCCATGAATGCTCCACCTTCTCCTCTTCCCTCTCCAGAACTTTTCAGAGTTCCTCCAGAGTGGAAGTTTTTTCCCCTCTGCTTTGTCTCGCAAACTTTGGCCATTAATAATGGATTTGCTGAGAGCATTTTCCCTCCAGGCCGTAAACAAACCATCCATTTCTTTTCTGCAGCCCATTAAAAGGCCAAAAGCTTCGCGGGTTATTTATTGTTTAGTCCAAAAGCAGATTAACTATGCCCCAGACAGCTTCCAGACTTATTTTTATACGGTTTTTATCACAGATGACTGGGACGGGGAAATTGGTGGGGGCCAGAAGAGGGAAGCCGCTCAATCAATTTCTCATATTAAACTTTGGAGCCTCTTTGTGTAGGGAGCCTATGAAGCAGGGATGGAGCCACCTGGCCTTTGCGCTACGGGGGTTTTGTTTTATTTTATTTTATTTTATTTACAAAACTAAGCTGTAGGACAGTGATGGCGAACCTTTCAGAGACCGAGTGCCCAAACTGCAACCCAAACTCACTTATGCATCGTCGAGTGCCGGGTGGGCGTGGCTCATTGGGTGGGTGTGGCCCATTGGGTGGGCACAGCCCATTGGGTGGGCGTGGCTGCAGTGATAAGGGCAGACTGGGTGGGACTAAAAAGTTCAATCAATTCCAACTTTGCAAGATCTTTTTTTTTCCCGCGAGAAGTTGAAATTGACTGATCGAACCTTTTTTTTTTTTGCACATGGCGGTGGGGGCCTAAAGCAAAAAGGTTTTATAAAACCCAGCTGAAGGCCTAGGACTGGGGCGACGGCGCGCGTGCCCACAGAGAGGGCTCTGAGTGCCGCCTCGGGCACCCGTGCCATAGGTTCGCCACCACGGCTGTAGGACATCTAATAATCTAAATTATGGATCCGTTCTCAATATTCCAGGCACAGCAACAGTCATGGGAATACCTGAGGCTTATTCAGGAGCAAAATAGGGGGGACCCAGGCTCAGTTTTTGACATTGACTGAATGGGGATGGATACCTTTTTCCTTCCTTCCTTCCTTCCTCCCTCCTCTCTCCTTTTCTTGTTTCCTTCCTTCTTCCTTCCTTCCATCCATCCTTCCTTCTCCTCTCACTTATTCTTCCTTCCTTCCTTCCTTATTTCCTTCCTTCCTCCTCCTTCCTTATTTCCTTCCTTCCTCCTCTCTTCTTCTCGTTTCCTTCCTTCCTTCTGTCCTCCCTCCCTCCTCCCTCCTACTCTTATTTCCTTCCTTCCTTCTCCCTATTTCCTTCATTCCTCCTCCATCCTTCTCTTATTTCCTTCCTTCTTCCTTCTCTTATTCCTACCTTCCTTCCTTCCTTCTTCCTCCTCTTTCCTTCCTTCCTTCCTTCCTTCCTTCCTTCCACCTCCCTCATTTCCTTCCTTCCTTCCTTCCTTCCTTCCTTCCTTCCTTCCTTCCTTCCTTCCTTTCTCCTTCCCCTTCCCCTCCCTCCCTCCCTAGATCTAGATGATCCAGGTCTACAATTCTGTGATAAATATCATTTCCTTAAATCAAAGAATCTCAACAACAACAACAACAACAAAAGAAACCCTAAAATGTCTACCACCCAGTGTTCCTTCTCTTGATTTCACCCCGAGAAACCAAATATGTGATTGGGAGCCCAGAAGCTTCCCTGCAAATACTCTTCTGCATCCTGCAGGCTCCAATGGTAGAGTCATCTCTGATGTTTTTAACATGCCCGTGATTGATCATGGACGGCAGATGCAAATACTGGGCCCATGACGCACAAGGCCTGTTCCAGATGACCCTGAACCGAGGCATAATATTCAGCCTTGTCCTGCATCTGTTCAGGGCAGCTGTGTGTGTCTTCTGAAGACCCTGGGTCAGGGGTAGGCAACCTTTTATGACTCGTGGACTTCAACTCCCAGAATTCCTGAGCCAGCATGGGGAAACTATGGCCCCCTCATGATTTGCGGACTTCAACTCCCAGAATTCCTGAGCCAGCATGGGGAAACTATGCCCCCCTCATGACTCGTGGACTTCAACTCCCAGAATTCCTCAGCCAGCATGGGGGAACTATGGCCCCCTCATGACTCGTGGACTTCAACTCCCAGAATTCCTCAGCCAGCATGGGGGAACGATGGCCCCCTCATGACTCGTGGACTTCAACTCCCAGAATTCCTCAGCCAGCATGGGGAAACTATGGCCCCCTCATGACTCGTGGACTTCAACTCCCAGAATTCCTGAGGCAGCATGGGGGAACTATGGCCCCTTCATGACTCGTGGACTTCAACTCCCGGAATTCCTGACCCAGCATGGGGGAACTATGGCCTCCTCATAACTCGTGGACTTCAACTCCCAGAATTCCTGAGCCAGCATGGGGGAACTATGGCCCCCTCATGACTCATGGACTTCAACTCCCAGAATTCCTGAGCCAGCATGGCTCAGCTTGGAAACCTCTCCCTTTCCCCTCAGCATGGCTGGCTCAGGAATTCTGGGAGTTGAAGTCCACCAGTCATAAAAGAGCCAAGGTTGCCTACCCCTGCCCCGGGTGAATGTTCACTCCTGCCATCCAGCTCCAGCTGCCTCATTCCTTTCCCATGGCAATGCGGAAAAGGATGTTGCTCCAACTTCCATGGTCCATAATGAGGGATGCTCAGAGAAGGGCAGCCTTCTCATCCACGCCTCCAGTGACCTGCTCAATGTTCTGATTCTGATTCCATGAACCTGGAACAGCGCATCCAGTTTTGGTCACCTCGTTACAAAAAAAAAAGATGTTGAGATTTTGGGAAAAGTGCAGAGAGATGCAACTAAGACGATTAAAGGCCTGGAGACAAAAACGTGAGGAATGGGGTTGGCCAGTCTAGAGAAAAGAAGGACCAGGAGGGACATGATAGCAGTCTTCCAATATCTCAGGGACTGCTCCAAAGAAGAGGGAGTCAAGCTATTCTCCAAAGCACCTGAAGGCAGGACAAGGAACAACAGATGGAAACTGATTAAGGAGAGAAGCAACCTGGAACTAAGGAGGAATTTCCTGACAGTTAGAACAATTAACCAGGGGAACAACCTGCCTCCAGAAGTGGTAAATGCTCCAACGCTGGAAGTTTTTAAGAAGAGACTGGACAGCCATTTGTCCGAAATGGTATAGGGCTTCCTGCTTGAGCAGGGGGCTGGACTAGAAGATCTTTGAGGTCCCTTCCAGCTCTATTCTGATTGATTGATTGATTGATTGATGCTACCATCTCTTCTTCCAGTGAAGCTGGAAGACCTTCCCATCCTTAGCCACCCTCTCTGATGGGCTTTCCTCCTTCCTGGATGTTCTGGGTCCTTGCGTGTGCCAAGAAGAATTCCTCCATGTTTGAAGAAGGTGTTGAATAGGACGCCAAACGCCTCTGGCAGGTTCCTGACATGCCACAAGGCTTGGTTTCCAATCGGCCCTTCATCCCTCAGGAGGCAACCCTGATCAGTGTTTAACAGGCTGCTGGAATATCCTTCCCAAAAAGACAGGTGTAACCGGGTGACTTATTTGGAGGAATAAACGCCACCCTCTGCAGAAATACATCTTTTTTAGGAAGTCAGACACGATTTGAGCTTTTGTTTGAAAGCCGCCCAGCAGAGAGAGCTTACAAATTACAGGTTCTGGGCAAGCCAGCAGGGTTTTTTTTTGTTCTGCTCTCTGAAGTCCAAATGTCTGGCAGCCATCACAGTGATGGGATCCTCAACCTTGAGCAAGCAGAAACGGTGAGCTTGATGTTCAAAGCTGCCGAGGGACGCCTAGATGAAAAGAAGGAAGCAGGACCCCAGCTGTGGCATGGCTGTGACACTCTCCCAGGCGTAATCTCCTTCCGCCTGGGGTGCTTTAACAAACGAAACAAAATCAGCCAAGTCCTTGGCAGGCGCTCCAGACCATGCAGGAAACACCCATCTGTCAATGTTTGGCACGTAGATTCAATTAGTCTGAAGAGATGGGCTGGCTGAGAGACCCACTGACTAATTGGCAAAACATTCAGGGAAGCAATAAAAGAGAATCAGGGTTCAACTCTGAGATTCTCTCTGAGCTTGGCAGTTTTCCTGTAGACATTTCATTATTCAATTAGGGAACATCATCAATGTTTGAAGGGAGTATGGCTTGTGGGGAGGAGGAGGAGGAGAGGGATGAAGGATGAGGAGGAGGAGGAGGAGATGGGGTCCTTGCTCTCTCTGACTTGTTTTTTCTTACAGATGGTTCTGACCCAACTAGGTCACTCATCAGCTGAGAGATTGGGTTTTGGGGGGGGTATCAGGGGGGGAGTAGGGAGGAGGAGGATAAGGAGGACTGTGGGTCCTTGGCGCTCTCTGAGCTGGGTTGTTTTCTAGCAGACGTTTCATGACCCAAACTAGGTAACATCATCAGTGCATTTGTGGAGAGGAGGGGGAGGAGGAGGGGGAGGAGGAATAGCAGCATAACAGAGGTGGAAGGGACCTTGGAGGTCTTCTAGTCCAGCCCCCTGCTCAAGCAGGAGACCCTATGCCATTTCAGACAAGTGTCTGTCCAGTCTTTTCTTAAAAACCTCCAGTGATGGAGCACCCACAACTTCTAGAGGCAAGCCATTCCACCAAATTTTTCTGTCAGGAAATTCCTCCTTAGTTCCAGGTTGCGTCTCTCTTTGATTAGCTTCCATCCATTACTCTGCCTTCAGGTGCTTTGCAGAATAGGTTGACCCCCTGTTTTCAGTGAGAACCCCTCAAGTATTGGAACACTGCTATCCTGTCTCCCCTAGTACTTCTCTTCATTAAACTAGACATACCCAATTCCAGCAACCGTTCCTTATATGTTTTAGCCTCCGGTCCCCTAATCATCTTTGTTGCTCTTCTCTGCACTTTTTGCAAAGTCTCAACCTCTTTTTTACATCGTGGTGACCAAAACTGGATGCAGGATTCCAAGTGTGGCCTTACCAAGGCCTTGTAAAGTGGTATTAATACTTCACGTGATCTTGATTCTATCCCTCTGTTGATGCAGCCTAGCACTGTGTTGGCCTTTTTGGCAGCTGCAGCACACGGCTGGCTCCTGTTTAAGTGATTGTCCACTAGGACTCCAAGGTCCCTCTCACAGTTACTACTATTGAGCCAGATGCCATGAATGTAATTGTGGGTTAAACTATGGTCATAAGTTAAGGACTGTTTTGTTCTGCATCATATCTAAAAATTAAAACTATCGAATTAATCCTCCAGAAGATCTACTCGACCTGGTTACAGAGTCAACCCGTTTTCTAGATTCGTAAAATCCAGCAATCCACCAAATGGGGTGGACCCCTTCTGCCCTGATTCAGTACTACCCTAGGGGCACTTAAAATAAACAAATGCCCTCCACGACACACTCTGTTTCTTCTGTATTAACCCTGGTTTGTCCTTTCTAGTTTTGCAAACCAATCTCTTTGGTTGCAAAGATGCTGCACTAGTAGGGGGACCCCACTTGGAATCCTGCATCCAGTTTTGGTCACAACGATGTAAAAAAGATGCTGAGACTCTGGAAAGAGTGCAGAGAAGAGCAACAAAGATGATCAGGGGACTGGAGGCTGAAACATATGAAGAACGGTTGCTGGAATTGGGTATGTCTAATTTAATGAAAAGAAGGAGCAGGGGTATCATGATAGCGGTCTTCCAGTATTTGAGGGGCTGCCCCAAAGAAGAGGGAGTCAAGCTATTCTCCAAATCCCCTGAAAGCAGGACAAGAAGCAACGGATGGAAACTAATGAAGGAGAGAAGCAACCTGGAACTAAGGAGAAACTTCCTGACAGTGAGAACAATTAATCAGTGGAACAGCTCGCCTCCGGAAGTTGTGGGTGCTTCATCACTGGAGGTTTTTGAGAAGACAGTGGACCACCATTTGTCTGAAATGGCATATGGTTTCCTGTGTGAGCAGCGGGTTGGACTAGAAGACCTCCAAGGTCCCTTCCAACTCTGTGATTCTGATATTATTCAATTATAAATGTGCTTCTCAGCATTGCACCATCATAGAAGAGGAGCTATCACACAGGTTAAGCTAGTGAAGATGGCAGGCAGCCTCTCCTGGCAGACACCTGACCTGGTTACTTTGTCTTGGGACAAATGAATGGCAGCGAATGGCCCCAGGTAGCATTCGTCTCCATTCACCTGGGCCTTTTAATGTGGTTTAAAGCCACTGTATGAACATAGAACGTGGTGTAGAAAGAAAAATCTTCATCAGGGTCCAGTCCAAGCTGGGAATAAACAAAATGGAGACTGCTTTAAAACTCTAAAGACATGACCTGGTAGTTGGTAGTTTATTGAATTGCAGAGCCAGACAGAAATGAGACTCTGGGAAAGCTGGCCACATGTTGCTGGGAGTGGTGGGTTTTTATACCTTCTTGGGCTTTTGTGTTTGGAGTTGTTCCTGTGGCATGAATTTTGACCTGAGTCTGAGTATGCCTTTCTGGTATTCTAATGGTGGTGGGCTAATCCTATTACCAAAGGTCATGTCTTTAGAGTTTGGGTGGGGTAAGGTAGATTTTAGGGGTCTGTCTTTCTAATCTCATCAGCTTCTAGCTTCCTGCCACCAACCTTTCTGAATAGGATTATCACATCTGCATTTCTACAAAGCTGGTTTCTGCTTGGGGCAGAGAGACCTGGGTGTGTGTGTGTTTCTGCCTTTTAAGATCTTCTCCATTATTCCTGTGGGACGTCAGCCCCCCCGAGAAGGATCTTAAAGAGACAGAAAAGCATGCCCAGTTTTCTTAATGGTCCCGGGTCTCCCTCCCCCAGGCAGAGGCCAGCTCCGTAGAAATGCAGATGTAAACCCAGGAAGGTTGAAGCTAGAAGATTAAGAAGACAAAGACACCTAAAATCTACATACCTCACCCAAACTCCAAGAGTCATCAGCCCCAGCCCCAGGGAAGCAGGATATGACCTTTGGGACATAAAAGGATTAACCCATCACCATCAGAATACTAGAAAGGCACACTCAGACTCAGGTCAGAATACATGACACAGGAAATAGCCTCAAACAGAAACAGGAAACAACTCCAAACCAAAGGCTCCAGAGGGTATAAAAACCCACTCCCTACATGTGCTCTCTCTCTTTTCTGCCAGAGCCATCTTTCTGTCTGGCTCTGCTCTTCAATAAACTACAACCTTCTTTCTAAAGCAGTCGCCATGTTGTTTATTCCCAGCTTGGACTGATGAAGACTTTTCTTTCAACATTCCTTTGGGGAAATATGATATTCTGTCTTTTAATATTCCCAAAATATTTCTTTCTCAAGGGGGGCGGGGCTGCTGTCCTCCCACGCTGGGTTAACCCAGCATCCAGGTTAATGATATTGTGTAGTGCACAATGGGGGTGTGCGGGGGGGGGGGATGACAAGTACTGCTCAGAATGATCAGCCAGTGCAGTGGGATACACAACAGAACAGTGTTTTTCAAGCTCAGCCCCTTTTAAGATGGCTGGACTTCAATTCCCAGAATCCCACGCTGAGGAAAATACTGGGTCTACCTCCCTCAGCTTACCGGCTGAGGAATTCTGGGAGTTGAAGTCCACGCGTCCATCTCAAAGAGGCTGAGCGTGAAAACCACTCCTCCAGTCCTCCTGCTTTCTTGCTGGGGTCTTCCGGGGGTTGAAGCCCACCCCTCTTAAAGCTTCCAAGGTTGAGAAAGAGTGAAAGAAAGGAAAAGCAGGGCGGAAGCTTAGAGCCCGGAACGTCGCGCCGCGGGGAACGTTTCCGGTAGGGAACACTTTGGGCGGTGCACCCGCCGCGCTAGCGGCGCCCACGTGATCAGAGGCTGAGCTGCGCTGCTGTATGCGGAGTCGGCTCCTCCCTCCCCCGGAAGTCCCTCTGCACTTCCTGTGTCCGTCACTCAGAAGGCGCCTCCGATCGTCCCCGGCCGTCCCGGGGGTCGTGGGGTGGGGGTCTCTCTGTCTCCGGCCTCTGGTGAGGGGCGCTGCTCTCTCGGGGGGCGGGGGCGGTAAGAGCCGCCCGTCTTCCGCCCCTTGGAGGGTTACTGGGGAGAGTGGGGGAGGGGCCGTCAGCGGTCTTCTGGGCCTGAAAAGGTGGGATAAAATGAATAATAGCAGTAACAATAATAATAATAAAGTAATGAATGAACGAACGAACAGTACCTTTCAGGCAGCCTACCTCACAAGGTTGTGGGGAAAAGAGGAGGCAAGAGGATTAGATAGATAGATAGATAGATAGATAGATAGATAGATAGATAGATAGATAGATAGATAGATGATAGTGTATATATTTAACTATCTTTTGTTTATATCATTATTTATATATCATCTGTCTATACTATTCATCTATGTCAGTCTATCATCCATCTGTCTCTACATCCATCCATCCATTCATCCATCCATCATCTCTCTCTCTCCTCTATCTGTCTATCTGTCTATCTATATGCTATCGTTTATCTATCTATCCTCTTTCTTTTATATCTGTCTATCTAATCTATCATCTATGTCTGTCTGTCTATCTATCTATATCCTGTCTGTCTGTCTGTCTATATCCTATCTTTCTTTTATATCTGTGTATGTAATCTATCATCCATGTCACTATCTATCTATCTATCTATCTATCTATCTATCTATCTATCTATCTATCTATCTATCTATCTATCTATCTATCTATCTATCTATCTATCTATCTATCTATCTATCTATCTCCTATCTTTCTATCTAATCTATCATCTGTCTATCTATATCTAATATCTATCATCTATGTCTATCTAACTATCTATCTATCTATCTATGTCTATCTATCTATCTATCTCTGTCTGTCTCTATCTCTCTGTCTGTCTCTATCTACCTACCTACCTACCTACCATCCAACTATCTACCTACCTAGCTACCTACCTATCATCCGTCCGTCCATGCATCCATCCATGCATCCATCCATCCATCCATCCATCCATCCATCCATCCATCCATCCATCCATCCATCCATCTATTTGCCTGTCTGCCTACCTACCTAACTTTATTTCAACCTTTTAGGTAAAGAACATGGGATAAAGCATTTATTCCGTATTTTAGGTAGAAAACATCCTCTTTTCCCCCACAACAACCCTGAGAGGCGGGCTAGGTTGAGAGACAGACTGGCTCATCCGTTCATAGCGCTTTTATCAAAATGATTTCCCCCCCCCCCATTTTGTTTGAAGGGCACCTAGCAAGAGTTGACTGACACTTCTAATCTGTTGCTTTCTTTAGGGAGCAGAAGGGCCTCGTGCCAAGATGCTGGCTTTGCGCAGCGCCCTGGTCTGCCCGAGGCCTCTGTGTCGGTCCGTGCGCTCCGGATGCCAAGCCTGGCTTTCCACCTGCAGTCCGGATCCAAAGCCCCCCCTCAAAAGACAGAGAGATGAAGGGAGCCTCCAAGACTTCCGCTCCAAACTGGTAGAGGGTCCGTCTCTGCAGCACTTCCTACAATCGGCTGCTCCTACACAGGATGCCCACCGCTTGCCAGCTGAAGTCCCGGAAGACCCCGCCCCTTACCTTGGACCCCTCACCCTGGCAGATTCCCCAAAGAAAGGTGAGTATGGCCGCTCCACCATACCTTTCCTGCTACGCAAGGGCTGATTCGGTTTTGTTTATAGAGACATTTTTTGGGGGGGAGACTCCTTGTGTCCTTGTGAGTTTGCCCACTTACAGGGTCAAAATCGTTCCCTCACGATGAAGGAGCAGTCTGGCTCCTAGTCGAGTTGAACCTGGATTGTATTGGGATGGAGGGGAGACCACCAGGAAACCCTGAGGTTGCAGATTAGGCCGGGGAGTCTCAAAATGAGTGTGTCAAATCATTTCCTGGTGGCTGCTGAGAAAGCTGTCCTGACAGTTAACGAAGAATCGAGTTGGGTGGGAACTTTTATCCTAGATGGGCTTAGTTGCAGATGGGGGGGGGGGGTTTCTCTCTGTGGAAAATGGCCCTTTGTCCAGGGGTATTGAGGGGGTCTTGGCCCAGAGGGGCTGCTTACAATTCTACAGGTAGCCCTCCATGGACCACCACAACTGAGCCCCAAAATTTCCATCACTAAGCGAGACCGTTGCTAAGTGAGTTTTGCCCCATTTTACAACCTTTCTTGCCATGGATGTTCAGCGAATCAATGCAGCTGAGAAGTTAGTTGCACGGTTGTTAAGTGAATCCGGCTTCCCCATTGACTTGGCTTGTCAGAAGGTCACAAAAAGTGATCACGTGAGCCTACGGGACGCTGCGACCGTCGTAAATACGAGTCAGTTGCCAAGCGTCTGAATTTTGATCACGTGATCCTGGGGAATGCTGCAACGGTCGTAGGTGTGAAAAATGGTCGTCATTTTTTTCCATGCTGTTGTAACTTTGAACAATGTTCAATGAGAATGGAGCCACCCCCAAAATGAAGGGCACAACTACTCAGCAACCCCTCCCTTAAGGAATCTCTCCTCCTCCTCCTCCTCCTCCTCCTCCTCCTCCTCCTCCTCTCTTTGCCTCATAGTGTATCTGGAGACCTTCGGCTGCCAGATGAACGTCAGCGACACGGAGACTGCCTGGGCCATCCTCCAGCGCAGCGGCTACCAGAGGACTAGAAACCTGGCAGAGGTATTTGAGATCCAGGCTGGGTGCTTCCTGGCAGTGGCCTCCTTATTCAGTGGCTGGGTTAATGGGAGTGCCAGTTCAACCGTTCATTCATTCATTCATTCATTCATTCATTCATTCATTCATTCATTCATTCATTCATTCATTCATTCATTCATTCATTCATTCCCCTGTCCCAGACAGACCCAGTGCATAATCTGGGGGTTGAGGGGTCCTTGGTGTTCTCTGTGCTAGGTTTTTTTTTTTTCCTTGCAGACATTTCATGACCCAACTAAGTAACATCACTGGGGCTAGGAGGGAGTGGGGTTTTTTTTCTGTTTAGATACCAGTGGCTCGTCAGTATTGGTGGGAATGTTCTTGATTAGACTATTGTTTACTGTTAGCTTGTTTGTCTGTTAGTAGGTTTTTGATTTGGAAAAAAAACTCCCCACCAGCACTCAACGACCAGATGAGCAGAGGTTAACGCCACGGTTACCACTAGGCCAGCAATCAAGACATAATATCAAGGGACTTGCAACCCTGGTGATATTACCTAGTTGGGCCATGAAATGTCTGCAAGAAAGCCACCAAGCTCAGAGAGCAAGGACCCTCCCTCCCCCCAGTCGTTGTCCTCCTCTTCCCCTCTACACCTCACTCCCTTCCACACTGATGATGTTCTCTAGTTGGGTCATGAAACGTCTGCAAGAAAACCACCAAGCTCAGCACCAAGGAGCCCACAGTTCTCCTCCTCCTCCTCCCCCTCCTCGCAAACTCCTCTCCCTTCTAGCACTGACTATTCCCTAGTTTGGGTATTTATTTATTATGTCACAAGGTTGGGACTTTTGGAGAAACAGATTCTGGTTACCGTTTTCCGAGCCCCGTGTTATCACCGGTGTTCTTTCAAGCTTGAATGCTGGAGGCTGCTTTTTTCTGCTTAAATGGAGCTTTTTAAAGGCTTCTATTAGGCAAGAAGCCCATTTTGTGCAGAGGTGGAAGGTTTGACCCCAGAGAAGGCAAAATGTTTCTTCTTACCCCTGTTGGTGTTTAATAATTCCAGCTCTTTCTCCCCCCTGTCTTTTAGGCTGACGTGGTTCTGCTTGTCACATGTTCCATCAGGTAAGACAAATTGCTAGTTTGTTTGGATTTAGAAATAACTGCAACATGCAGCGCCATTTACCCCCTCTTTAAACTTGACGCCTTGCTTACCAACAACTTTCAAATTGCTAACTGGTGTGGTAGCTGATGCAGTCCAACAGCATCCAGTTGAAAACAATCTCTTTCCACCTGAGCAGAAAAGGAAACCGCCCCAAGAGCAGAGGAACAAAAGATCAACTCCTAATTGTCAAAATGATCTTGGAAAACTGCAAGAGAAGGAAGACCAACCTGAACGTGGCATGGATTGACTACGTTAGACTCTCTGCCACATGACTGGATAATCAAAGTGCCCAGGAATAACAGGAGTCAGTAGAAACATCAGAATCTTTGTGCAAAGATTGGTGGCAGAATGGAAGACACAGTTGCAGGTCAGTGGTGGACTGGGAGAGGTTAATATCAAGAGAGGAATATTTCAAGGAGATTCACTATCACCACTACTATTTGTCATTGCACTGTTTCCTCTGTCAACAACGCTGAATAACTCGGGGCCTGGCTGTCAAACATCAAAAACATCTGCCAGGCTGTCCCACCTCCTTTACATGGATGATCTGAAGCTGTATGGAAAAACTCCATCTGAAATAGAATCGCTGCTCAACACTATCCGTATATACAGCCAAGATATTGCAATGGAGTTTGGACTGGACAAATGCGTCGTGTTTACCATCATCAGGGAAAAATAGTGAAAACTGAAGGAATCAAGATGCCCCACGAAAATAACATTAAGAGTCTGGATGAAGAAGATTACTACAAATACTTGGGTATCCTTCAAGCTGGCAACATCAAACACACTGAAGTCAAGAAAAAGATTAGAGGGGAATACATCAAGAGAGGGAAGAAGATCTTAAAGTCCAAACTCAATGGAGGAAATACCATGAAGGCAATCGAACACCTGGGCAATTCCAGTCATTAGATACACAGCTGGAATAGTGGCCTGGACTCAAGCAGAACTAAAAGCAACGGATAGGAAGAGCAGAAAAATAATGACAATGAATCAATCATCCTTCATCCTTCGCAGCGACGTTGACAGACTCTAGTTATCAAGGCAAATAGGTGGGCGTGAAACGTTGCAAGTACATCAGATGGTTGAAGAAAAAAAAAACGGCTTTGGAAGAATATTTGAAGGACAATGAAGAAGATGCACTGAAGTTAATAACCGTTGCAAAAACAGTCATTAAATTGGGCACGATTCAGCTAACTGCACGGTGTAGCAATGGAAATTCTGGTCCCAGTTTTGTTGTAAGGCAAGGGTCTTCAAACTTGGCAACTTTAAGACTTGTGGACTTCAATTCCCAGAATTCCTCAGCCAGCCCTGGGCTGGCTGAGGAATTCTGGGAGTTGAAGTCCATAAGTCTTAAAGTTGCCAAGTTTGAAGACCCCTGTTGTAAGGCGAGGACTACCTGTATTTCAAACTGTTAGGCAGAAGGAAGCCAAACACCATCCTATTCCTTTCTAGTCATCTGGGAAGGAATTGTGCTTGGCGTGGCACCCTAGTAGGTGTCAACATCCAGCTTGAAAATCCAGATAAAAATCCAGGTTCATTCCGTTTCCGAAAATCTCACTGTTTATTGAGTACACAGCATGGTAATGTCGAAGCAAAACTAACTCCGAGGTTCCCAGACACCAGTTCATAGAATTAAACCATAATTTCTCCGGCCAACCCCCCCCCCCCAACCTCTCACGTAGTCCTTGTAAACAATTTCACTTTGTTATGGGAACCGTCCGCTTCCTCTCAGCACCTGCTGTGGTGTCATTGGAAGGGTTTCAGGCCCTCCCAGTCTTCAGCGGAATCGTAGAGGTTTCGCCTCTCCATCTAACCCATTCTAAAGCAACACCTCTCCCTCCCTCCTTTTACTCTAATGGCAAGTTAGAATGTTAGAATAGAATAGAGCTGGAAGGGACCTTGGAGGTCTTCTAATCCAGCCCCCTGCTCAAGCAGGAGAACCGATACCGTCTCAGACAAGTGACTGTCTAGCCTCTTCATAAAAATCTCCGGTGACGGAGTGCCCACGATTTCTGGAGGCCAGCTGTTCCACTGGTTAATTGCCCTCACTGTCAGGAAGTTTCTCCTTAATTCTAGGTTGAAACGAAGAGGCACGCAGCGGCCAAAGTTTCATTCTTGACAGTAGGCTTATAAAAGAAGATCCATTTGCTGTCACCCAAAACCCAAGTTAGTGGCCACTTCCAGATGTTATTGAACTGTTCTTCCCATCAGCACGGATCAGCCAAAGATGGTGAGACGTGCAATCTAGCTATATCTGGATATAGCTTGGGGTGACACGATAGCAGCCTTCCAGTATTTGAGGGGCTGCCACGAAGAAGAGGGGGCCAAGCTATTCTCCAAAGGACCCGAAGGCAGAACAAAAAAGCAACAGATGGAAACTAATCAAGGAGACAATTAAGGAGAAATTTCCTGACTGTTAGAACAATTAATCAAATGGAACAGCTTGGCTCCAGAAATTGTGGGTGCTCCATCACTGCAGATCTTCAAGAAGAGATTGAATAGCCGTTGGTCTGGAATGGTATAAGTGTTCAAACTTGGGAATAATAATAATAATAATAAAGTTGGAAGGGATCTTGGAGGTCATCTAGTCCAACCCCCTGCTCAGGCAGGAAACCCTATACCATTTCAGACAAATGGCTGTCCAGTCTCTTCTTAAAAATTTCCAGTGTTGGAGCACCCACAACTTCTGGAGGCAGGTTGTTCCACTGGTTAATTGTCCTCACTGTCAGGAAGCTTCTCCTTAGTTCTAGGTTGCTTCTCTCCTTGATTAGTTTCCATCCGTTGCTTCTTGTCCTGCCTTCAGGCGCCTTGGAGAATAGCTTGACTCCCTCTTCTTTGGGGCAGCCCCTGAGATACTGGAAGGCTGCTATCATGTCCCCCCTCGTCCTTCTCTTCATTAAACTAGACATACCCAATTCCAACAACCGTTCCTTGTATGTTTTAGCCTCCAGTCCCCTAATCATCCTTGTTGCTCTTCTCTGCACTCTTTCTAGAGTCTCAACATCTTTTTTTACATCGTGGTGAATTCTGGGAGTTGAAGTCCACAAGTCTTAAAATTCCAAGGTTGGACACACCTGGCATATAGTCTCCTGCTTGAGCATGGGGTTGGACTAGACGACCCCCAAGGTCCCTTCCAACTCTGTTATTCTGTTCTGGATTCCCCACTTCCCAGAAGGGGCAGGGAAGAACTCGGGACCCCTCTCCAGCTGGAGCAGAGTTTCTAGGGACTCCTCAGGCCTGGTCAAAAGGTTCATCCACGGTTGATTGTTTCACAGGGAGAAAGCCGAGCAGACGGTCTGGAATCGCCTGGCTGTGTTCAAAACCCTCAAGACCAAACGGCAACGCTCCCGGGCGTCTCTGCGGGTCGGGATCTTAGGTGATGTAAACACTCGGAGCAAATGGTCTTGCAGGAAGGGAGACGCCCTGGGGCTGGACTGGGAGTATCTGAAGAACCCGGGGCTGGGATGAACGGCTAGGCCAGGTTTCTCAAAAGCTGGAGCTTCCCAGAGTTAGTCACCCCAATATCCCAGTTTAGTGGCGGAAGCACCAGGCTAGAAACCGGGAGACCGGGAGTTCTAGTCCCGCCTTAGGCACGAAAGCTGGCTGGGTGATTTTGGGCCAATCGCCAGGAGATGGTGAGTTCTAGTCCCACCTTAGACATCAAAGCCGATTGCGTGACTTGGGCTCATCATCTGGAAACTGGGAGTTCTAGCTCCGCCTTAGGGACGAAAGCCGATTGGGTGACAGATGCCCATCATCAGGAGACTGGGAGTTCTAGTCCCGCCTTAGGCACAAAAGCCGATTGGGTGACTGGCGCCCATCATCAGAAGACTGGGAGTTCTAGTCCCACCTTAGGCACGAAAGCCGATTGGGTGACGTGGGTCCATCATCAGGAGACTGGGAGTTCTAGTCCCACATTAGGCACGAAAGCCGATTGGGTGACTGGCGCCCATCATCAGGAGACTGGGAGTTCTAGTCCCACCTTAGGCACCAAAGCCGATTGGGTGACTGGCGCCCACCATCAGGAGACTGGGAGTTCTAGTTCCGCCTTAGGCACGAAAGCCGATTGGGTGACTGGCGCCCACCATCAGGAGACTGGGAGTTCTAGTCCTGCCTTAGGCACGAACACCAAATAGATGGCTTTAGGCCAATCACCAGGAGACGGTGAGTTCTAGTGCCGCCTTAGGCACGAAAGCTGGCTGGGGTACTTTGGGCCAGTCACTCTCTCAGCCCAACCCACCTCGCCGGGTTGTTGTGGGCAAAACACGAGGGAAAAGGGAGTAGGTATGTTCACCCCCTTGAGACTTTTACAATAAACTCGGGATAAAATCTGAATAATCCAGCTACGTTTCCTAGATAAGCGTGCGCACACGCAAAGGCGTAAGAAATGGAGGGATAAAAATCTAGCTGATAATAATAAAAAAATAAAGTAAGTCAATGCTTGTTGGAAAGAGCGTCACAATGTTTTGAATGCCCCCCCACTCCCCCCGTAAATAGGAAATCCTCCAGCTGTGGGTGCGTCCTTGGTGGTTACTTTTCATCCGTGGGGAGCATTAAAAAGTGATCCCCCCCCCTCCCTTGCTAGACCAAAGGGGGTCCCTGTCTCTTCTGCAGCTCTTGATTTTGGACCTGTCAACCTGGTTCGAAGCAAGGCGGAATCTCCAGATCGAGGTTCCCTGCGTTTGTATGTTCTTCTCTTCGGCTCACGCTTCTGCCTCTCCTCGCAGGCTGCATGGCCGAGAGGCTGAAGGAGAAAATTTTGGACGAGGAGAAGCTGGTCGATATCGTGGCCGGACCAGACGCTTACCGGGACCTGCCCCGGCTCTTGGCGGTGGCTGAATCTGGCCAGCAGGCAGCCAACGTCCTGCTCTCTCTGGACGAGACCTACGCCGACGTTTTGCCCGTCCACCTCGGCCCTGGCGCAACCACGGCCTTCGTGTAAGGGGAAACCCGGTTTGTTTGCTGCTTGGATCCGACCTGGCAGCCTGGAAGGTGGAAAACGCCCAAGATGGATTGATTCATTTATATATAGAGAGAGTTCGTGTTTCTTAACCACCCATCTCCCTTGGGGAGGGGCTCTGGGTGGTGAAGATTGATTGATTGATACATCATTCATATTTCTAAACTGCGCATCTCCCTTGGAGAGGCAGACAGACAGAAAGACAGACAGCTAGAGAGGGGCTAACTAGATAGATTATAACTAGATAGCTAGCTATGATAGACAGACATAGATGGATTAGGGATTAGAATAGAATAGAATAGAATAGAATAGAATAGAATAGAATAGAATAGAATAGAATAGAATAGAATAGAATAGAATAGAATAGAATAGAAAATATGGAATGGAAGAATAGAATAGAATAGAATAGAAATATAGAATAGAATAGAATAGAAATAGAATAGAATAAGAATAGAATAGAAAATAGAATAGAATAGAAATAGAATAGAATAGAAAATAGAATAGAAAGAGAATAGAATAGAAAATAGAATAGAGAATAGAAAATAGAATAGAATAGAAATAGAATAGAATAGAAAATAAAATAAAATAGAAATAGAAGAAAATAGAATAGAATAGAATAGATTGAGATGATAGCTAGCTAGATGATAACCAGATAGTTGGCCAGCTAGATAATGATAGATCTAGATAGTTAGATTGATGCAGATAGAGATGAGAGAGAGAGAGAGAGAGAACGAAAGAGAAATGAGAAGGAGGTATTATTACTGGAATAAAAAATGCCTCAATAGCTCCCTCTGTGCTCCTGATGATTTCTGGACATGTCTGGTGCTGATCTCCTTTTAAAAAAATTCTGCAGTTCTGCATCTTGTCTCTGGAGATTTTCAGTCACCCAGGTCACAGTTGTCACAAAGGTGCTTCCTCCCCGCCCTCCAAAAGACAACTGGACTTTCTTGATTTTTTTTCCCTTAAAGACGTTTCGCTTCTCATCCAAGAAGCTTCTTCAGTTCTGACTGAATGGTGGGGGATGGAAAGATTTATATTCCTTACCAGTCATCTGGTCATTAGTACTCTTCCTGAGAGTCATTGAGGCTACTTGGGTGCCCTCAGGGTCACCTGAACGGTGCAAATGGGTGCGGACTATTGCACAAATGGGTATGGACTATTGCACAAATGGGTATGGACTATTGCACCCATGGGTGTGGACTATTGCACTACTCAGGAGACCCTGAGGCCACAGATAAACCTCCAAGTGGCCTCAATGACTCTTAGAGAGAGGATGCTAACGCCCAGCTGTCTACAAGGAGTATAAGTCCTTCTATCCTCCACCGTTCAGTTAGAACTGAAGAAGCTTCTTGGATGAGAAGCGAAACGTCTCCAAGGAAAAAAACCCCAAGAAGGTCCAGTTGTCCTTTGGGGGGGGGGGGGAAGCACCTTTGGAATAGTTCTGCCTCGTCTCACCCTCTTCCAAAGTATCCCATGTGCTCAGCGTTGTGTTAGCGGACCCCGATTTTGACAAGCGTAGGGCGTTAAGACGGAGGGCCAGGATGTCCATCTGTTGTTCATGGGTGAAGAGGATGGGCAGACGGTGACAAGTACTGTCTTGGGAAGGGAAGCCAGATCCCAGTCCGACTCCCAGTCTCCCACCAGTTGCCTCCATAACATCCTCCGGGAATGACTTCCTCCCTCCCAGGTCCATCATGCGCGGCTGTGACAACATGTGCAGCTACTGCATCGTCCCCTTCACGCGGGGGCGCGAACGCAGCCGGCCCTTGGCATCCATTCTCCAGGAAGTGCAGATGCTGTCGGACCAGGTAGGTGGCCTTTGACTTTGAACCTTTTGTTCTGTCCCAGCCTACGTGAGTCCTTGTTAACTCACAAGGACCAGCCCCTCTTTTAACAAGTAGGCTGGAAATGCAGGGGAAACAAACCCCTTTTTATTAATTAGGTACAGACCTGCAAAATGTCCCAAAAGGAAAAACAAACAGAACACGATTCAAACGGAGAATTGTTCACAGGCAAGGCAAACAGAACATGATTCCATGAAACTTGAGTCCTTTGCAAAAGGTTGCCTTCAGCAACCAGCACTGCCCACACCTCCCCTTTTTATTATGCAGCCCTTCTCAGTGCCTTCTCCTCCTCCCTTGGAGTCGCCCCATTGCCTCCCTCTGTCCTGCTCTTGCTGCCTGTCTGCGTTTGCGAGCGTCTATGATGTCTTCCAGCTGTGAGTCCTCGGAGTCTGACTCGGCTTCCCCGCACAGCTGGGTCTCATCCTGAGCACGAGTGGAGGGGCCAGGCTCTTCATCAGATTGTAAGTCCTGGAGCTCATCAGAGCCTTCCTCCGACTCTGATGGCTCTCCAGGCCCCTCCTCCTCCTCCTCTGATTCCCCGGACTCAGCTGCCGGGTCCACTGGCTGGCACGGACTCACAACACCTTTGACCAAGCCTGGAGAGTCAACTAAAAACTGCTCAAGGTGGAGATAGATCCTGTGCTCTTCCCAGCCTCTTTAGGGAAGTGGGGAATCCAGAATAGAATCACAGAAGAGTTGGAAGGGACCTTGGAGGTCTTCTAGTCCAACCCCATGCTTGAGCAGGAGACCCTATACCAGGGGTGTCCAACCTTGGAACTTTTAAGACTTTTTTTTTAATATATAAAATACGTTTTATTGATTTTTAACAGACATCTTAATATTTTGTAAACATTGTGTTGTCTGGGTTAGTGTTTAAAAAAGAATAACAATTAACTTCTATAATTCTATAGTCCATTTTATAACTTTACTTGATGTCCTCTTCTTCCGATAATATTCTCTTCAGCCAACCTTAAATTAATACAGTTCTTATTTAAATAAATGACAGTTAAATATAAACATTTTTCTCAGGTTTCTGCAAATAATAACCACATCAGTATAAAGCTTCTTTTCATTGATCATCTTGATTACCTCATCATAAATCCTGTTTACATTCTTATTTAAATTTGTTTTCCCCACAGTATTCAAAACATTCTTACTGGTTAAGATTTTCTCAAAATTAGTCACACTTAAGTGTTTAAATCTTTTTTTTCATACAAGCCATCACGTTTTTACATTTCTCATGTTTTAAAAGAAAATAAGAGCAAAAAGAGAGAGAGAGAGAGAGAGAGACAAAACAGAGAAAACATTTAAGACTTGAGGACCTCTGGAGATCTTCTAGTCCAGCCCCATGCTGGAACAGGAGACCCTATATCAGGGGTGTCCAACCTTGGAACTTTTAAGACTTGAGGACCTCTGGAGATCTTCTAGTCCAACCCCATGCTGGAACAGGAGACCCTCTACTAGGGGTGTCCAACCTTGGAACTTTTAAGACTTGAGGACCTCTGGAGATCTTCTAGTCCAACCCCATGCTGGAACAGGAGACCCTCTACTAGGGGTGTCCAACCTTGGAACTTTTAAGACTTGAGGACCTCTGGAGATCTTCTAGTCCAACTCTATACTTGAGCAGGAGACTCTATTCCATTCTGGACAAATGGTTGTCCAGTCTGTTCTTGAAAACCTCCAGGGATGGAGCACCCACAAATTCCTGAGGCAAGTCGTACCACTGATGAATTGTTCTCACTGTCAGGAAATTCCTCTCCCTTGTAGGGGGTGAAGGAAGTGACCCTTTTGGGCCAGAATGTCAACAGTTACCGGGACACCTCCGAGGTCCAGTTCCTCTCCCTGGCATCACCTGAACTCAGAGCAGGATTCCGGACCGTCTACAAAGCCAAAAAGGGCGGGTTGCGTTTTGCAGAGCTGCTGGACCGGGTGGCCGCCGTGGACCCAGAGATGAGGGTCCGCTTCACTTCTCCGCACCCCAAAGACTTCCCGGATGAGGTGGGTCGCCCCCCGCCGAGCTCTTCCCGTCCCAAAGCCAGCAGCCGCGTGCCCATAACAACCTCTCTGCGTTTCGCAGGTCTTCGAGGTCATGCGGGAAAGACACAATGTCTGCAAGCAGGTGCACCTCCCCGCCCAAAGCGGCAGCTCTCGTGTCCTGGAGGCCATGAAGAGGGGGTAAGACGGGTGCTTGTGTGTCTGTGAGTGTCTGCAGCGATTGTTACGCACCGTGAAAAGGTCTAGCCAGGTGGCATCTCCGTTCAGCAGCCCATTCGGCTGAAACGGGTAGGCAACCTCGGCTCTTTTATGACTGGTGGACTTCAACTCCCAGAATTCCTGAGCCAGCATGGCTCAGCTTGGAAACCTCTCCCTTTCCCCTCAGCGTGGCTGGCTCAGGAATTCTGGGAGTTGAAGTCCACGAGTCATAAAGGAGCCAAGGTTGCCTACCCCTGACCTAGTCCATTGTTTCTCCACCTCAGCAACTTTAAGACGTGTGGACTTCAACTCCCAGAATTCCTGAGCCAGCCATGCTGAGGGAAAAGGGAGAGGTTTCCAAGCTGAGCCATGCTGGCTCAGGAATTCTGGGAGTTGAAGTCCACCAGTCATAAAAGAGCCAAGGTTGCCTACCCCTAGTATAGGGTTTCCTGTCTGAGCAGGAGGTTGGACTAGATGACCTCCAAGGTCCCTTCCAACTTTATTATTGTTGTTGTTGTTGTTGTTGTTATTATTATTATTAGGGTGAAGACAGCCTCTCCTCAATAGTTTCCAGAGAATATTGTGGATTCAGATAGGAGAGTCCTTAGCCAGGCAAGGTTTTGCCTAAAGGTGGGAAACAATACTCAGCTTGGAAGAATCACCGCATGTCATTCTTGGTTTGGGGCTGAGGAATTCTGGGAATTCGCACAAATTCTGGAGTCTGCACATGATGGGATGGAATATAGTTAGGAGGAGGGATCACAATAGGGAGGGGTGCTTTGCAGAGGGGTAAGATATAACAGGTATGCTGTGTGAGAGAAAGAGGGTGAAGACAGCCTCTCCTCAATAGTTCCCAGAGTCTGCTTTAGATGCAGAGTGTAGTCTGGCAAGATTCTGTCTACAGGTATAGAAGTCAGCTTGGAGGAATCTTCAGGTGTCCCTTCTTGGTTTGGGGCCTGACGTTCACCTTCTTATCCTTCCAGGTACACGCGGGAATCATACCTGGAGCTTGTGCACCAACTCCGCGATTATTTACCAGGTGGGTCCCTCAGTTACGCTTTACGTTGACCGCCAGACTCAAATGACTTATTTATGGGCTTCGAAGATAACATACAGGCGATTTTGGGGGGGGGGGAGCCATGTGGCAACTCTATGACATCATTGCCTTAATTGCATGATTACATGTCACCCTTCTGTTATCATGTTTGGATGTCATGGGGTGGCCTCTAACCCTGGCCTTTTAAAAAAAATTATGAGCCATGAAGATGGGGGTATTCCACGTTGGAGATGGTGAGTGAACTAGGACAGGGGTAGGCAACCTTGGCCCTTTTATGACTCGTGGACTTCAACTCCCAGAATTCCTGAGCCAGCCATGCTGAGGGGAAAGGGAAAGGTTTCCAAGCTGAGCCATGCTGGCTCAGGAATTCTGGGAGTTGAAGTCCACCAGTCATGAAGGGGCCCATAGTTCCCCCATGCTGGCTCAGGAATTCTGGGAGTTGAAGTCCACGAGTCATGAGGGGGCCATAGTTCCCCCATGCTGGCTCAGGAATTCTGGGAGTTGAAGTCCACGAGTCATGAGGGGGCCATAGTTACCCCACGCTGGCTCAGGAATTCTGGGAGTTGAAGTCCACGAGTCATGAGGGGGCCATAGTTCCCCCATGCTGGCTCAGGAATTCTGGGAGTTGAAGTCCACGAGTCATGAGGGGGCAATCGTTCCCCCATGCTGGCTCAGGAATTCTGGGAGTTGAAGTCCACGAATCATAAAAGGGCCAAGGTTGCCTACCCCTGCCCTATACCATTGTTTAGAGATTTCCTGTCAGCTATTCAGGAATCTTGCTTAAAGGGGTTGGTGGCTACATATGATTTATTGATTTAGATCAGCGTTTTTCAAAGTGGGCAACTTTCAAGCTGGGTGGACTTCAACTCCCAGAATCCCCCAGCCAGCTTTGCCCAATGTATTGATTCATTGGCAGCGGCCGTTAAGCGAACACTGCAGTTGTCAAGCGAAAACTACAGTAAACAAGTTATTAAGTGAATAGCATGGACGTTAAGAAAATCCGTATTATCCAGTGCGAGGTTTTTTCCCCCCCAGAAATGGCGGAAACTGGCCAAAAAACCCCCCACAAAATTATTGAAAAGCACAATCACTTGACCTTGAGATGCTGCAAATAGCCATTAATGTGAGCCGGTTGGGAAGTGCCCAAAATTACAACCATGTGATCATTTGGGGGGAGGGGCAGATGCGGCTGAGTGATCTTGGAAATTGGGTCATAAGTACCTTTGGGGGATCCGTCGTAACTTCCAACGGTCGCTAAACGAGGACTCTCTGTAAACGACCTTCCTGTGGCAGGCGCAACACTCACCAGTGACTTCATCACCGGCTTTTGCGGGGAGACGGAGGCCGATCACCTGCAGACGCTGTCGCTCCTTCATGAGGTCGGCTACAACTTCGCCTATATCTTTGCCTACAGCCAGCGGCAGGTGAGGCCCGGGCGTGACTGGGTGGCACCTCGGGGGTGGGGTGGGGGGCTGGCTGATTCACATCTGCGGCAGGTGTGCCCCATGTTGCAGCTGTTGGCTGAATGGTTATTTTCATCCAGCCTTTATGATTTTTTTACAAATATTTCATGGCGGGGAATATATCCCGCACTCCTTCCTCCTGTTTTCCCCAGAACAACAACCCTGTGAGGTGGGTTGGGCTGAGAGAAAGGGATAGGCCCAAAGGACCCAGCCGGCTTTCATACCTAAGGCGGGACTAGAAGTCACCGTCTCCTGGTGATTGGCCCAAAGTCACCCAGCTGACTTTCATGCCTACAGCGGGACTAGAACTCACCATCTCCTAGTGATTGGCCCAAAGTCACCCAGCTGGCCTTAATGCCTAAGGTGGGACTAGAACTCCCCGTCTCCTGGTGATTGGCCCAAAGCCACCCAGCCGGCCTTCATGCCTGAGGTGGGACTAGAACTCACCGTGTCCTGGTGATTGGCCCAAAGTCACCCAGCTGGCCTTTATGCCTGAGGTGGGACTGGAACTCACCGTCTCCTGGCGATTGGCCCAAAGTCATCCAGCCAGCTTTCATGCCTAAGGCGGAACTAGAACTCACCGTCTCCTGGCGATTGGCCCAAAGTCACCCAGCCAGGCTTCATGCCTAAGGCGGGACTAGAACTCACCGTCTCCTGGCGATTGGCCCAAAGTCACCCAGCCGGGCTTCATGCCTGAGGCGGGACTAGAACTCACCGTCTCCTGGCGATTGGCCCAAAGTCACCCATCCGGGCTTCATGCCTAAGGCGGGACTAGAACTCACCGTCTCCTGGCGATTGGCCCAAAGTCACCCAGCCGGGCTTCATGCCTGAGGCGGGACTAGAACTCACCGTCTCCTGGCGATTGGCCCAAAGTGACCCAGCCGGGCTTCATGCCTAAGGCGGGACTAGAACTCACCGTCTCCTGGCGATTGGCCCAAAGTCACCCAGCCGGGCTTCATGCCTAAGGCGGGACTAGAACTCACCATCTCCTGGCGATTGGCCCAAAGTCACCCAGCCGGGCTTCATGCCTGAGGCGGGACTACAACTCACCGTCTCCTGGCGATTGGCCCAAAGAATCTTCAGACCACAAAAATCCAGGGCTGTAATGGGAGGGATCTTGAGGGGCAGGTGGGAGATCCGATAAGAGGGGCATCAGCCTAGGCCAAGAAAGTAACACGGGAAAACACGTCAGCCAAGCCCCACCCAGGTTGACGTGAGGATCAAGTCAGGGAGCGGACATCCATTTGGACTTGCGAGATTCTGTTCCCAAACTATTCCAGCAAAGCACAGGCTGTCCTCAACTTACAACAGTGACTGTTCAAAGTTATAACAGTGCCGAAAAGTGACCCGTGACCGTTTTTCACACGACTGTTGCCGCATCCCCTGTGGTCACGTGATCAAAATTCAGACGCTCGGCAACCGACTCGTATTTATGACGGTCGCAGCGTCCCGGGATGGTGTGATCCCCTTTTGGGACCTTCTGACAGACAAACTCAACGGGGAAGCCAGCTTCACTTAACGATCACGTAACGAACGTAACGTCTCCTGTGTTTCACTTAACATCCGTGGCGAGAACGGTCGTAATGCGGGTCAAAATTCACAAGAAAGGTCTCAGAGCCAGAGAAATTTTGGGCTCAGTTTGGGCGTTAGTTTCTTAGTCTGGCCTACCCTGCAGGGCTGTCCAGTGCAGAGGCCATCCTGGGCTGGTCGTTATTGGTATGGTCAGCTGCTAGGTCAGCCCCTGGCTGGACGCTCGTGGCCTGGCCTCGCTTCCGGCTTCCACGAGTCCTGACCTCCCTCCCTCGGTCGCTCTGCCCCCCAGAAGACCCGAGCCTTTCACCGCCTGCCGGATGACGTCCCCCCCGAAGTGAAGCAGCGTCGGCTGGAGGACCTCAATGTGGCCTTCCGGGAGGGGGCTTCCCGCCTCCACGCGGCTGCCGTGGGCCAGACCCAGGTGGTCCTGGTGGAAGGGGTGAGCAGGCCACGGGGCGAGCGGGCTCTGGTCGGTCCAGGGAGGTTTCCTGGGATCCTCGGGTGTCAGGCAGGCAAGAGGGCGAGAGGGAAACGCTCGCAATCCCACCCGCCAGAGTCCCTAGGGAGAGGGAAACGAGTGAGTGGCAGGGGATGGATGGATAGATATAGATAGATAGATAGATAGAGATATATAGATATATAGGTAGAGAGAGAGAGAGAGAGACAGATCGACAGAGATAATAGATAGATAGATAGATAGATAGATAGATAGATAGATAGATAGATAGATAGATAGATAGATAGATAGATAGATAGATAGATAGATAGATAGATAGATAGATAGATAGATAGATAGATAGAGCGATGGGTGGAGAGAGGGAGATAGATAGATAGATAGATAGATAGATAGATAGATAGATAGATAGATAGATAGATAGATAGATAGATAGATAGATAGATAGATAGATAGATAGATAGATTGATGAGATGGATGGATAGATATGGATGGATAGATAGATAGATAGATAGATAGATAGATAGATAGATAGATAGATAGATAGATAGATAGATAGATATAAGAGTGATAGCGTGATAGTGTGATGGATGATAGTTGATAGATAACGTGATATAGATTAGATAGATGATAGATAGTGATAGATAGCATGATAGGATGATAATGTGATAGATCTAATTGATAGAGCGATAGTGATAGATGATAGAGTGATAGAATGATAGAGTGAGAGGGATAGAGTGATAGAGAGTGAAGGAGACAGACAGATAGATCTCCAGGTAGGCCTCAGCCACACAAGGCTTCCAGTTGCACAATCTTTGGACTTTGCCAGGCAGGTTCGGCACTGCCCAGTTTCGGATTTATTCTTCCGAAAAGAAAACCGCGCCCGGGTCCAACTTGTCCGTTGCCTTCCACCCGTCCCAAGTGGCGCCCTGGGAGCGGCGGGACGGGAGGCGCTGAGTGCCCCAGAGCAGCTGGCAGGTGGTGGCCGCCCAGCCTCCTGACCTCCCCCCCACCCCACCCCCCCTTGGCCCTTCTAGCCCAGCAAGCGCTCCCCTCTGGAGCTGTGGGGCAGGAACGACGGCGGAGCCAAAGTCATCTTCCCGGACGTGGAGATGAGCGATGGGACCGAGGCGGCATCGGCCGTCCGAGCACAGCCGGGACATTACGTCCTGGTGGAGGTAAGCCCCGTGGTGGACGCTTCTCCCGAACAGCCCTCCAAAGATTTTTGGAAGTTTTATCTGCCTTCTGGACTTTTCTTGCTTGTGGAGCAGAGCGCCCCAACTTTTCCGGGTTGGTGGCCCAGAGGGAAAGGGAGGAGCAGGGAAAAGGACGTGCATGTGTGCAACACGCATATGTGTGCAAAACGGGCCTGCTCACGGCGGGCTGCACACACTCATGGTGGCGCCCGCACATATACACAAACAGCCACTAGCACCCACGTGCATGCGCAAATGGACTGCTAGTGCCTGAGTGACACTGGTGGTGGCGCTACTGCAGGGGTAGGCAACCTTGGCTCTTTTACGACTCGTGGACTTCAACTCCCAGAATTCCTGAGCCAGCCATGCTGAGGGGAAGGGAGAGGTTTCCAAGCTGAGCCATGCTGACTCAGGAATTCTGGGAGTTGAAGTCCACAAGTCATGAGGGGGCCATAGTTCCCCCATGCTGACTCAGGAATTCTGGGAGTTGAAGTCCACAAGTCATGAAGGGGCCATCGTTCCCCCATGCTGACTCAGGAATTCTGGGAGTTGAAGTCCACGAGTCATAAAAGAGCCAAGGTTGCCTACCCCTGCGCTAGTGCCTCCACACATGCGCAAACAGGGCTACTAGCACCAGTGTGGCGGCACTAGTGTGAGTAGGGAGGGTGCGTGCACACATGCGCGCACTCGCCAGCCATTCCCGCGGCCTGGCAGCCAATAGGCCACGGACCGGTACTGGGCCGCGGCCCACAGATTGGGGACCCCTGTTGTAGAGTAAAGGTGCAATTTCCAAATCCTGAATCGAATCCTGAAAAGTCCTCTTATTTCCCCCCCAAAGCGTCTTACAGATAGTCCTCAACATACAACCGTGCATTTAGTGACCGTTGGAAGTTGCAACGGCACTGAAAAAAGTGACTTGCGACTGTTTTTCTCACTTAACGACCGTTGCAGCCTCCCCCGCGGTCACGTGATCAACATCCAGTCGCTTGGCAACCGGCTCGTATTTACGACGGTCGCCGCGTCCCCTAGTCAGGTGATCCCCTTTGGCCACCTTCTGACGAGCAAAGTCAATTGGGGAAGCCGGATCCTCTTAGCGACCGTGTGTGATTCACTTCACAAGAGGCCTTAAAAATGGAGTAAAATTCACTTGCTCAGCAACGGGGATTTTCGGCTCCTTTGTGGTCATAAGCCGAGGACTGCCTGTGGCCCGAGTCGATGGGAGTTTCATAGTCCCTCCCCGAGGATGTTTCCCCTCCCCCCCCGCCCCACCAGAAGGAAACAGTGCAGAATTGTGGAGTGAGGAGGGATCCCAAGGTCATCTAGTCCAACCCCACGGAACACATTAGAGGCGCCATAGACGAATGACAATGAAACGTGTCTTGGGAAGAGAAAGGCTTATAATAATAATAATAAAAGTTGGAAGGGACCTTGGAGGTCATCTAGTCCAACCCCCTGCTCAGGCAGGAAGATCCTATACCATTTCGGACAAATGGCTGTCCAGTCTCTTCTTAAAAACTTCCAGTGTTCCAGCTAGCAGAGCCAGGCTGCGGGCCAGCCGTTGCACACTTGGGGCCAACTCCTGGCTTGGGGAGCCCTGAAGCAAGGAAGGAGAGCCGGCCGCGGCAGGATAGGGCCCCCAGAAAGGCCAGTTGCTCAGGGGGAAGTTGGGCATTCCCAACATCCAAGGGCAAAGGGGGGGGGAGCTGGCCTCTGCTGCCAGGAGGTGAGTTTTCACTTTGTTGGGTGTGGTTTTCCCCCACACCCTCCTTTTTGCAGAACGGGGGTGGGGGGGGTGGGGGGTTTGCTCAGCCTGGCTGTCGCTGCACGGAGAAGGGGAATATATTTATTTATTTATTGAGATCTTTATATTTATTTATTCAGATCTTTAATACTGGCTTTACTGGTTTACAAG
Source organism: Azemiops feae (assembly GCA_023970755.1). Lineage (NCBI taxonomy): Eukaryota > Metazoa > Chordata > Lepidosauria > Squamata > Viperidae > Azemiops > Azemiops feae. The sequence continues at coordinate 29,616 of JALGBA010002149.1, forward strand.
CAATTCAAAGGGGCGAACATACCTAATAATCCTCCCTCCCCCTATTTTCCCTACAACACCCTTGTGAGGTGGGCTCAGCTGAGAGAGAGGGACTGGCCCAAAGTCACCCAGTCGGCTTTCATGCCTAAGGCGGGACTAGAGCTCGCTGCCTCCTGGTGATTGGCCCAAAGTCACCCAACTATCTTTCATGCCTAAGGCGGGATTAGAACTCGCCGCCTCCTGGTGATTGGCCCAAAGTCACCCAGCTATCTTTCATGCCTAAGGCGGGACTAGAACTTGCTGCCTCCTGGTGATTGGCCCAAAGTCACCCAGCCGGCTTTCGTGCCTAAGGCAGGACTAGAACTCCCCGTCTCCTGGTGATTGGCCCAAAGTCACCCAGTCACCTAGCTGGCTTTCCTGGCTAAGGCGAGACTAGAACTCACCGTCTCTTGGTGATTGACCAAAGTCACCCAGCCGGCTTTTAGGCCTAAGGCAGGACTAGAACTCACCGTCTCCTGGTGATTGGCCCAAAGTCACCCAGCCGGCCTTCATGCCTAAGGCGGGACTAGAACTCACCGTCTCCTGGTGATTGGCCCAAAGTCACCCAGCTATCTTTCATGCCTAAGGCGGGACTAGAACTCGCCGCCTCATGGTGATTGGCCCAAAGTCACCCAGCTGTCTTTCATGCCTAAGGCGGAACTAGAACTCGCCGCCTCCTGGTGATTGGCCCAAACTCACCCAGCTGTCTTTCCTGCCTAAGGCAGGACTAGAACTCCCCGTCTCCTGGTGATTGACGGCTTCCACCTTCCTTCTCCCCCGTCCCAGATCTCCTCGGCCTCCTCCCTGACCCTGAAGGGCGCCCCCCTCTGCCGAACCACGCTCAGAGGCAGCTCCTCATCCCCGGCCTTGGCAGAGGCAGCCCAGGGTGCCGGGGGAGGATTCTCCGCAGCCTGAAGACCCCGAGGAGCAGCCCAGGACTGAACGGCGGCCGGCAAGCACCTAGGATCCCAGCCGCTGCACCCGGCCTGGGGCGTCGCTCGACTGGAGCCCGTTCCCCGAACCAACGCCAGCCAAGGTGGCACTTTCTGCAGCCGAGGCCCGAAGGAAGGCGGAAGACAAGCTAGGTGGCTGGACAAACAGCCTGGAGAACCAGGAGGCCGTGTCTCCGTCCATCAGGGGATGCATTCACAAGTGCAGCATGTTCCTGCAATTGTCTCTTTTCTTCCAACCTGCTGGCAGGGATGGTGCACAAAGGGGAGCTTCCCTGCTCCTCCTCTTGACGCTTCCCGCTTCCCCCTCCAGGACGAAAGCCACTGGGCTCGAGAAGGCTTGCCAGCAGCCCTCCGTGCCCCTCTTGCATGATTTGTGAGGTTGTGTATCGTGTGAAGAACCTTTGGGACGTGGTGATGGGGGGGTAGCTCTCATCTTGGAGCAGGTTCCCTCCATCTGGGCTGGGCAGCCCAGCTTTCGGCTCCTTAGAGACGATGGGATTTGTGGTTGCGGAGGCTGCTGGAGTTCATAAATGGGGTGGGATGGGAAGCCCCGGAATAAATATGTTAATCTTTGCAAAAAGCAGGTTTTAAGGATTTCTTCCGTGTTTGATTTGCTGCCATTTAACGCAGGGGTTGGAAGGGACCTTGGAGGTCTTCTAGTCCAACCCCCGTTCAGGCAGGAAACCCTATACCATCTCAGACCAATGTTTGTCCAGTCTCTTCTTAAAAACCTCCAGTGTTGGAGCACCCACAACTTCTGGAGGCAAGTTGTTCCACTGATTAATTGTTCTCACTGTCAGGAAGTTTCTCCTTAATTCCAGGTTGCTTCTCTCCTTGATTAGTTTCCATCCGTTGCTTCTTGTCCTGCCTTCAGGCGCTTTGGAGAATAGGTGGACCCCCCCCCTTCTTTGGGGCAGCCCCTGAGATACTGGAACGCTGCTATCCTGTCCCCCCTCGTCCTTCTCTTCATTAAACTAGACATACCCAATTCCAGCAGCCGTTCCTTATATGCTTTAGCCTCCAGTCCCCTAATCATCTTTGTTGCTCTTCTCTGTACTCTTTCTAGAGTCTCAGCATCTTTTTTACATCCTGGTGACCCAAACTGGATCCAGGATTCCAAGTGTGGCCTTACCAAGGTGTTGTAAAGACCAAATTGACTCTCCGATGAAAACTACCTGGGGTCTTTTTTGCCCAAACAGTTTCTTCTTCGGGGACGACCCTTACCTGATGTTCCAAAAACGAAGCACATCATACAACACAAGGGGTGCACAAATGTATCTGCATTTGAGTATTTGAGTGCATTAAAGTAGACCTCGAGTTAAGACTATCATTGAGCTTGGAGTTATAAGTTGTAAGTTGTGGCAGTCATTAAGCAGGTCACCATGTCACCATGCCTGGTTCTACAACCATGTTTTCAGCGGTCGTTAAGTGAACCCCACGCAGTCATTAAGCAATAGATTAACGAAAACAGGTTTACAGATAGCCTCCACCTTACGACTACAGCTGGGTCCAAAATTTCCTTTGCTAGACAAAGACGGTTTCTTAGGGAGTCTCACCCAGTTTTATGACCTTTGTGGTCCCTGTCATTAAGCGAATTGCGGCAGTCGTTAAGTGAAGCAGTCAGTCGTTAAGTAAATCTAGCTTCCCCCACTGACTTTGTTTGGCAGAAGCTGATGGGAAGGTCGCAAATGGAGATTATGCGCCCCCCAGGATGCTGCAACTGTTGTAAATGCATGCCAATTGCCCAAATTGTGATCACATGATTGTGGAGACGCTGCAGCAGTCGTAAGTGTGAGGACCGGTCATAAGTCACTATTTTTTCAGGGCTGTTACATCCAGCCGGCCTATATAATTATGCAATCCTAGAAATTCCAGCACATCTGAAGACTGAAAACACTTGGTTGAATAACTGTAGGCCAGTGGTGGCGAACCTGTGGCACGCGTGCCAGAGGCGGCACTCAGAGCCCCCTCTGTGGGCACGCGCACCATGCCCTGGAGATGGCAACCGTCCCTCTTCAACCAACCGCCCGCTAACTCGCCAAACTCCCACGTGGCCGGATGCATCCAAGCATGGCTGGTTTCCCTCCCCCTCATCCCATCCCTCCTGCCCTCGCATGCTCTCCTTTTCCCGGGCACGACCCACTGCATCGCCTCCTCAGCTGTTGGCCGGCCGTCCAGCTCAGAGGTGGCTTCTCTGAACTGCTGGCGGTGGACTACGGAGCCCCAGAACACGCCAGTTGAGGGGCCGGTAGGCTGTGGCTGCTGACGGACACTGTCGGCCCCCATGCGCTCGCTGGCCTATGTGTGCGGGGGCCAATGGCACCCCCGCCCTGCCTCACCTTGCCTCGCCCCGCTGGACAAGCCGCCTGCTCAACATCCCACCTGCCAGAGACCCCCTGGATCTCCCCTAACCCTGCCCGGCCCCCGCAGGCGTCCCTCCCCACGAGCAACATCGAGGTGACCATGCCCACCTTGGCCACACCCACCCAGTCTGCCATGACCACAGCCATGCCCACCCAGTGGGCCACGCCCACCCGGCACCCGGCGATATATAAGTGGGTTTTGGGTTGCAGTTTGGGCACTCGGGCTCTAAAAGGTTCGCCATCACTGCTGTAGGCTATGAGACCAAGTAGAGCCTCCATGAGCAAGCAGGGCGTATCTGAATACCCAAAGTGGAAATTTAGGCTCCTTAAAAGCATCTGGAGGCCAGCTGGCAGATTTACGACACGTCGAACAACCGGGGCGAAGAGGTTGTAAAATCCTTCTCGGTTCACTTATAAAAACCAACTTGCTTAGCGACGGAAATGTCCAGTCCCAATTGTGATCGTGAGTCGAGGATTGCCGTGCGTTGCAGGGCTCAAAACACGAAACGTGCCCATTCTGTTGGGGGGGGGGAAGCATTCTTTGCATGCTTTCGCTTTTGCTATAAACGTGTGGGAATTAGGGAGGGGGATCGTCTTCGGAGGTGAGATGGACGGTTCCAGCCTGACTCCAAGGTCGCTGCTCCCTGAGGATGACCTGTTATCTGCCCAGCACCTCAGCATTCTCAAAACCTTGCGGCAATGCAATAGCTGCCCGGTTGTCTGGAACGGGAAGAATTGCTTTTTGCTTTGCGTGGGGGACCGTTAAGATTCCAGCTGACTTTCCTGCAACCACTTTCCCTCAGGAAAAGTTCTTTTGATTAACCCTACGGAGTTAGCGCTGTCCTGAGAGGACCAGCTGGGGCAGTTCCTTCCAACCACTAGGCTTTCCCCCCCCCTTAAATGTGGCAGATCTGCCGAGTTAACACACGGAAACCTTGCGCCCAATTTTCTGTTTCTCATTCAAAACGCAGACGGGTCATAAATTGGGTTTTGCAAACCGATTGGGCCCCTGCACCCATTTAAGCAACATTATTTATTTTATTTATATATTTATTTTGCCTTCTGTGCGTTTCGACGATCGCCTCCCAGGTCAGTTTTAGACAGAGAACAAGTCACCGCTGGGACGGGAACGGGTTCCAGATGTTTGCAGCGTGAGGCTTCCATATACAGGCGGGGTCCCCTCCCTAAACAACGGCGTCACTTGTACTATGCTCAGGAGTTCAGCGTCCCGGGTGGGCGACCCCTGTGGCAGAGAAAAGCAACGGGGGGGGGGAGATGAGAGACCCAGCGCACGGGACCCCCGTGTAGCGCATGAGCTACAGGAAGAAGCGCGACTTTCAAGCGTGAAGGGAGCATAGAATTAGCTTGGAAGATACCGCAACACTCAATTTTGGGGTATTTTGTTTACCCCGCAGGTGCCTCGCTGGACCGTCTCAAGCAATCTTCGGGCTGACCTTTGAATTGAAATCTGCAGAGAAGGAAGACAGTTAGTTGCTCGTGCCCTGTTCATCTCTCGGTTGGACTACTGCAGTGTGCTCTACCTGGGGCTGCCCTTGAAGGCTATTCAGAAGCTACAAATGCAGAATGCGGGGGCAGGCACAATACTATAGCTCCACGGTTGTGCAAACTGCACTGGTTGCCGGTTTTCTTCCGGGTCCAATTCAAGGTGTTGGTCATCCCCTTGAAAGTCCTTCACGGCGTGGGTCCGGTGGGATTGGCCCGCCCCATCCACACCAGCAGGAGGGGCTGCTGAGGACCCCGCCTATTCAAGGAATTCCAGCCAGGGGGGGTCCCGGAGAGGACCCTTTTCTGCCATGGCTCCCACCCTCCGGAACATCATATCCTCGAGTTGACATCTGCACCCACTTCCTTGACTTTACCTAGATTAGAATAACAGAGTTGGAAGGGTTGGCTGAGGAATTCTGGGAGTTGAAGTCCACAAGTCTTAAAGTTGCCAGGTTTGAAGACCCCTGGTAGGATCTTCTGCCATGAGCAGGGGGTTGGACTAGAAGATCTCCAGGGTCCCTTCCAACTCTTATTCTATTCTGTTCTGTTCTTTTCTGTTCTATTCCATATTTTCTATTCTATTCTATTCTACTCTACTCTATTCTGTCCAGCGTTGAATGCTCCAACACTGGACGTTTTTAAGAAGAGACTGGACAGCCATTTGTCTGAAGTGGTATAGGGTTGGAGTAGATGACCTCCAAGGTCCCTTCCAACATTATATTATTATTATTATTATTATTATTATTATTATTATTATTATTATTATTATTATTATTATTATTATTATTATTATTATTATTATTATTATTATTATTATTATTACTATTATTACTATTACTATTATTACTATTATTATTATTATTATTATTATTATTATTATTATTATTATTATTATGTTCTATCCCCTCCTATCCCCTATTCTATTCTATTCCATTCCATTCCATTCCATTCCATTCCATTCCATTCCATTCTATTCTATTCTATTCTATTCTATTCTATTCTATTCTATTCTATTCTATTCTATTCTATTCTAGTCCAGTCCATTCCATTCCATTCCATTCCTTATTCTATTCTATTCTATTCTAGTCCAGTCCATTCCATTCCATTCCATTCCATTCCTTATTCTATTCCATTCCATTCCATTCTATTCTATTCTATTCTTATTTTTGCTTGTTGGGATGATGGGAGTTGTAGTCCTTTGGGAGGTCTGGTTGTGGAAGGAAGAAGAGACAACTGAGAACTTACAATTGAGAAGCCAGCTGAGGAAGAAACCCGGGAACGGTTTGTCCTAGAGATGCAAGAAGACAGAAAGTCAGATTAATAATTGGGATTAATTGACCCCAGGCAAATATCTTTCCTGTATATTTTGTAGATAGCTCTCGATTCAGGATCGACTTAAGCCCAATCCCATAATTTCCATTGCTAAGCAAACTGCTTGTTAAGTAAGTCGCATTTTATGATTTTATGGCCCTTTTGGCCGGGGTTGTTAAGCGAATCAACTGCGGTCATTAAATGAATCCAGTTTCCCATTGACCTTGCTTGTCAGCAGGTCACAAATGACTACCTTGTGACCCCAGGATGCTGCAACCGTCATAAATATATGCTGCTTGCCAAGCGTGTCCAAATATTGGTCCTGCAACTGTGACAGTCGTAAGTATGAGGACCCGTCATATATCAGGATTTTTGCTGTTCTTTTTTTTCAATGGTCGCTAAACAAATGGTAAGCCTGCCTGGAACCATGATGGCATTCTCCTTGCTAGATTTTTTTTCCCCAATGGCAGGGGTTGGACTAAATGACCTCATGATATATTTGGGGAGTCTCTGAACGGTTGCTGGAATTGGGTAGGTCTAGTTTAATGAAGAGAAGGACGAGGGGTGACATGATGGCAGTCTTCCAGTATCTCAGGGGCTGCCCCAAAGAAGAGGGGGGTCCATCTATTCTCCAGAGCGCCTGAAGGCAGGACAAGAAGCAACGGATGGAAACTGATCAAGGAGAGCAGTGGGGTTGGACTAGATGACCTCCAAGGTCCCTTCCAACATTATTATTATTATTAACCAAGGAGAGAAGCAACCTGGAACTGAGGGGAAATTTCCTGACTGCTAGGACAATTAACCAGTGGAACAACCTGCCTCCAGAAGCTCTGAATGCTCCAACACTGGAAGCTTTTAAGAAGAGACTGGACAGCCATTTGTCCGAAATGGTATAGGGTTTCCTGCCTGAGGAGGGGGTTGGACTAGATGACCTTCCAACTTTATTATTATTATTACTATAAACATTTTATTTTACTGAGAAAAGATCAAAAGCTGAAATATGATGATGATGAGCAGGGGGTTGGACTAGATGACCTTCCAACTTTATTATTATAAACATTTTATGATGATGGTCACATGGCCCCAGGAAACTTCCACCCCTCTTAAATAAACAGTAGTCCTCGATTTAACTACCGCAATTGAGGGCAGAATTTCCATTGCTAAGCAAGATGGTCATTAAGGGAGTTTTGTCCCATTTTACGACCCTTCTTGTCATTGCAGTTGTTAAATTGGGAAGGCGGTTGTGAGGTGGATCTGGCTTCCCCCATTGATTTTGCTGGTCAGAAGGTCGCCAAAGGGGGAAACGCATGACCTCGGGACAGTGTGACCGTCGCAAATATGAGTCAATTGCCAAGCGTCTGAATTTTAATCAGGTGACGATGGCGATGCTGCAAAGGTGTGGAAAACGGTCGTAAGTCACTTTTTTCAGTTGTAACTTGCAACGGTCACAGTTGTGAGTTGAGGACCCAAATTTTGATCGTGCGCCCGCGGGGGATGCCGCGACCGTCGTATGCCGAGGACGAGCTCTCTCTGCGGAGAATGGGTAGCTGTGACGGCTCACCAGGCGTACCATGAGGTCATTTAGTCCAACCCCCCTACTGGGCGAAGGATTCCCCTCGCTTGGGGTTTTCAAAGAAGAATTTGTGGAGTAGAAGCCGGATTCCAAGCTGGGGGGGGGCACCAGAGAGGCGGGGGGGGGAAGATCCCACCCAATTGTGACCCTAACCTTCAAATCCAGCTCAGAAAAATGTCCGGTCGAAATCGGTATGGTGGAGAGAGCCGTGTGGATTCGGCCTAGGAGCCTGAAGAAAACGTAATCTGGGGAAAAAAAGCAGGAGGGTGGGGTGGGGGGTCACTTGGGGCAAAGGAGAGGGTTACATTTTGCCCTCCGTTCCTTCCCTTCATCCTTTCTCTCCTCCCCCCCATTCCTTCTTTTTTCCAGCCCTCCTGAGGACCTTGCCCTACATCCTGGTGGGAGGTCCAACTACCTCTTGATCTACGAAGACCTGCAAGGTCCCTTCCAGCTCTGTTCTTCTGGTGTTTCTGCCTTCCCTTTCCAGCTGGGAGCCGTGCCCCAGCTGGACCAAGGAGCCCATGGTCTTCTTCCTCCTCCTCCTCCTCTCTGCACTCCCTTCCAACACTCATGAAGTTCCCTAGTCAGCTAATGAAAAGTCTGCAAGAACATCCAAGCTCAGAGCACCAAAGACCTTACCTTCCTCCTTATTCTTTCTCCTTCTCCTTCTTTCTCCTTTTTCTTTCTCCTCCTCCTCTTCTTTCTCCTCCTTTTCCTTCTCTTTCTTCTCCTCCTCCTCCTCCTCCTCCCCCCAACCCCCTTCCTTCTGGCACTAATGACATTCCCTAGTTGGGTCATAAAATGTCTGCAAGACAACAACCATGCTCAGAGAGTACCAAGGACTCCACAGTCATCCTCCTCTCCGCAAACCCCTCCACTCCCTTCTAGCACTACTGAAGTTCCCTAGTTGGGTCACGAAACGTCTGCAAGAACACCGCCGAGCTCAGGGGGCGCCCAGGGCCCCTCGGAGTCCAGTTCACCCACGGACCCAGAGGTCCACCTATGCACACAAAGAAAACTTACTGTTGAGGATCCTGAGCTGCGCATTGATGACGTTGATCCAGACTTGAAATATGGGACACAACTAGAACAGAGCAGAAATTTGGAAGCTGAGAAAGATAGAAAAAAGCCACCAGCGGACCTCGGTCTGGGAGCTGGTGGGATCAAAGAAGAACCTTCTGGACAATTCCCAGCTCTATGGGTCTTCTTGGCCCTGCCCTTGAAGACTGTCTGGAACCTTCAGTTGGTGTCTACATGTTGGTGGGTGAGTGCCAGTTCAGCAGCATAGTATCTCCACTGTAGACACTGCATTGGCCGCCAATAGATTTCCAAAGATCATTTAAGGTGCCAAGATTAACCTACGAAGTTCTCGAGACCTTAAGCGCACGAATCTTGGAGACTGTCTTCTCCAAACCGTTGATTCTTCTGCTTGGCAGAAGGCGTCCACCTGAGAGCTGAAGACGTAGCAGCCCTGAAGTAGAATTTCTTCCAAAAGTTTGGAAGAACTCCTGGCCCTTTGGAGTTGGTCCCTTTGCCACGTTCTGCCTAATCCTCACCAAAGGCATGTTGAGTTTCCTTTATGTATAAAGTATATGTATAATACGGAATGTCTAGACAAAGATGTATGTCAAAGATGATACACTATGTTCAGTGTTTTTTAATCTTTTTTTTTTCTTTTGTATTCAATAAAAATTATTTTTTTTAAAAAAAAAAAATATTCTGGGAACTATTGGGGAGGAGCTGTCTTCACCCTCTTTCTCACACACAAGCCAAACTCTGTGGCTTCTTCCTTTTCTGAAATGTGGCCCCTCCTTCTTGGGAATCCAGACTCCATTAGACCACACCACCAGCCCTACCAACTTTAGAAGAATAACAGAGTTAGAAGGGACTTTGGAGGTCTTCTAGTCTAGTCCAAACCCCCTGCTCAGGCAGGAAGCCCTGTAGGATCTGCTGCTTGAGCAGGGGGCTGGACTAGAAGATCTCCGAGGTCCCCTCCAGCTCTATTCTGATTCTGGTGACATCGCAGCCCCTCCCCCCAGGGCTCCGTGGACCGCAGGTGGAGAACCACTGGTATAGGGTTTCCTGGTCAAGCAGGGGGCTGGGTTAGATGACCTTCAAAGTCCCTTCCAGCCCTGTTCCATGATTCTTCCAGATCTCTAGGCTGGATGTGGGGCCCTGAGGAGCAGGTGAGCGGGAAGACGTGTCGGCAGGTGTCCTATTTTGCCAGTTTCCCCGGCCTGGCCGGTCTCCGGTCACTCACCGTGCCAGGCAGGCTGTTCTGAATGGCCAGGTTCATGACGTTGCTGAGCAGCGTGGCGATCAGGCTGCGGAGAGAAGGAACAAGGGGCTCACCCTGAGCAGCTGGGTGGCGTTTCAGCTCCTCCCGTGAGGAGGGTGGGTGGGGGTCACCCCAGGCTCGCAAAGGGCTGCAGGCCCCGGCAACGAGACTCAAAGATTAAAGTGGGGGGAAAAGAATAATAAAAATAAAGAAAGCCCCCCCCCCCGGTTTCATGAGATCACCTGATCTTGCAAGCCCTCTGCCGTCTTTCCTTTGAGCATTTACTATCACATGCTTTTGCCCTGTCTGTCTGTCTATGCAGTATCTATCTACAGTCTCTCTCTCTCTCTCTCTCTCTCTCTCTCTCTCTCTCACACACACACACACACACACACACACACACACATCTATCTATCTGGTATCTATTCATCTATCTATCATTTATCTTTCATCTCTACTTCTACATTATCTATGTCTATCTTTCTCATCTATCTATCTCTATCTCTATCTATCTATCTATCTATCTATCTATCTATCTATCTATCTATCTATCTATCTATCTATCTATCCATCCATCCATCCATCCATCCATCCATCCATCCATCCATCTATCTATATCTCTCTATCTCTATCTCTATCTCTATCTCTATCTCTATCTCTATCTCTATCTCTATCTCTATCTCTATCTATCTATCTATCTATCTATCTATCTATCTATCTATCTATCTATCTATCTCTATCTAATCTAATCTAATCTAATCTAATCTAATCTAATCTAATCTAATCTGAATGCTCCAACACTGGAAGTTTTTAAGAAGAGACTGGACAGCCATTTGTCTGAAATGGTATAGGGTTTCCTGCCTGAGCAGGGGGTTGGACTAGATGACCTCCAAGGTCCCTTCCAACTTTTTATTATTATTATTATTATTATTATTATTATTATTATTATTATTATTATTATTATTATTATTATTATTATTATTATTATTATTATTATTATTATTATTATTATTATTATTATTATTATTATTCTATCAAATCTATATCTAGCTAGCCATCCATCTATCATCTCTCTCTCTTTAATCTGTTTATCATTTCCATATGACTGTCCAACTCTCTCTCTCTCTCTCTCTCTCTCTCTCTCTCTCTCTCTCTCTCTCTCTCTCTCTTCATCTACAGTACAATATTGTGCGGGCGCAGCCTCTGAGTCCCCTGGATGGACCCTTAGGAGACCAATCCCGCCTTCTCCTCCTTTCTGCCAGCCTACCTTGGGGGCAGCTTGATGATAAAACCAGCCACCAGGTTTTGGCAATTTTTAAGGACCAGCTTGAGGTCACCTGGTTTGTCCTGGGTGATGGCCAGGTCTGCAGTGATGTTCACATCCAAACTGACAGTCCGAAACAGCAGCCTGTTGAAGAAATATAGGAAAGGGAAGTGATGTTGGAAAGCCAGACCCAGGCTGCCTGGCCCTTTCCTGGCCCACCATTCTGGACATAACAGAATAACAGGATTGGAAGGGACCTTGGAGGTCTTCTAGTCCAACCGCCTACTCAAGCAGGAGACCCTATACCAGGGGTAGGCAACCTTGGCTCTTTTATGACTCGTGGACTTCAACTCCCAGAATTCCTGAGCCACCCATGCTGAGGGGAAAGGGAGAGGTTTCCAAGCTGAGCCATGCTGGCTCAGGAATTCTGGGAGTTGAAGTCCGAGAGTCATGAAGGGTCCATAGTTCCCCCATGCTGGCTCAGGAATTCTGGGAGTTGAAGTCCACGAGTCATGAGGGGGCCATAGTTCCCCCGTGCTGGCTCAGGAATTCTGGGAGTTGAAGTCCACGAGTCATGAGGGGGCCATCGTTCCCCCATGCTGGCTCAGGAATTCTGGGAGTTGAAGTCCACGAGTCATGAGGGGGCCATAGTTCCCCCATGCTGGCTCAGGAATTCTGGGAGTTGAAGTCCACGAGTCATGAGGGGACCATAGTTCCCCCATGCTGGCTCAGGAATTCTGGGAGTTGAAATCCACGAGTCATAAAAGAGCCAAGGTTGCCTACCCCTGGCCTATGCCATTCTAGACAAATCATTCTCCAGTCTCTTCTTAAAAACTTCCAGTGTTGGGGCACCCACAACTTCTGGAGACAAGTTGTTCCACTGATATACTCTTCTCCAAGTGGACTTCTGTTGATGGGATGCTTCATGGCTTCTGAAGAGGCTGAAGAGGCCATTAAAGCTTCTATGTTCTTTCTTTTGAATCTCCAAAATCCATTTCAAACCCGAACCTCAGGCATATTTCCCAGATGGCATCACGGATCTTGCTTGGGAACATCAAGATACCTCAGGCAGGACCCAAATTACATTGAAAGTTCCCCTACTGATATCCCAGCCTCCCTCCCTTATTGCCACCTCCCAAAAAAGATGGGTCCATAGTACGGTTGTTGCATTCTAGTATTTAAGGAGCTTCCACAAAGAAGAGGGGGGGGGGGTTCCACCTATTCTCCAAAGCACCAGAAGGTGAGACAAGAAACAACAGATGGAAGCTAATCAAGGGGAGGAGCAACCTGGAAGTAAGGAGAAACTTCCAAACAGTGAGGGCAATTAACCAGTAGAACAGCTTGCTTCCAGAAGTTGTGGGTGCTCCATCACTGGAGGTTTTCAAGAAGAGACTGGACAGTCATTTGTCTGAAATGGCACAGGCTCTCCTGCTCGAGCAGGGGTCTGGACTAGAAGACCTCCAAGGTTCCTTCCAGCTCTATTCTGATTGATTGATTGAAATGGTCTAGGTCTCCTGCTCGAGCAGGGGGCTGGACTAGATGACCTCCAAGGACCCTTCCAACTCTGTTGTTCTCTGATTCTGTAAAGGTCTCCTGCTTGAGCAGGGGGTTGGACTAGATGACTTCCAAGGTCCCTTCCAACTCTGTTGTTCTCTGATTCTGCAAAGGTCTCCTGCTTGAGCAGGGGGCTGGACTAGAAGACTTCCAAGGTCCCTTCCAACTCTGTTGTTCTCTGATTCTGCAAAGGTCTCCTGCTTGAGCAGGGGGCTGGACTAGAAGACCTCCAAGGTCCCTTCCAGCTCTATTCTGATTGATTGATTGAAATGGTCTAGGGTCTCCTGCTCGAGCAGGGGGCTGGACTAGAGGACCTCCAAGGTCCCTTCCAGCTCTATTCTGATTGATTGATTGAAATGGTCTAGGGTCTCCTGCTCGAGCAGGGGGCTGGACTAGAGGACCTCCAAGGTCCCTTCCAGCTCTATTCTGATTGATTGATTGAAATGGTCTAGGGCAGGGGTAGGCAACCTTGGCTCTTTTATGACTCGTGGACTTCAACTCCCAGAATTCCTGAGCCAGCATGGCTGGCTCAGGAATTCTGGGAGTTGAAGTCCACGAGTCATAAAAGAGCCAAGGTTGCCTACCCCTGGTCTAGGGTCTCCTGCTCGAGCAGGGGGCTGGACTAGAGGACCTCCAAGGTCCCTTCCAGCTCTATTCTGATTGATTGATTGAAATGGTCTAGGGTCTCCTGCTCGAGCAGGGGGCTGGACTAGAAGACCTCCAAAGTCCCTCCCAGCTCTATTCTATTCTAATTCTAATTCGTGGCCACCAGGCTGCTTCCTCAGTGAAAAAACTCCCAATCTGCACCGGTGGGAGAAACATTTCAAAGGGAGAATAGTGCCAAGAGATATCTTGGTTTGTTGAGGTTCTCCAGAAACTCATTGTAATAAACATAGTTTTGCTTCCTTCCTTCCTTCTATTTTTTCCTCACAACAACCTTGTATGGGAGGCTGGGCTGAGAGAGAGAGAGAGTGACTGACCCCAAGTTCTCTGTAGAACTTTGATTGCTAAGAGAGGACTAGCTCTTCCAGGGGTGAGGAGAGGACTAAACCTACAAGAGAATTAGGTCTCCTTTCTCCTACTCCAGCACTCTCCTCACTGCTCCCTCCTGAATGAGAGAGCCAAAATCTCTCAGGAAGCTTCTCTGGCTAAGGTGGAGACCAAAAACTTGGTTGTCACAGAAAAGAGGGAGTCAAGCTATTCTCCAAAGCGCCTGAAGGCCGGACAAGAAGCAACGGATGGAAACCAATCAAGGAGAGAAGCAACCTGGAACTAAGGAGAAATTTCCTAACAGGGAGAACAATTAATCTGTGGAGGAGGAGGAGGAGGAGGTGGTGGAGGAGGAAGTGGAGGAGGAGGAGGAAGTGGAGGAGGATTACTAACCAAAGAGAGAAGCAACCTAGAACTAAGGAGAAACTTCCTGACAGTGAGAACAACTAACCAGTGGAACCACCTGCCTCCAGAAGCGGTGAATGCTCCAACACTGGAAGTTTTTAAGAAGAGACTGGGCAGCCATTTGTCCGAAATGGTATAGGGATTCCTGCCTGAGCAGGGGGTTGGACTCGATGACCTCCAAGGTCCCTTCCAACTCTATTCTATTCGATATGTCTCTCCTCAATTGGCCTCTAGTACCTTCCTCACCCCTCCTTCTTGAGTCTTGAGTAGAGGTGGAGAGAAAGCCTTTACCCAGTCCCCAAGGAGATTCCATATCTATCAGGGGAACCAAATCTGGGTCTCTCTCCCCCTTCAGATCTGGACCCTCCCTCTCTACCCCGCTCCAACCAGTTCACCCAACGACTTACACTGGCAATTTCATGACGATCGTGGCTTGCAAATTGAGGATCAACTCCGTTCCGCCTACGATCTTCCAAGATCCTCTGATAAATTGGAGGTTCAAAATGTTCTGCCTAGGAGGTGAATAAAATAAAGGGTAAAATTGCCATTGGCTTTCCAAGTTGCCCTCACCGGTTCCTCCTCTTTTTAATCCTACGGTCTGCCAAGGGATCCATTTTGCTTGATAAGGGAAGTGATCTATCAAACGCATCTTTCAGTAAGGATCTCCCTGGTCCCCTGGAGAGGTCTTCCCATCTACAGGCACAACCGAGCTCAAACTTTCTGTTGCTAAGCGAGACAATCGTTACTGAATGACCTCAGCATTTCCTCAATGACCGCTACAAAATTTATGGTCATAACCTGAGGACCTATTGCAACGTTCCAGCCTGCCTTATTTCACACCGGCCTGATCCTCATCCAAACCCCTGCTTCTGTGTACAGGTAGTCCTGGACTCACAACCACTTAACGTGTAACGTAGGGATACTGAGGGATGTCCCTGGAGCTACATTTGGGGGGGCCAGGTGAGGCCTTGGCCTCTTGGTTCTTCTCAACTCACCACTGGAATGGCTCCTTAGTTCCTCCGCTTCCCAGGCTGAGTAAGTTTCCACTGAGGGAGCCCAGGAGGCCGCGAAGTTGGTTCTGATTCAGAACGCCATTCAGGAGACCGCCGGCGAGCGCCGAATTGGTTGTGTCGTTGAGAAGACCTCCGACATCACCGAGGACACCGTTGAGAAGTCCTCCTCCTTTTCCTCCACCCCCACCAAGCAGACCTCCAACTCCAGGTACACCTCCACCAGTGAGCACCGAATTGGTTGCATTGTTGAGAAGACCTCCCACACCATCAAGGACACCACCAACCACACCTTTGTCTCCACCTCCAAGGATTCCACCAAGCACACCTCCTCCACCACCTTTGTCTCCACCTCCAAGGATGCCACCGAGGACACCTCCTCCACCACCTTTGTCTCCACCTCCAAGGACACCTCCAACTCCAGGTACACCTCCACCAGCGAGCACCGAATTGGTTGCATTGTTGACAAGACCTCCCACACTGCTGAGGAGACCACCAACCACACCTTTGTCTCCACCTCCAAGGACACCTCCTCCCCCACCTCCCCCTCCTCCACCACCTTTGTCTCCACCACCAAGGATTCCACCAAGGGCATCACCAAGCACACCTCCCCCACCTTTGTCTCCACCACCAAGGATACCAAGCAGTCCCCCGTTTCCTCCAAACAAGCCTGTACAGAGAAGAGAAAGGTCCACATCAGGCTTTTCCCATCAACAATACTCGCCTTCATCAGACCTTCTGTCTCAAAAATATTACTGATGTTCCTCTTTGCAAGGAAAGTTTTCCGTCTCCTTTTCTCTCTGGTTCACTTCTCAGCAGCTGGAACTCAGATTTTATGGTGTACCAGGTGGTACTTACCGCAATCTGCTTTGCTCCTACAGCCTAGCACTCATGCTATTACCTAGTTGAGTATGTAGGTATTATTATTCTATTTTCTATTCTGTTTTGTGTTCTGTGTTCCATTCCATTCCATTCTATTCCATATTTTCTATTCTATTCTATTCTATTCTATTCTATTCTATCCTATCCTATCCTATCCTATCCTATCCTATCCTATCCTATCCTATTCTTCTCTATTCTATTCTGTTCTGTTCTGTTCTGTTCTAATGTATTCCACCTTTTTATTATTTTTTACAAACAACTCAAGATGACATACAGTATACAACATGCCTCCAATATTCTCCACAACAACAATCCTGCATGGTGGGTTAAGCTGAGAGAGATTGATTGGGCCCAAATCACCCAGATGGCTAAGGTGGGAACTAGAACTCACCGTCTCCTGGTGATTGGCCCAAAGTCACCCAGATGACTTTAATGCCCAAGGCAGGACTTGAACTCATAATCTGCACTTTCTAGTCTGGTGTCTTAACCCCTAGATCAGGGGTAGGCAACCTTGGCTCTTTTATGACTTGTGGACTTCAACTCCGAGAATTCCTGAGCCAGCATGGGGGAACTAAGGCCCCTTCATGGCTTGTGGACTTCAACTCCCAGAATTCCTGAGCCAGCATGGGGGAACTACGGCCCCTTCATGGCTTGTGGACTTCAACTCCCAGAATTCCTGAGCCAGCGTGGCTCAGTTTGGAAACCTCTCCCTTTCCCCTCAGCATGGCTGGCTCAGGAATTCTGGGAGTTGAAGTCCACCAGTCATAAAAGAGCCAACGTTGCCCACCCCTGCTCTAGATCAAACTGTCTGTCTATTGAAACATCAGCATGGCTGTCTGGGGACTTCTGTGAGTTGAAGTCCACAGATCTTCAAGTTGCTGAGGTTAAGAAACCTATCCAGATTGTCACTTTATTTTTATATATACTGTATCTTTATATATTCGGTATTTACAAGCCCTTGTGCAATTTTGAATGTATGCTTTCATTTTTCGGAAGAAATTATTTCTTGCTTCAATAGAGCTAGCTACAACCTTTAGTTTCTGCATTCACTTTTTTCTTAAAACACCCAGGTGGGAGATACTTAGATTTGATGTCCCTATCCAGATACACCCATGGATGCAAACACCCACTAGGTAGCATTGTTCAATCATGGTTTTACTCTGATGGAATCTACCCAAAGGAGCAAAATGCCATTTCAGGAGATTCCCTCAAAGTTGAACTTACCCCTGCGAGTTCTTCCAGAGTTTAAACCTTGGAGGCTGCTGAGCCCAAGAGTTGGTCCCAGCAAACTGCAGAAGAGGGCCATGCAGATGGCCTCAGCCATGGTCAAGGTGGTCATCCTGAAAGAGAAGGAAGAAAAAAACGTGTGGAGATCATCTGCATTAACAGAGGGACAGAATCAAGATCACGTGAAGTGTTAATACCAGTTTACAATGCCTTGGTAAGGCCACACTTGGAATACTGCATCCAGTTTTGGTCACCATGATGTAAAAAAGATGTTGAGACTCTAGAAAGAGTGCAGAGAAGAGCAGCAAAGATGATCAGGGGACTGGAGGCTAAACATATAAGGTACGGTTGCTGGAATTGGGTATGTCTAGTTTAATGAAGAGAAGGACGAGGGGGGACAGGATAGCAGGCTTCCAATATTTGAGGGGCTGCCACAAAGAAGAGGGAGTCAAGCTATTCTCCAAAGCGCCTGAAGGCAGGACAAGAAGCAACGGATGGAAACTCATCATGGAGAGAAGCAACCTGGAACTAAGGAGGAATTTCCTGATAGTGAGAACAATTAACCAGTGGAACAACCTGCCTCCAGAAGCTGTGAATGCTCCATCACCGGAGGTTTTTAAGAAGAGACTGGACAGCCATTTGTCTGAAATGGTATAGGGTTTCCTGCCTGAGCAGGGGGTTGGACTAGATGACCTCCAAGGTCCCTTCCAACTCTGTTATTCTATTCTATTCTCTCTGAATGGGTTCTCAACATTTGAAATCCTTGGAACATTTCTGCCCAGATCTGGGTGAAATTGTTACTTTGGAAAATGGTAAGATCTTGGCTCATGGTTTTATTTATCGCAAGCATTTATATATTCCTTTTGAGGGAATGGGCTTACATTGCACGAGATGGCCACCATCTCGACTCTTTCCAGAGCAGCTTACAAGTCAGTGGGGTCCTTGGTTCTCTCTGAGCTTGTGTCAGGTCCCCAAACCCTCATTGTTTCCCCTGCATGTATGTTCTACTTTTGGGGCCTGCCATTCTGCTGGGGGGAGGGGAGCATGCTTTCGACTGGGATAACTTTCATTTTCTACTTTCCCTCTCCTGCCTCTATCATCTTGAGAAAGGAATGTGTCTCCCTTATCAGCGGAAGATGCCACCCTGGAGATCTTAATCCATCGACCTGAGCCACCCAATGATTTGAAGCCCCTGGCTATTGTGAAAAGCAGAAACATTGAAAACAAGCCTGTAGATTTACAAAGAGAGCTTGCTAAAAATAATAGTCCGAGTGAAGATAAGGGGATAAAATTAATTACATCTATCTGACAAAATTAAAACTCAAGGAAGCCAGCCTTTTAGACCCATTGACAGGATTAAAACTCAAGGAAGCCAGCATTTTAGATCCATTGACGGGATTAAACTTCAAGGAAGCCAGCATTTTAGATCCATTGATGGGATTAAAACTCAAGGAAGCCAGCATTTTAGATCCATTGACGGGATTAAAACTCAAGGAAGCCAGCACTTTAGATCCATTGACGGGATTAAAACTCAAGGAAGCCAGCATTTTAGATCCATTGACGGGATTAAACCTCAAGGAAGCCAGCATTTTAGATCTATTGATGGGATTAAAACTCAAGGAAGCCAGCATTTTAGATCCATTGATGGGATTAAACCTCAAGGAAGCCAGCATTTTAGACCCATTGACGGGATTAAACCTCAAGGAAGCCAGCATTTTAGATCCATTGACGGGATTAAACCTAAAGGAAGCCAGCATTTTAGATCCATTGACAGGATTAAAACTCAAGGAAGCCAGCATTTTATAGCCATTGACAGGATTAAACCTCAAGGAAGCCAGCATAACCCTAACCCTTTGTGAAACAAACTAAACAAAACTAATAACAAAAGCACACAAAGGAAGTCTCCAAATTATGAAATGTTGCAAAACTGTATAAAAATCCTTATACTCATCAAATCAATTTGTCAGCTGTCCCAGAACTGCATGCTGTTGCTGGTTCTGCTCATCAATAAACAAGAACCTTCTTCCCAAAGCAGCCTCCATTTTATTCCCGGCTTGGAACTGAACCTGATTTTTCTTTCAACAAAGTGCTTCAGCAAAAGATGATGTATCGCTGGTATTTAGAACCAGACAAGTTATCCAGAATGTATAAAGGTACTTCAAATGAATATTGGACATGTACATGTAAAAAAAGGGACCTTTTACCATTTATGGTGGACATGTGATACAGCAAAGAAATACCGGAATAGGATTCATATTCTAATGCAGAAAATTCTTAAAGTGAATATAAAGATAAAACCAGAAACTTTTTTGGGAGGTTTAATGGAAAAGGACTTGGGGGGGAAAAAAATTGGAACTCTGATCTTATATATGTTGACGGCAGCAAAACTATTCTACGCACAAAAATGGAAGGACGTTTTGATTCCCACCATGGATGAATGGCTACAAAAGTTGATGGAGTTAGCAGAGATGGCTAAATTGACCATTTTGATCAAAGAAAAGAATATAAATACTTTTATTTCTACTTGGAGACCACTTCTGGACTTTGTGCTTGGGATGGAAAAAATAATGAAACTTTGATTTTGGATTTTACTGATTTGATTGATTTTCTGTTATAGAAATGGCTATTACATATAGAATAGAGCTGGAAGGGACCTTGGAGGTCTTCTAGTCCAGCCCCCCGCTTAAGCAGGAGAACCTATACCACCTCAGACAGGTGATTGTCCAGTCTCTTCTTAAAAATCTCCAGTGATGGAGCACCCACGATTTCTGGAGGCCAGCTGTTCCACTGGTTAATTGTCCTCACTGTCAGGAAGTTTCTCCTTAAATCCAGGTTGCTTCTCTCCTTGATCAGTTTCCAACCATTGTTTCTTGTCCTTCCCTCTGTTGCTCTGGTGAACAAAGTGACCCCTTCTGCCTTGTGGCAGCCCCTCAAATACTGGAATACTGCTATCATGTCTCCCCTATTTCTTCTTTTCTTTAGACTAGCCAAACCCAAGTCCCAAAGTCGTTCTTCGTATGTTTTAGTCTCCAGGCCTTGGATCCTCTTAGTTGCTCTTCTCTGAATTTTTTTCCAAACTCTCAACATCTTTTTTGTGATATGGTGACCAAAATTGGCTGCAGTATTCCAGGTGTGGTTTTACTAGATCTTTGTAGTTGAGGTTTGATGTTAATGCCTTATTTTACCACAACAGAGGGAATCGGAAGTCGACGCCATTTTTTTTTAAAAAAATCCCCTCTTTTCCAAACGTCTCTCTTTCCCTTCCCTTCCCCTTTGTTCCCTATACTCACTTGCTTTTGTATTTTGGCGTTTTATACTATAAGCTAATAAAATAAATAAATACGAGAGAGCAAAAAGGTCCCAGCTGCTAAAGGAGCCAAGACTAATCTTTTACACAATGAAATACCAGAAATAGGGAAGTAAAAATGTCACAGGCTGTTACTTTTTATGGAGTTACGCCTTGCTTTAGTCTACGTGTCTTTTGGCCCCTGGAGCTTGCTTAAGCTTACGTGTCCTCTTCAGTTTTGGGATACATGTTATTCCATTCCCTCCATGTCAAACTGACTGGTTACACAATCACATTTTTCTAGGTGATCATTCCCTTCCCGAATGGGGCTGTTACGTGCTCCTGGCCACTTTCCTTCGTGACCAGAGGCAAGCTCACCTGACCAATAACCAGCCAAGACACAACAAAGGCCTTTTGTTTCGTTTATTGCAATAAGCCGGGAGAGAAGCTATCAAAGCTTGATTCTCTCCAAGGTTCCAACCCAAAATATTCCCTTCTTTATACAGCCCTGTCCTGGCCACCACATCCCTCCTCTTTCCCCATTGGCTGAGGTACTATGAGGTTACACTCTTTCTGACCGCCTCCTACACATTTCCTGCTACATATTAAAATCATACATCACATGTACATTAAAATACCACTTTACAAGGCCTTGGTAAGGCCACACTTGGAATCCTGCATCCAGTTTTGGTCACCACAATGTAAAAAAGATGCTGAGACTCTAGAAAGAGTGCAGAGAAGGGCAACAAAGATGATCGGGACTGGAGGCTAAAACATACAAGGAACGGTTGCTGGAATTGGGTATGTCTAGTTTTTAATGAAGAGAAGGTCGAGGGGGGACATGATAGCAGTGTTCCAGTATCTCAGGGGCTGCCCCAAAGAAGAGGGGGTCAAGCTATTCTCCAAGGCGCCTGAGGGCAGGACAAGAAGCAACGGATGGAAACTAATCAAGGAGAGAAGCAACCTAGAACTAAGGAGAAACTTCCTGACAGTGAGAACAATTAACCAGTGGAACAACCTGCCTCCAAAAGCGGTGAATGCTCCAACACTGGAAGTTTTTAAGAAGAGACTGGACAGCCATTTATCCGAAATGGTATAGGGTTTCCTGCTTGAGCAGGGGGTTGGACTAGATGACCTCCAAGGTCCCTTCCAACTTTATTATTATTATTATTATTATTATTATTATTATTATTATTATTATTATTATTATTATTATTATTATTATTATTATTATTATTATTATTATTATTATTATTATTATTATTATTATTATTGTTGTTGTTGTTGTTGTTGTTGTTGTTGTTGTTGTTGTTGTTGTTGTTGTTGTTAAATTAAGAGATAATTTATGCAAGGTGTGTCAGTTAATATTAATCAACTAATTGCACATGCTCAGTTGCCTGAGTTCTGCCCTCCCTTTTTTTATGACTTCTTAGAAAAATAGGTTTTTTCCTGTTTTGCTAGTTATCTTCTCTTACAGCTCCTTTCCCCATTTTAAAGACCCAGATAACAATTTTGCCTATGTGTTTCTCTTACATCCTTTCTTTATGCTCTCCTTTCCTGCTTCCCAGCCGTTATAGTTTTTTTCTCCACTCAGTAAATTTCCACTGCAGCAAATTCAAATTTAAATTTCTCCTTCAATATTAAATTTTGGAAGACCTTTCCTTTCCTTCTATCAGGGGTCTGAGGTTTCTTAGTGGGTGAACCATCACTTTGATCATTAGCTTGTCGGTTTGATGCTGAGCGTGAGGCTTATAGAGAAGGAGCAGAGTGAGACTTTGGAAAAAGTTCAGAGAAAAGCAACTAAGATGATTAAAGGCCTGGAGACTAAAACACATGAAGAACGGCTGCGGGACTTGGGTTTGGCTAATCTAGAGAAAAGAAGGACTATTGGGGGGGGGGGACGACAGGATAGCAGCTCCAGTATTTGAGGGGCTGCCACAAAGAAGAGGGGGGGGTCAACTTATTCTCCAAAGCACCAGAAGGCAGGACAAGAAACACTGGATGGAAACTAATCAAGGAGAGAAGCAACCTGGAATTAAGGAGAAACTTCCTAATGGTGAGGACAATTAACCAGTGGAACAACTGGCCTCCAGAAGTTGTGAGTGCTCCATCACTGGAGGTTTTTAAGAAGAGACAGCCACTTGTCTGAAATGGTATAGGCATAGGGTCTGTTGCTTGAGCGGGGGGCTGGACTATAAGACCTTCAAGGTCCCTTCCACCTCTATTCTGACTGAAATCAAAACATCTGGCCGGCATCCACTGCACAGAATTCATTGCTGTCTTTAAGAACTTTTAAGCAGCCAACTCAACCTGTACGGAGGAAAATCGTGTCAGATCAGGCACATCATTTCTGCTCAATTAAGGAAGTTGGAGAAATTTGGAAAAGTAGACACTACATCTGGCTACAGAGATGTGCGGTGATGGTGCTCCATCACTGGAGGCTTCCAAGAAGAGATTGGACAGCCGTTTCCTCAGAATGGTAGAGGGTCTCCTGCTTGGGGTTGGATTAGAAAATGTGCAAGGTCCCTTCTAACTCTGCTGTTCTGTTCTGTTCTGTTCTGTTCTCCAAAGCCCCTGAAGGCAGGACAAAAAGTAATGGGCGGAAGCTCATTAAAGAGAGATCTAATCTGGAGGTAATGAATTAGTGGAACAACTTGCCATCCAGCTCCGGAGGCTTTCAAAAATAGACTGGAGAACCCTTTTGTCTCTAGGATGATAGAGGATCTCCTGCCTTGGACAGGGAGTTAGACTACAAGACCTCCAAAGTCCCTTCCAACCCAGTTATTCCACGATTCACGTTCTGTGCTGGTTGATCAGCAACTGAGAATTCACACTCTCTTCTTCTAACTGTCCATGGAAAGCTCTTCTGTTATTCTGTGATTCCGTTATAATCAGTGGTGGGATTCAAATAGGTGAACGACCGGTTCTCTGCGTGGATGCCACTTCCGGAAGTCCGTTCTAGGCCTGGGCAACAAAAAATTAGCTACCGGTTCTGCCGAAGTGGTGCGAACCGGCTGAATCCCACCCCTGGTTATAATTGTCCCACCAGCAGACGGTAGAATTCTGATCTGATTAATCTCAATTAGCCAGCTGCCTGCTGAAGGTTCTCCAAGGAACCTTTCTGGGGAGGGTCCCCCCTGCTAAAAGATAGAGACACCCCCCAAGGTGATCTCCATTGGCTATTTCCTTTTTTTTCTTTCTGAATTTTCTTTCAGTTTCCCAGTTTAGCCTGCAGCCCTGGGATCTCCTGGTGGTCTTCTTTCTAAGTCCTAAGCAGGCCTCACCCTACTTAGCTTTCCAAGATCAGGCAACCAGTTTCACCATACTACAAAAAAAGATGTTGAGCCTTTGGAAAATGTTCAGAGAAGAGCAACTAAGACGATGCAAGGCCTGGAGACTGAAACATATGAAGAACGGCTGCGGGACTTGGGTTTGGCTAGTCTAGAGAAAAGAAGAAATAGGGGAGACATGATAACAGTGTTCCAGTGTTCCAGTATTCCAGAAGAGGGGGGTCAAATTATTCTCCAAAGCGCCTGAAGGCAGGACAAGAAACAACAGGCGGAAACTAACCAAGGAGAGAAGCAACCTGGAACTAAGGAGAAATTTCCTGACAGAACAATTTGGAACAGCTTGCCACCAGAAGTTGTGGATGCTTCATCATTGGAAGTTTTTAAGAAGAGGCTAGACCGTCACTTGTCTGAAATGGTATAGGTTCTCCTGCTTGAGTAGGGGGCTGGACTAGAAGACCTCCAAGGTCCCTTCCAACTTCTAATTCTATTCTATTCTATTCTATTCTATTCTATTCTATTCTATTCTATTCTATTCTATTCTATTCTATTCTATTCCTTATTCTCTTTTGTATTCTATTCCTTATTCTCTTTTGTATTGTATTGTATTCTATTCTATTCTAATGGATGGCGCAGAGTATTTAACATTCTCTCTCATTTTCGTCAGGATCTCCAGCAGGTTAATTAAGGCCTTTTTAAAAAAAGGACAGGAAGGTAATTTCCCTGAGATGTTTCGATGCCCCAACTGTTTAATTTAAACCGACGGTATTTTTCCATCACCGGAGACCATTTGTAATCATTTCAGTTATTAATTCACGAACGCCTTTCGAATTAATGTGTCACATTTACTCCGATCCCAAAATTACCGTTCAGATAGAGTGTTTAACCAGGTCAAGTCAACACTTCACAGCTGCATTCTCCCCATTGGCCCTTGCAAGCTTGGAGAAGATTCCTGGCTCTGATTTTTATCCAAACTCAGCTCCTTTGGGGGGAGCTGATGGGTCAGAATCCCCCCCCCTACCCCCGATAAAAGGATTGGTTCAATCACAGCCACATGGACGTGACCCATGAATCAAAAATTCACTTGCCGTTGGGGAAAACGTTACAGCCTTAATCGATTCCTTGATCCTTGTTCACACAACCTTGTAGCCTGGTTTTGATGGTTGATGGCTTCCAGTGGGCATGTCTCTGGGGTCTCTGAAAAGGGGGAAGAAACCCCAGGTGGCCCTGACCTGCGCCCCTTTTAGAACTGGCTGAAGCATGGACTTGAGCAACAAAGATGATCAGGGGGCTGGAGGCTAAAACATACGAAGAACGGTTGCAGGAATTGGGTATGTCTAGTTTAATGAAGAGAAGGACGAGGGGGGACAAGATAGCAGCGTTCCAGTATCTCAGGGGCTGCCCCAAAAAAGAGGGGGTCAACAATTGGACAACCATTTGTCTGAAATGGTATAGGGTTTCCTGCCTGAGTAGGTTGGACTAGAAGAGCTCCAAGGTCCCTTCTCTCCTCCCCTCCTCTCCTCTCCTCTCCTCTCCTCTCCTCTCCTCTCCTCTCCTCTCCTCTCCTATCTAATCTATCCTATCCTATCCTATCCTATCCTATCCTATCCTATCCTATCCTATCCTATCCTATCCTATCCTATCCTATCCTATCCTATCCTATCTAATCTATCCTGTCCTATCTAATCTATCCTATCCTATCCTATCCTATCCTATCCTATCCTATCCTATCCTATCCTATCCTATCTAATCTATCCTGTCCTATCTAATCTATCCTATCCTATCCTATCCTATCCTATCCTATCCTATCCTATCCTATCCTATCCTATCCTATCCTATCCTATCCTATTCTCCAAAGCCCCTGAAGGCAGGACAAGAAGCAACAGATGGAAACTAATCAAGGAGAGAAGCAACCTGGAATTAAGGAGGAATTTCCTGACAGTGAGAACAATTAACCAGTAGAACAACCTGCCTCCAGAAGCTGTGAATGCTCCAACACTGGAGGTCTTCAAGAAGAAACTGGACAGCCATTTGTCTGAAATGGTGTAGTGTTTCCTGCCTGAGCAGGGGATTGGACTAGATGACCTCCAAGGTCCCTTCCAAGGTGATCAACAGGGATCAACAGCAGAGACCTTCAGGTTTTTAGATTCTATTATCTCCCAGGATTTGAGATGGACAGCTAGCATTAGAATCATCATTTAAAAAGGCACAACAAAGAATGTTATTCTTGCTTTCAACTCATACGGTTGAAACAGTATACGGTCTCCTACTTGAACAGGGGGTTGGACTAGAAGACCTCCAAGGTCCCTCCCAACTCTGATATTCTGCGATTCAGTGCAATGGCTTGCCTCCAGAAGCTGTGGGTGCTCCAGCACTGCAGGTCTTCAAGAAGAAATTAGACAACCATTTGTCTAGAATGGCACAGGGTCTCCTGCTTGGGCAGGGGGCTGGACTAGAAGACCTCCAAGGTCCCTTCCAACCCGGTTATTCTATGTTCTCCAGAGATTTAGTCCCCGGAAACCCCCCCCCCCCCCGAAACCTAAACCCTCCTGCCTGCTTCTCGCGATCCACCTTCTTGGTCCTAGGAGAAGAAACCCAGCGCTCTTACCTGACAGTCTTCAACTTTGGCAAGTACAGCTTCCTTGTCACCTTCCTTCTCTTATATAAGCCAGCCGTGGGCAGGTAGAAGAGGAAGAAGGGTTGAATTTGAAACCTGCCGGCAGGATTGTTTCCTCCTCCTGTGGCTGGGTGTAAAAGGTGCAAAAATTCAGTTCCCGCAGGATATATTTTTTCCCCCTCCCAACTTCATCTGGGGTAGCCCTGCTTCTGGGTGAGTGATGGCGGTAGAGTTCCTCCTTGCCCAGTGGAAGAAGAGAGAGATCTTCTTATGGCTCTATCATCATGATGGGAAAGGGGAGGTCTACCTTGCCAGGGGCCCGATCCAGACATTTAGGGATTTGGGGGGTTGCAGGCAAGGGCCATGTACTGTCTCAAGAGCTCCATTCAACTTGGATATCTGGAGACAGCAAAGAGAAGGAGCTGGTGGAGGGCTTAAAGTCACTGAGATGGCTCCTTTCCCCAGAACATCTCTTGAAGCAGCTTGAACACTGGTCAATCAATCAGAATAGAGCTGGAAGGGACCTTGGAGGTCTTCTAGTCCAACCCCCTGCTCAAGCAGGAGACCGTATATTATTTCAGACAACTGGCTGTCCAATCTCCTCTTGAAGACTTCCGGTGCTGGAGCACCCACAGCTTCTGGAGGCAGGTTGTTCCACTGGTTAATTGTTCTAACAGTCAGGAAGTTTCTCCTTAATTCTAGGGTGCTTCTGTCCTTGATAAATCTCCATTCCATTGTATCTTGTCCTGCCTCCTGGTGCTTTGGAGAATAGGAAACCCTAACCATTTCAAACAGTTTTGGTCACCACGATGTGATGTTGAGACTCTAGAAAGATGTTGAGACTCTAGAAAGGGTACAGAGAAGAGCAACAAAGTTGATTAGGCGACTAGAGGCTAAAACATACAAGGAACAGTTGCTGGAATTGGGTATGTCTAGTTTAATGAAGAGAAGGACGAGGGGGGACAGGATGGCAGTCTTTCAGTATCTCAGGGGCTGCCCCAAAGAAGAGGGAGTCAAGCTATTCTCCAAGGCGCCTGAAGGCAGGACAAGAAGCAACGGATGGAAACTAATCAAAGAGAGAAACAACCTGGAACTAAGGAGAAACTTCTTGATAGTGAGAACAATTAACCAGTGGAACAACCTGCCTCCAGAAGCGGTGAATGCTCCAACACTGGAAGTTTTCAAGAAGAGACTGGACAGCCATTTGTCTGAAATGGTATAGGGTTTCCTGCCTGAGCAGGGGGTTGGACTAGATGACCTTCAAGGTCCCTTCCAACATTATTATTATTATTATTATTATTATTATTATTATTATTATTATTATTATTATTATTATTATTATTATTATTATTATTATTATTATTATTATTATTATTATTATTATTATTATTATTATCAGTTTCTCCAACATTTGGCCTTTTCCTTTTTGCTCTGAAACCTCTGAAAAAGTAAAAGAAAAAGACTATAGCCATCCTGCTAAGTTCCCGCCTCAAGCTCCGGAAATCCTTCTGTACAGAGAGTACACCTTTTGGGGACAGATCCTTGGTGCCAAGATGTACCACAACATCAACATCACAGTCCTTACTAGCGTTCTTGACTACCTTAACAATGCACCTCTTTTCTGTGCACCTGGCAGATCCCCCAGCTCTTTCGAAACCTCCGTGTCCTTTCCTGAATTGACATCACTTCTTTTTTTAGATACCTTGCTCACCTCACATGACTGATGTGTGATAACTCATTCTGTGCTGTCCCGCTCACTCACACAGGCACACGTAACGGTGGTTTAGTGGCTTCATTAATATTCCCCAGCAATTCCCCTCACCCAAACCCCAGAACTGTCCCAATTAAGTCTAGCCCAAAGCAGACCGATGCTAGTCCACAGAGCAGCGGCCGAAGAGTCCACACAGCCCTTGAAAGTTTCCCAAACAAGAGAAGTCTACCAGGCAAAATTAACTCCACAATACAAGAGGGTTCACAAGGCACAATCCCAAGTCGAGGCACGGAGTCAATCCGAAGCAAGGCAGGGATCACCACAACTAGGAAACACGCAGCTCGGAAACGAACACGTGATTCCCAGTGTCACTTCCATCTTGTCCGCTGGGCTAAATAGCCAGCTTCTGGTGCAGCCCATCCAGAAGGGCGAGGCGGCCTCCTCACGAGTAATCTGGCTGACCTCCTCTGCTCCTGCCTTTTCTCTGCCCTTCGTGTTCTGGCATCCGCTGCAGAAGGCAGTTCTGTCAACGCTGCTAACATCGGATGTTCTTGCTCTGACAACATATGGAGATGCAGCCATTTTCCTTCTTATGTTTTATTCTTAGAATTAGAGTTAGAATTAGATGATACGGGGGGGGAGGAGGAATGTGCATGGGAGTTTAGTTAGACATAACAATACTGTAACTAGGGTGAGAACCAAGGTTTTTTGAAATAAGAGATGATAAGAAATGGCGGGTTGAAGAACTGGTGGGGAAGCCTACATTTCAAACTAATTGGGGAATGCGATTTATGACTGTTAATTGGAGGAGGGAATTGTGCTTTGATACTATGTGCTCAGGGGAGGGGAATTCAGATTTTGGCTTGGCCGATGTACGTGCGGATGTGTTGCTACTCGAATAAAGATTCTTTAAGGTAAACAATGCCTCGAAGTTCTTTGAAGAGCTTCATCTGTCGGAACCATGACATTCCTCTTCTCCATCACTGACCAGCTGCAGCTTCATGCTTCCCCCACCTGAAGCCTCCGGGCTGCCCTGCTGCAGCTGTGCTTCAGCCAAATCCCTCTCAGACAGATGCTGGGAGCCGTTGACCAACTCCCCTCCAGATGTGCCTGGAAGTGGTCCATCTCCTTCCAGTTGACATCTGGAGAGGTATCTGGCAAAGCATCGAGGGGAGTCATCACAGATTCACACCTTCTCCTATTCAAAACAACTTTTTCCTATCGGACCACAATCCCCTGCTCAGCTGAGTTATAATCAACAACAACAACAACAACAACAACAACAACACTGGAAGTTTTTAAGAAGAGACTGGACAGCCATTTGTCTGAAATGGTATAGGGTTTCCTGCCTGAGCAGGGGGTTGGACTAGATCAGGGGTCTTCAAACATGGCCCTTTTACGACTTGTGGACCAACTCCCAGAATTCCTCAGCCAGGTATGCCTGGCTGAGGAATTCTGGGAGTTGAAGTACACAAGTCGTAAAAGGGCCACGTTTGAAGACCCCTGGACTAGATGATCTCCAAGATCCTTTCCAACTTTCTTCTTCCTCCTCCTCCTCTCCTCTTGTCCCTCCTCCTCTTTTTTTCTTCTTCTTCTTCTTCTTCTTCTTCTTCTTCTTCTTCTTCTTCTTCTTCTTCTTCTTCTTCTTCTTCTTCTTCTTCTTCTCCTCCTCCTCCTCCTCCTCCTCCTCCTCCTCCTCCTCCTCCCCTCCTCCTCTCCTCCTCCTCCTCCTATTATTATTATTATTATTATTATTATTATTATTTTATTATATTATTATTATTATTATTATTATTATTATATTATTATTATTATTATTATTATTATTATTAATTATTATTATTATTATTATTATTATTATTATTATTATTACTACTACTTTAGGCAGCGGGCAAGTGTGTGTGCTCCATTTGCGCGAGTGGTGGGTGTGCGTGCCTGCCGCTCACACAAATGGAGCTTTGTGTGTGCACTTGCCCACCTCTTGCACGGAACCATCCCCTTCCCCCCCCCCATACACCGGTCCACAAAACTGGAAAGGTTGGAGAACTCTGCTCTAGATAAGCAATCTGTCCACGTAGACCAGCAATTTGCTTACAAACAGGATAGTATCCGAGTACCACGAAAGACAGCTCCAAAACAAGTTAGAATAGAATAGAATAGAGCTGGAAGGGACCTTGGAGGTCTCCTAGTCCACCCCCCTCTCAAGCAGGAGAACCTACACTGACTCAGACAGGTGAATGTCTAGTCTGTTCTTAAAAACCTCCAGTGATGGAGCGCCCACGATTTCTGGTGGCCAGCTGTTCCACTGGTTGATTGTCCTCACTGTTAAGAAATTTCTCCTTAATTCCAGGTTGCTTCTCTCCTTGATCAGTTTCCAACTATTGTTTCTTGTCCTTCCCTCTGGTGCTTTGGAGAATAATTTGACCCCCTCCTCTTCTTTGTGGCAGCTCCTCAGATACTGGAACGCTGCTATCACGTCTCCCCTGTTTCTTCTTTTCTTTAGACTAGCCAAACCCAAGTCCTGCAGCCGTTCTTCGTATGTTTTAGTCTCCAGGCCTTGGATACTCCTGGTTGCTCTTCTCTGAATTTTTTCCAAACTCTGAACATCTTTTTTGAGATACGGTGACCAAAACTGGCTGCAGTATTCCAGGTGTGGCCTCACTAGGGCTTTATAAAGCGGTGCTAATACTTTGCGTGATCTTGATTCTGTGCCTCTGTTTATACAACCCAGGATTGTATTAGCTTTTTCGGCTGCACACGGCTGGCTCATGGTGAAGTGATCGTCCACTAGGACTCCAAGGTCCCTCTCCCAGTTGCTGTTTTTGAGCCAGGTCTCGCCCAATCTGTACTTTTATACCTTTGGGGTTTTTCCTGCCTAAATGTAAGACTTTGCTTTTCTCCACATTGAAACTCATTTTGTTGGGCAGGGCCCATTGTCGCAATAAACTAAGCGAGACATTCTAAAACCAAATTGCAATCAGAAGAAGCACTTACCGAGGATGAATTACTGCTGTTTTAAATTTCAAGTTGCACGATTAGATGAGTAGTCCACTACATTCATCCCCTGGACTTTGTCTCAGTCCTCCTGAGCTCACGGCGAGCAGCTCTTCCCAGCAGCCTCTGGTGCTGTGCAAATGCAACGCAACTTTGGCAGAGAAGCCACTCAAATATGGGAGGACAAGACAGGAGAAGACCCACATCCCCGGTGCACTGTAATGCCTGAGTCACTAAGAAGGCAGGAGGAGAAGAAGCGATGGATGGATGGAAACACCTCTCTTGATTGCCACGCCCAATCTTTGATATTTCTGGATGGCTCAGCTTGAATTAATTCAACGACTTCTGGAACATTCAGTGCTGGAACATGCAGTGCTAATTCTTCGTTGACCAGCCAAGCAACTGGGAGGTTTTTTGTGTTTTTTTTAACTCGATGTATTTATGGTAGTTTACTTGGGGAGACCTTCTGCTGATGGACTCAACACCATGACCAGTAAAACTGGTGGGAAGAAGAGAGGTGGATCCTAAACCCCAAGACTTTCCTCCCTATCTGTCTATCTACTTGGTCACAATCCTGAGCCAGGAAAACACTTTGACGAACCTTGGACTGGACTAAGGGCTACACAACACAGTGCTGGGCTGCATTAACAGAGGGACAGAATCAAGATCAGGTGAAGTGTTAGTACCACTTTACAAGGCCTTGGTGAGGCCACACTTGGAACGCAGCGTCCAGTTTTGGTCACCACGATGTAAAAAAGATGTTGAGACTCTGGAAAGAGTACAGAGAAGAGCAACAAAGATGATTAGGGGACTGGAGATTAAAACGTATAAACAACGGTGGCTGGAATTGGGTATGTCTAGTTTAATGAAGAGAAGGACGAGGGGAGACATGATGGCAGTGTTCCAATATCTCAGGGGCTGCCCCAAAGAAGAGGGAGTCAAGCTATTCTCCAAAGTGCCTGAAGGCAGGACAAGAAGCAACGGATGGAAACCAATCAAGGAGAGAAGCAACCTAGAACTGAGGAGAAACTTCCTGACAGTTAGAACAATTAACCAGGGGAACAACCTGCCTCCAGAAGCTGTGAATGCTCCAACACTGGAAGTTTTCAAGAAGAGACTGGACAGCCATTTGTCTGAAATGGTATAGGGTTTCCTGCCTGAGCAGAGGGTTGGACTAGATGACCTCCAAGGTCCCTTCCAAGGTGATCAACAGGGATCAACAGCAGAGACCTTCAGGTTTTTAGATTATATTATCTCCCAGGATTTGAGATGGACAGCTAGCATTAGAATCATCATTAAAAAAGGCACAACAAAGAATGTTCTTCTTGCTTTCAACTCAGGAAGCTAAGATTGTCCAAGGAGCTGCTGATATGGTTTGAGAGAGCAATTATTGTCATTTGCACCTCAGTAACTGCCTGGTTTGGCACAGCAACCAAACAGGACCGATACAGACTTCAATGGATAGTTAGGACTGCAGAAAAAAACAATTGCAACCAGCCTGCCCTCCATAGAATAGAATAGAATAGAATAGAATAGAATAGGATAGGATAGGATAGGATAGGATAGGATAGGATAGGATAGGATAGGATAGGATAGGATAGGATAGGATAGGATAGGATAGGAGCTGGAAGGGACCTTGGAGGTCTTCTAGTCGAGTCCCCTCCTCAAGCAGGAGAACCTATACCGTCTCAGACAAGTGACTGTCCAGCCTCTTCTTAAAAACCTCCAGTGATGGAGCGCCCACGATTTCTGGAGGCAATTTCTGTTCCACTGGTTCATTGTCCTCACTGTCAGGAAGTTTCTCCTTAATTCCAGGTTGCTTCTCTCTTTGGTCAGTTTCCAACCATTGTTTCTCGTCCTTCCCTCTTGTGCTTTGGAGAATAGTTTGACCCCCTCTTCTTCTTTGGGGCAGCCCCTCAGATACTGGAACGCTGCTATCGTGTCTCCCCTATTTCTTCTTTTCTTTAGACTAGCCAAACCCAAGTCCCGCAGCCGTTCTTCGTATGTTTTAATCTCCAGGCCTTGGATCATCTTAGTTGCTCTTCTCTGAATTTTTTCCAACTTCTCATCTGTATACTATACGGAGGGCTGAGAAAATGTCTATGGACCCCTCACATCCTGGACATAAACTATTTCAACTCCTCCCCTCTGGACGCTGCTAGGGGACATTGTATGCCAAAATAACCAGACATAAAGGTTTTCCCCCCGTGCCACCACTCTCCTGAACACCTAATTCCCCCTGTCTCATTTCTCACCTTTCCCCATCTTCTCATCTTTCCTACTATCTTCTCCCATTGGTTTCTTATGATTTATCACTTGTAGATTAATCGTTCATCATCACTTATAATCAGTGGTTTGTAACTTATGATTAATGATTGTTACTATGATTTATGATCTCTGGCCTATGACCTGCTGTTTATAGGTACACTGTGAATTTATGCACTGGAGACAAATTTCTCGTGTGTCCAGTCACACTTGGCCAATAAAGAAGATAGAAAGAAAGAAAGAAAGAAAGAAAGAAAGAAAGAAAGAAAGAAAGAAAGAAAGAAAGAAAGAAAGAAAAGAAAAAAGAAAAAAGAAAAAAGAAAAAAGAAAAGAAAAGAAAAAGTGAGGGAGGGAGGGAAGAAGGAAGGAAGGAAAGAAAGAAAGAAGAAAAGAAAAGGAAAGGAAAGAAAAGAAAAGAAAAGAAAAAGGGAGGGAGGGAGGGAGGGAGGAAGGGAGGAAAAAAAGAAGGAAAGAAAGAAAGAGAGAACAAAAGAAAGAAAGAAGGGAGGGAGGGAGGAACGTAGGAAAAAAGGAAAGGAAAGTAAAGGAAGAAAGAAAGAAAGAAAGAAGAAAAAGAAAGAAAGAAAAGAAAGAAAGAAAGAAAGAAAGAAAGAAAGAAAGAAAGAAAGAAGGGAGGGTAGGAGGGAGGGAGGAAAAAAGGAAAGGAAAGAAGGAAAGAAAGAAAGAAAGAAAGAAAGAAAGAAAGAAGAAAAGAAAAGAAAATAAAGGAGGGAGGGAGGAAGGGAGGGAGGGAGGGAGGAAAAAAGGAAAGGAAAGAAGGAAAGAAAGGAAGGAAGGAAGGAAGGAAGAAAGGAAGGAAGGAAGGAAGGAAGGAAGGAAGGAAGGAAGGAAGGAAGGAAGGAAGGAAGGAAGGAAGGATTCTGCCAGAATCTTGTGGCTGGTTTTACCATGAAGCTGTCTCCAAGATAGGCTGGCAGAAAAGAGGAGAGTTGGGGTCTGTCTCCCCCCCCCCAAATGATCAGATGGGATCCTTGTGTGCTTCTTCTTTGGATTCTTGTTCTAAGGTAACCTAATCTGCACATCTTGTCTTGAGCAGCATTCCAGTATTTGAGGGGCTGCCACAAAGAGGAGTGGGGCCAAGTTATTCTCCAAAGCACCAGAGGGAAGGACGAGAAACAATGGTTGGAAACTGATCGAGGAGAGAAGCAACCTGGAATCAAGGAGAAACTTCCCGACAGTGAGGACAATCAACCAGTGGAACAGAAATTGCCTCCAGAAATCGTGGGTGCTCCATCACTGGATGTTTTTAAGAAGAGACTGGACAGTCTGAGATGTATAGGTTCTCCAGCTTGAGCGGGGGAGCTGGACTAGAAGACCTCCAGGGCCCCTTCCAGCTCTCTTCTGATTGAACTCGCCTTAAGTGGCCTAAGAGAGTCAACCCACCCCTTTGTTCCAAGCTGCTCTGATGCAACTCCTGGAGTCAGGTGCAAAACCCTCTTCAGGTGACAAAGGCATCAGGGCAAATATTTGCTCTCTCTCTCGAAGCGCACGGAGGAGGCCATTAAGGCAGAACAAAACCTCACCCACCCCACCCCACCCCGTTCCCAGCAAGTGGGAGAAGCTACAAAGGTCAAGAGGATCCTCTTAAGGGCCCACGAATTCCCCCCGTAAGCCCACAAAGGAGTTTGGTGGGAAACGCTCCAATCTTTCCTTTGTTTAACTTGGTGCCCAGTTTCAGAGAAGGCAGCAGAAGTTGGCAAAGTGGAGCAGAACGAATGGGGAGCCCCTGCGGCGTTGGCTCCTCGGTCTCTGCCTCTTAAGCTAATGTAGGTTAGTAGGGTACACGGGACCTCGGGCGCTGCTTGCCCTGGAGCAGTCTGGTTAAAAAGAATGAAAACAATACAGTTCTCGACTTACGGACACTTATTCTGCCTCTCTCTCTCTCTCTCTGTCTCTCTCTCTCTGTCTCTCTCTCTCTCTGTCTGTCTGTTTCTCTCTGTCTCTCTCTCTCTGTCTCTCTCTCTCTGTGTTTTTCTGCCTCTCTCTCTCTCTCTCTTTCTCCCTCCCTCTCTCTCTCTCCGTCTTTCTCTCTGTGTGTGTCTGTTTTTCTCTCTCTCTGTTTTTCTGCCTCTCTCTCTCTCTTTCTCTTTCTGTCTCTCTCTCTTTCTCTGTCTCTCCCTCTGTCTCTCTTTCTTTCTCCCTCTCTCTCTCTGTCTTTCTCTCCCTGTCTCTCTTTCTCCATCTCTCTCTCTGTCCCTTCTCTCTCTCTTTCTCTCCTGTCTTTCTCTCTCTCTGTCTATTCTCTCTCTGTCTCTCTGCCTCTCTCTCTCTCTCTCTTTCTCCCTCCCTCCCTCTCTCTCTCTCTTTCTCTTTCTGTCTCTCTCTCTTTCTCTGTCTCTTTCTCCCTCTCTCTCTCTTTCTTTCTCCCTCTCTCTCTCTCTCTCTGTCTTTCTCTCCCTGTCTCTCTTTCTCCATCTCTCTCTCTGTCCCTTCTCTCTCTCTTTCTCTCCTCTTTCTCTCTCTCTGTCTCTCCTGTCTCCCTCTTTCTCTCTCTCTGTCTCTCTCTGTCTTTCTCTCTCTCTCTCCCTCTGTCTTTCTTTCTCCATCTCTCTCTCTGTCCCTTCTCTCTCTCTCTTTCTCTTTCTGTCTCTCTCTGTCTCTCCTGTCTCCCTCTTTCTGTCTGTCTGTCTGTCTGTCTGTCTCTCTCTCTCTCTCTTCATACCTATACATTACAATAGTCCTTGAGATTAACCACAGCTGAGCTCAACAATTTCCATCGCTAAGTGAGACATGTTATTAAGTAAGTTTTACCCTGTTTTACGACCTTTCTTGCCACGCTGCTAAGTGAATCACTGCAGCTGTTAAGTAGCAAAACAATTGTTAAATGAATCTGGCTTCCCCCCCCCCCCGTGGACTTCGCTCGTCAGAAGGCCACCAAAGGGGATCGCGTGACCCCCCCCCGGGACACTTTTGGCAACTGTCCTAAGTACCAGCCAATAGCCAAGCCTCTGACTTCTGATCACGTGACCACGGGGGCGGCTGCTGCGACGGTTGTAAGTGTGAAAAACGGTCGCAAGTCGCTTTTTTCAGTGCCGTTGTAACTTTGAGCGGCCACCAAACGATTAGTTGTAAGTTGAGGACTCTCCGTAATGACGTTTTCTCCACCCTCTTTCCAAACCACCAACAATGTTTTGCAGTCCGCAGAGTCCAAGTGCAATGAAATTAAAAGTTTTTATTAAAATGTGTCGGGTGAGAGAGATGCAACTTTGTTGGCTGTGTGTGTGTGTGTGTGTGTGTGTGTGTGTGTTGGTGCAGGCAGGGCCTGGTTCACACCTGCTTGGCAACGACAAAGCTGTATGGAAGCCTACGAAGAGCAGCCACCGTTTCCATTCTGGAAAACCGACTCCCGTCCTCCTGCAAACAAATTTAGGACTCCTGTGGGTTTCTCCTACTCCAGGAAGAAGCAGAAACTCAAAACTGCGTGATGAGGAAGGGGAAGGACGGATCCTGCTCCCAAAAACTCACTTCTTCTTCTTCTCCTCCGGCGTTGCCCTCCACGGAGGTCTTCTCTTACGCAGACAACACCAGCAGATCCTGAGCAAAAAACAAAAAAAGACCCCATTGATGAATTCTCATATTATGATCCCTTCTTCCTGGGACTTTTGTGGGGTGGGGGAGATCATCCCGCCTAGAAATTTGGAGGAACGGACTTCCGACGCCACCCAGGATGTATGTGGATCCTTTCCCGCTGCGCCCACATCACCAAAATCTGGGAAGGGTCTCAAGAACTTGGGGTCTAGGTGACCTTCTCAATCCTCTTAAGCCATTCCGTGAAAAATTCTGAAGATTGCCTCCTAACGTTTGTGGACTTCGTTGGTTATTGAGCAAGGCGAAGTCCTCAACTTAGGACAGGCAACCTTGGCTCTTTTATGACTCGTGGACTTCAACTCCCAGAATTCCTGAGCCAGCCGTGCTGAGGGGAAAGGGAGAGGTTTCCAAGCTGAGCCAGGCTGGCTGAGGAACTCTGGGAGTTGAAGTCCACGAGTCATGAGGGGGCCATAGTTCCCCCATGCTGGCTCAGGAATTCTGGGAGTTGAAGTCCACGAGTCATAAAAGAGCCAAAGTTGCCTACCCCTGACTTAGGACTATGATTCGGACCAGACGTTCGGTTGCTAAGTGGGTCACACCTGATTCTTCAACTTTTTTTTTTTTTGCCACAGTCGTTCAGGGAATCGGTGCAGTTAAGTGTCGATGGAGATTCTCCGTCCTCCTTGTCCTGATTGTCCCAAAGGTGCTTTTTTTTCAGGAGGCAGCTGGACTTTCTTGTTTTTTCTCTGAAGACGTTTCTCTCCTCATCCGAGAAGCTTCCTCAGGTTCTGACTGGATGGTGGGGAATGGGAGGATTTATACTCCTTGCAGACAGCTGGTCC
>JALGBA010002149.1:72500-143462 GCA_023970755.1 Azemiops feae
TTGGGTCTTTTTAGGATATATAATAGTAATAATAGTAAGAGTAATAATAGTAAGAGTAAGAGTAATAATAGTAAGAGTAATAATAGTAAGAGTAAGAGTAAGAATAAGAATAAGAATAAGAATAAGAATAAGAATAAGAATAAGAATAAGAATAAGAATAAGAATAAGAATAAGAATAAGAATAAGAATAAGAATAAGAATCCACATCTGCCTATCCCAGGTCCTTGGTAAGGACTTGATAGGTAGACAAAAACGTCAAATCCAGTCTGAACATCTGGCTGACTGTGCGATGATTAATAATACTAACGCTAATGCTAATGCTAATACTAATGATTCTACTACTTCTACTACTACTACTACTACTACTACTACTACTACTACTACTACTACTACTACTACTACTAATAATAATAATAATAATAATAATAATAATAATAATAATAATAATAATAATAATAATGTTGGAAGGGACCTTGGAGGTCATCTAGTCCAACCCCCCGCTCGGGTATATATATATGTATATGGCCTGGATGACTGAGTTTTCCTTTACAAACGCTTGTAAAGTGCACCTAGCTTCCCTGTTGAGTTTTAAGGGTGATTAAACGGGCGATGGGGCCACGGAGCGTGTTGTGCTAGCGTGGGTCTCCTGCACAACTCAAGGGTGGTTGGAGAGCGCTTCGGCTGAGTGTTGGCCAAAGGCCCAGAGGAGAATGGCCTGAGTTCAAGTCCCAGCAGAGGGCAACCTCCTGGTCTCCACGGAGCTGTCCGTGAAGTCACGGGGGATGAAGGTTGAGTTGACCTCTTCCTCCAGCTTCTCCCCCAAAGAGGTGCTGCCTTTCCCGTCTCCCCAGCCAAGGAGCAAAGTTTATTCTTACGTCAAAGTCTCCAACGTTGGAGGAATCCAGCTTGATACGAGACCTGCCGGAACAAAAAGGGGAGGGGAGTGAGAAGGCGGAGGGGTCTCACCGGGGAGCTGTGTTGGACTGGGAGGAAGGGAGGAAGGGAGGGTGGGAAAGAGGGAAGGGGGATAGAGAGAGGGAAGGAAGGAAGGAAGGAGGAAGGAAGAGAAAGGAAAGGAAAGGAGGAAGGATAGAGAGAGAGGGAAGGTGGGAAGGAAGGAAGGAAGGAGGGAAGGAAGGAAGGAAGGAAAGGAAAGGAAAGGAAAGGAAAGGAAAGGAAAGGAAAGGAAAGGAAAGGAAAGGAAAGGAAAAGAAAGGAAGGAGGATAGAGAGAGGGAAGGAAGGAAAAAAGGAAAGGAAAGAAGGAAAGAGGAAGGAAACGAAGGGAGGGAAGGATAGAGAGAGGGAAGGAAGGAAAGAAGGAAAGAAGGAAAGAAATAAATGGAGGGAAGGAAGGAAGGAAAGGAAAGAAGGAAGAGAAGGAAGGAAGCAAACGAAGGGAGGGAAGGATAGAGAGAGGGAAGGAAAGGAAAGGAAAGGAAAGGAAGGAGGAAGGATAGAGAAAGAGGGAAGGTGGGAAGGAAGAAAGGAAGAAAGGAGGGAAGGAAGGAAGGAAGGAAGGAAGAAGGAAGGATAGAGAGAGAGGGAAGGTGGGACGGAAGGAAGGAAGGAAGGAAGGAAAGGAAAGGAAGGGAAAGGAAGGGAAGGAGGGAGGATAGAGAGAGAGGGAAGGGAGGAAGGAAACAAAGGAAGGGAAGGAGGTAGGATAGAGAAGGAAGGAAGGAAGAAAAAAGGAAAGGAAAGAAGGAAAGAGGAAGGAAATGAAGGGAGGGAAGGATGGATGGAAGGAGGGAAAGAAGGAAGGAAATAACATGGAGGGAAGGAGGGAAGGAAGGAAGTAAGGTGGAGGGAGAGAGAGGGAAGGAGGCAGAGAAGCACTTACATTTTACTAAAATGTTACTATTTGTGTGTTATCTTTAACTGGACAAAATGGCGGGTGTATTTTAGGGCGACAGTCTTTCAACCAAAATACCTCAAACGGACTAGCCTACACAATCTGGGGCCCGGGGACTCCCGTGGGATGGAAAATCGGCAGATTTTATGAAACGTTGAGTGACACCGACATTATCACACAGCAGTTGATGACACCACCCAAAGTGCCACGGAACGTTTCCCGTGGCCCACTCCTGTGGCTTGAACTGGGCTACTCAGTTCCACATGGGCTACTTTCAAGGCAGACCCATCTCCGAATTCAGGTGATCCTCGATTTACGGACGCAATTGCGCCCCAAAATTTCTGTTGCTAAGCGAGACATTTGTCCCATTTTAACGACCTTTCTTGCCTCGGTTGTTAAATGAATCACAGCAGTTGTGAAACTAGCAACCCCGTTGCGAAGTGAATCTGGCTTCTTCCCCACTGACTCAGCTTGTCAGAAAGCTGCAAAAGGGGGTCACATGACCCCGGGGAACACTGCGACCGTCAGAACTATGAACCCAGTGGCCAAAAATCTGAATTTTGATCACATGACCAATGGGGGACGCTGCGATGGTCGTAAGTGTGAAAAAGGGTCGTAAGTCACTTTCCCCCCTACCGTTGTAACTTTGAATGTTCACTAAATGAACTGTCATAAGTACATGCCAGTTGCTAAGCCTCTGAATTTCGATCACGTGACCCTGGGCAGCAGTCGTAAGTGTGAAAAACGGTCCTTTTCTCATTGGCCATTGTCACTTCAAATGGTCACTAAATGAACTTTTGCAAGCCAAGGACTACCAATGTCTCCCTTCTTAAAGAAATTTTATATAAAAAGTAGAAGAGCGGGGTTAAAAGAGCTGCAAGAGAAAATCTAATTAAAACCACTGGACGTTTTTTAAAAAGGCACCTAGACCAGGGGTCGGCAGCCTTCCTAGGAAAGGGAGGATGGGCACCTTCATGCGCACATGCGCACACAGGCAATTGTGGCTGCATGTGCATGTGCGCGAACGGGCCCATGAGCATGCACGCTCCGCAAATGGGGCTGTTAGCACTGGTGTGCAGCGCGTGGCTCAGCTAGTGCCGTCAAGAGGCTCATGGCTCGCAGCTCAGCTAGCGCCAGCGAGAAGCTCACAGCTCGCAGTTCGGCTAGCGCTGTTGAGAGGCTCATGGATCGCGGCTCAGCTAGCACCAGCGAGAGCCTCATGGATCGCGGGTCGGCTAGCGCTGTTGAGAGCCTCATGGCTCGTGGCTCAGCTAGCGGCAGCGAGAGCCTCATGGATCGCGGGTCGGCTAGCGCTGTTGAGAACCTCATGGCTCGTGGCTCAGCTAGCGGCAGCGAGAGCCTCATGGATCGCGGGTCGGCTAGCGTTGTTGAGAGCCTCATGGCTCGTGGCTCAGCTAGCGCCAGTGAGAAACTCACAGCTCGCAGTACGGCTAGCGCCAGCGAGAGGCTCATGAATCGTGGCTCGGCTAGCGCCAGCGAGAGCCTCATGGCTTGCGGCTCGGCTAGCGCCGGTGAGAGGCTCACAGCTCGCGGCTCAGCTAGTGCCAGTGCAAGGACAAGAGGTGCCCAAGAGGCCATGGACCGGTAGTGGGCCGCGGCCCCTAGGTTGGGGACCTCTGACAACAACAACAACAACAACAACAACAACAATAATAATAATAATAATAATAATAATAATAATAATAATAATAATAATAATAATAATAATAATAATAATAATAATAATA
Organism: Azemiops feae; assembly: GCA_023970755.1. Taxonomy (NCBI): domain Eukaryota; kingdom Metazoa; phylum Chordata; class Lepidosauria; order Squamata; family Viperidae; genus Azemiops; species Azemiops feae. Next base: position 76,103 of record JALGBA010002149.1, read on the forward strand.
ATAATAATAATAATAATAATAATAATAATAATAATAATAATAATAATAATTGACTTACTTGTCCAGCTGAACGCTGATTTTTAGTTTGTTGTCCTCAACAGAGAACTTGGCCAGCAAAGAAGCATCCTAAAAGGACAAAAGTGGATCCATCCTGACCATATCGCAAAGGTGCTTTTTCCAAAAAGCATCTTTATTGTGTGTTTTTTCCCCTCAAATGGGCAATTTTGCCCTAGGTGTGCAGGAATAGATACACAGGTAGTCCTCGACTTACGACAATTCGTTTAGCCACCGTTCAAAGTTACAACGGCACTGAAAAAAGGGACTTATGACCGTTTTTCACACTTACGACCATTGCAGCCTCCCCAGGGTCACATGATCAAAATTCGGACGCTTGGAAACTGGCATGTACTTATGACTGTTGCAGTGTCCCGGGATCACATGATCCCCTTTTGCAACCTTCTGACAAGCAAAGTCAATGGGGGAGCCAGATTCATTTAACAACCGTTCCTAACTTAACAACTGCAGTGATTCACTTAACAACTGTGGCAAGAAAAGTCATAAAATGGGGCATTCAATATCTGTCTCACTTAGCAACAGAAATGTGGGCTCAACTGTGGTTGTGAGTCCAGGACTTCCTGTATACAGAAGCAGGGGTTTGGATGATGATCAGGCTGATGTGAAATAAGGCAGGCTGGAATGTTGTAATAAGTCCTCAGGTTACGACCATAATGGTCGTAAATTTTGTAACGATCATTAAGGAAATGCTGAGGTCATTAAGTAAAACCCTGGGCTTTTTTTTTCCAACAAAAAAAATTGAATAATATTGTAAGCCCACCCCGAGTTGGTAAGATGGGCTGCCAATCAATGTGATAAAATTTATTTAATAAATAATATGTCATAGAATGCGGTCACATGACTCCGGGATGCTGCAAACGGGAGTAAACGAAGTCCGGTTGGCGTGTGCCCAGATGATGGTCACATGACTAGGGGGGGAGGCTGACCATGGGACCTTTGACTCTCGGTCATAAGCATTCCCCAAGTAAATCCGTTGAAACCTGAAGAAGTCACTAAGCGAACGGTCATAGGTTCGAGGACTACTTGTAATATGACTCAGACAATCGAGTCTGTCAGAGCATGAACATTCTTATTGCACTGAGATAACCCAGGAGTGAATACAGTAAACAACGGTCTATATTAAATGGTTTATATTACACTATCTACAATATACAGCAGCAACAATATACATACACGTGGTAATACAGCAAACTCCAACATACAGCAATTACAACAGGAAATGGATGAGAGAGAGAGAGAGAGACACTCCAGCAAAAGCCTTCCCTTTTATACTCAGGCTCTTAAAGGGACACAGACCCTGCTGAGTCATTCTTATCATTGCATCATCCACCTTACATTACATCAGCTGGTTAAATCATTACCCCGGCAGAGTCTTTTTACGGTCCTGGATGAAATTTCGGCCTGCCACCCTGCTCCCATGTTACCAAGCAAAAGGGACTTTGAGGAATGATGGTTTGCGGAGTGTCACAGCCTTCATACTCACAATGCTCAGGACGCAGAGAGACTTCTCGGCGCCATCGGGCTCCATGGCCAAGATTTCTGAAGCGGCTTGAAGTTTAATCAAGCCCATGTCCTTCTGGAGCTTCACGGTTGGAGCCTTGGGGACCGATACCTTCAGCAGGAGGGGACGAGGCTCGGGGAACTTCTGGAAGATCTGTGGGTCACCCAGAGGAAAGACAACACATATTATCAGGAGAGAATGTTTGATGCTCAATGTTGAACAACTGGGGTCCTTGGCACTCTCTGAGCTTGGTGGTTTCCTTGCAGACGTTTCATGACCCAATTAGGGAAGATTATGTGCTAGAAGAAATGGGGTGTGTGGAGAGGAGGAGGAGGAAGAGGAGGAGGAGGAGGAAGACTGTAGGGTCTTTGGTATTCTCTGAGTTTGGTGGTTTCCTTGCAAATATTTCTTGACCCAGCTAGGGAACATTATCAAGGCTAGAGGAAATGGGGTTTGTGGAAAGAAGGAGGAGGAGGAGGAGGAGGAGGAGGAGGAAGGAGAGGAGGAGAGAAGGAGAAGGGAAGGAAGGAGAAGAAAGAGAAAGAGAAGGAGAAGGAGAAGGAGAAGGAAGGAGAAAGAAAGAAGACTGTAGGGTCCTTGGTGTTCTCTGAGCTTGGTGGTTTCCTTGCAGATATTTCTTGACCCAGCTAGGGAACATTATCAAGGCTGAGGAAATGGGGTTTGTGGAAAGAAGGAGGAGGAGAGGAGGAGGGAGGAGGAGGAGGGGAGGAAGGAGGAGAGGAGGAGGAGGAGGGGAGGAGGAGGAGGAGGAGGAGGAGAGGAGAGGAGGAAGAAGAAGACTGTAGGGTCCTTGGTATTCTCTGAACTTGGTGGTTTCCTTGCAGATATTTCTTGACCCAGCTAGGGAACATTATCAAGGCTAGAGGAAATGGGGTGTGTGGAGAGGAGGAGGAGGAGGAGAGGGGGAGGAGGAGGTGGAAGAGGAGGCGGCGATGACTATGGGATCCTTGATGCTCCCAGAGCTGGGTGGTTTCCTTGCAGACATTTCAGGACCCAACTAGGTAACATCATCAGTGCTAGAAGGGAGTGAGGAGGAGGAGGAGGAGGAGGAGGAGGACATTCATTGACTTTTTGTTTCATTACCCAACTAAGTAACATCATCAGTGCTACAAGGGAAGGGGTCTGCTCTCTGTTGATATATACACAAGTGCCCAATCAAGGAACTAGCCAGGACACACCCACCAACAGGGACAAGGCCAGCCATTTGTGTGTAGGACACCTTGATCCCTTCCACGGGCACAACTGTTGAGCCACAGGATAGGAAATATAACAGGAAGGTCGCTGGCTGCAGCTGGTCTTGCACACCAACGCTCAGCGGAGTTCCGAAAGGCATTATTTTATCTCCCCCCCTGTTGGGAAAATGTTTGGTTCAGGCTCCTGCAGTGTGACTAGGCCAATGGCTCTCACATGAAACAGGAGCCAAGGACATGAGAAACTCTGCACAAAGCTGTTTAGCAATAAATTGTACATAGACACTGTGAACAATGGTGAATTGTCCATCGGAAGAGAAACATACACACACAAGGACAACGTGCAGATATCACGAACATAACACAAGACATTCACACACACAAACTGCCTTCGAATGGAATGCTTATCTGAAAGAATGTAACAGCTTTTGCCTGCCTCATGAAAACTGCTATTGCCTGCCTTTTGTAACTGTTTTTACTTGCTTCATGAAATCACCTATAGTTTGCTGAGCTAGAATGTAACCCCCCTTGCTTGCCCCATGTCACCACCTATATTTTGCTGAACTAATAAAAGAGATTTGCCTGGCTTTGTTCTGGGCTCATTTCACCCCGAGGAGAAATTGACTCTGTGTCTTATTTCTCGCTCCGTCCGGCGCGGGCCTGCCCGGATGCTCCTTCGTGGTGAGCCCGCTGGCAGCGAGAAAAGCCACAACTGGTGACCCCGACGTGATGCTGGTCCTAGTTGTTCGCCTCGACGCCCCCATACCACCGCCAGTGAGGCACTCTTCGGTCGTCTGATCTAGTGAGTATGGGGAAAGGGTTGTCCACGGTCCAGGTCACACACCTTCGAGACCTTGGAGACCTTGTCAAGGCTGCAAAAATTATTTCTATGAACCATGGCAAGCCCTTATCTTCAATTTCAGGGAATGATCTGGTCAAATTGTTGAAATTCATTTGGAAAAAATATCCCACTTATCCTCCCTCAGGGGACATCACGTCTAAAAGATGGAAGCGCATATTGAAATATTTAAATGAACCTCCTAAAGCTTCCTATGACTTGATTTTAACTTGTCAAGTAATTGTTGACAGTTTGAAAATTTATGAAAAAGCAATCAAGGACTCGAGCGATGCCATGGCGCTCAACGCTGCACTTCCACCTCCATATCAGGACAACTCTACGCAGCATAAAAGTCCTCAGGTCAAATGCTCCAACATTGTTTCTTCAAATGAAACATCTCCGCCATCTGCCCCCCCTCCGCCTCCACCAAGTGGAGACGCGGAGACCTCGCCTCAGTCTGCTTTTACAGCTGGACTGAAGAGAGCGATGGCGACAGGAAACCTTTCTCTAGAGGATTTGCAGAACTGATCCCGGAAGATTGGAAAAATATTGCTACCATGCTTCTTTCTTCTTCGCAATTCCTAATCTTTGAGTCCGTTTGGCGGCAAGGGGTACGTGCGGCAGTGGCCCGCGGGAACCTCCCAGTTGCCATCACTGCTGATCATCTTTTAGGGGAGGGTAGGGTTAATACCATTGCACTGCAAATTGCCTCCCCCCCTGCCTGGTTACGATCAGATAAAATTGTCACCCCTAAATCATCTCCAGTTGGACCTTCAGCTCCTCCTGGAGAGGCTAATTCTTTTGCTTTTTCACAGCCATTGTACACCCCCATAAGGCAAATTTTAGAGGAACAATTGGGATGCCTTGAAATTTCAAGTGGCTGTTAAGTTTAACCCTGTCAGACAAGGTCTGACGGTGCTAAGTGTGTTAATATGTATTGTATTTTGTTCATATATATGTGTCTGTGTATGTGTGGCCACCCGGAATATTATGTTTAACCTTGGAATGGTGAGAAAAATGGGAGTTGGTAAAGGGCCCTATACAAGAACCACATGTTTGGTTGACATCAGCTCTTGATTTTTCTCGCTATTTGCAGGACAAGTTATATGTCTAAATAAATGTTGTTTTAATGGTATTTGTGTATATATGTCTGTCTGTGTTGTTCTGTGTTATTTCCAAGACTTGGAAAAGGGTCAAAACCCTCTTTGATAACACCAAACAAAAAGGCCTTGAATAAAGATGGAAGACGTAGGTTGAAATATTTGTGTGTGAGGTGGTGTAGGCAAGCGGAGTGGAAGTGAATGAGTTGATTTGCTGGTGTAAAGGAACAGTAAAACTGTAGTTTTTATTGTTGTAACATGGGAACGCAATGGCATGAGTTTGCATGTGAAAAGTTTTTTGGACGAGGTATAAAAGAATTTATGGAAAATGATGTGAATTTTTTTGGTGGTGAGATTTTTGTAAAGTTTCTTTTTCTTTTCCCCCCCTCCTGCCTCTTTCGTTTTTCGCTGGCTGTCTTGCTTTAAGAGCGAAGGACAGGCGAAAGGAGAGGGGGGGCAGCTGCTCGTTTTAACTATTTTTTTTTCTCTCTTCTTCCTCTGCCTACAAGTCTGGGTTGAGGAAGGGGGGTGGATGTGAAATTTAATGCCCACTCTTGCAGTTTCAGCTTGCAATTTGTTTTACTCGAAAGAGGAGGCAGTAATTGTTGGGCAATTCTTTTGCAAATTTTTGAGTTTTAAATTGTTTAGTTAGACATATACATCAATCATTCAACAGAACTGACTCAGAATTGTTTTGCTTAGATTTGTAAATGTTTTTCCTATTTCATGAAAATTTGTTTCTTTTTAATGGAATTTGATCAAATTGGAACCTTTTTCATATCTGGGTCACACACTCCTTTCTTCTCACTCAACACCCATTTTTCCTCACATTTTTTTTAGAGACGGATACCACATTAGTGCAGCTCCAACAATATTTACTCATCATCATCATAAATACATTGCAGACGCTGCAGCCTCTGCTACCTGTTTCATGTCTCTTTCTCCTGTCTCTCCTTGGGACAGTCATGCTTCTTTCCATCAAAATAAAAAGGCGCTTGTGAACCAATTTGGAAAAATCACTGCAGCAGCAACTGCTATTTTCCAGCAGTGTGCCACTTGCAGCAAGCAGGCCCACTCACTCCCAATGGGGGTAAACCCCAGAGGAACCGAGTGTTGCCAAATCTGGCAAATGGATGTTACACAAATGCCCCATTTGCCCCATGGAAATATCTTCATGTTTCCATTGATACCTTTTCTGGCTTCATCATTGCTACCCCTCAACGGGGTGAAGCCACTAAGCATGTCATTGATCACTGTATTCGTTCATTTGCAACGTTGGGATGCCCAAAGGAACTACAACTCCCAAGGCCAAGCCTTGGTTGAGCGCGCCCACCAGACGCTAAAACATGCGCTGGAAAGATATAATCAGACACAAGGGAAAATTGCCCCTAGCCTCCCAGCAGTGCAAAACATCCTTAATCTTTGTCTTCATACCTTAAATTTTTTAAACTTAACAGGCAATCCGCCTACCTCTGCAGCCGAGAGGCATTTTTCTTCCTCCTCCCTTTCTCTTCCCCGACCACAGGTTTGGTATCGTCAACTCCCTGATCCTACCTGGAAAGGGCCCGTTGATCTCATCACTTGGGGGAGAGGCTACGCAGCAGTCCAACTGCCTGAAAAAGTCTTGTGGGTTCCTGGTCGCTGCGTCCGGCCCTACTTTGCTCCAGTACCCCGCCCATCTCTGCCGGCAGCCTCCCTGTCTCCTGAGCCTGCAACCATTGATGTGTGACTTTGTACTCCCAGACAACACCTTGTGAGTTCCAGGTCGCCATGTTCACCCACATCATCCCAAGCCTGATCCTAAAAACAATGTTCCTAACAACACTTTGTCTCCTGACGGAGAGACAGCATCTTGACGCCTTTCTTGCCCTCCACAATCCTCACCAGCCCCTGAATTTTACGTGGGTAGTATTGGACAAACACGCAAACATCCTGAACTCCACTTCGTCCATAGCTGTGCCGGGATCCTGGTTTCCTGACCTGTACTTTGACTTTGGCATCATGCTGGGGGCCACCACCATCACTAGCCACCAATGGATCAAGCAGTGGTCCCTCTATGTTTGCCCTGGCTATATGAAAGACACAGCACACCGGAACAAGTGTGGGGGGGAAAGCGCCTATTTTTGCGCACACTGGGACTGTGTCTCCACGGGGGAAATAACATGGGACCCCCCCCTCAAAGGTGATTTTATTATACTCAAACGGACTGGTGAGAATGTCAAATGTGAGATAGACCCTGGCAGAGTACACTTTAACTGTAATCCGGTTAAGATTTCCTTCACCACCCAGGGAAAAAGGCACGGGGGGTGGCAGGTTGGAATTACTTGGGGAGGTCGTGTTTATGATAAAACCAATAAACTAGGGAACATTTTTACCATAAAATTAATACAAACCCCCATAGAACCCCCGGTACCGATAGGCCCCAACAATATACTAACTGACCGTAAGGTGCCACCCTCTCAACCCACCGGTACTTTTGAGAACAATCCGCCTACTCCTTTTGCTCATTCTTACTCTCCTTCACAGAGACGCCCTGGGAACCCTCTTTGGGACATTGTCACTGCCACCTATCACTTGGTAAATAGCACCCATCCTAACCTTACTACTGCCTGCTGGTTTTGTTATGATGTTCAACCCCCATATTATGAGGCTGTAGGGTTTGTCTCTCCATACAACACCTCCTCAGATGACAACACATGCAGATGGAAACATGGCTCACAAACACTGCAGTCAATGTCAGGTAAGGGAACCTGCATTGGACTGGTACCCACGCAATACGAACAATACTGCAACACCACACATACCACGATTAACACAACACTCTTTTACATACCACCTAGAGACGGATGGTGGGCCTGCTCCACAGGCCTTACAGCCTGTGCCCACGGCCATGTGATAACCACCAAAGGCTTTTGCATCCTTGTCCAGGTCATACCACGCATATACATCCACACAGCAGAAGAAGTTTATAACACCTACTCAGGGTCAGCACTCATAAGACACAAGCGAGAACCTATCTCCACTCTCACAATAGCTCTTTTGGTAGGACTTGGCCTGACAGGAGCAGGAACTGGAGTAGCTTCTTTCGCACATCAGTATACTCAATACCACAACCTTAGAGCAGCCATCGATGAAGATTTAGAGAGAATAGAAACTTCTATCTCGCACTTACAAAAGTCCTTAACCTCCCTCTCTGAAGTAGTCTTACAAAACAGAAGGGGACTTGATTTGCTTTTTCTAAAAGAAGGGGGGTTATGTGTGGCCTTAGGAGAAGAATGTTGCCTTTATGCAGACCACTCTGGTATAGTACAGGACTCCATGACCAAACTCAGGGAGGGCCTGACTAAACGAAAGAAAGAGCAAGAAGGTCTACAAAATTGGTTCCAATCCTGGTTCAACTTTTCTCCATGGTTGACCACCCTGATAAGTGCCATAGCAGGATTGTTATTCCTTGCATGCATATTTGGCCCTTGTATTTTATCTCGCTTAAAAAACTTTGTGCAAAGCAAAATAGGTACTTTGGAAAACATGATACTGGAACATCACCATTACCAACCAGTACCATCTGAAGAAGATGTGGAGAAAGCATCCCTCTGCACACCAGACTCTGACGATGACTCAGAATCTGTCCATATGCAATAATGTAGGTCAACACCTACCCTGGATGGGAGGGGGTCGGAGGACCACCAACTCACAGGGCAGGAACCCTACTTTTAAAAACAAAAACAGAGGAGATGTTGGGAAAATGTTTGGTTCAGGCTCCTGCAGTGTGACTAGGCCAATGGCTCTCACATGAAACAGGAGCCAAGGACATGAGAAACTCTGCACAAAGCTGTTTAGCAATAAATTGTACATAGACACTGTGAACAATGGTGAATTGTCCATCGGAAGAGAAACATACACACACAAGGACAACGTGCAGATATCACGAACATAACACAAGACATTCACACACACAAACTGCCTTCGAATGGAATGCTTATCTGAAAGAATGTAACAGCTTTTGCCTGCCTCATGAAAACTGCTATTGCCTGCCTTTTGTAACTGTTTTTACTTGCTTCATGAAATCACCTATAGTTTGCTGAGCTAGAATGTAACCCCCCTTGCTTGCCCCATGTCACCACCTATATTTTGCTGAACTAATAAAAGAGATTTGCCTGGCTTTGTTCTGGGCTCATTTCACCCCGAGGAGAAATTGACTCTGTGTCTTATTTCTCGCTCCGTCCGGCGCGGGCCTGCCCGGATGCTCCTTCGTGGTGAGCCCGCTGGCAGCGAGAAAAGCCACACACACCCCCCCAAGCCTAAACTTACCGCTGGAATCAGCGCCCCAAGAGTTGAGGTCATCAGAGGAGGAAGCTCAGGATACTGGTAGAAGAAACCAAAATAGGCCATAAGTGTACATCAATAGTTGTGGTGTGTTATTTATTTCCTTGCTACGTGGGCCTGGGTGTCCATCAGAGGGTTCCAAAATTTCCCCTTTCCTCTGATGAGGCTCAGGGTAGACGTTAGAAGCTATTGCAAGGCTGGTAGAGCTAGTTTTTAGCCAAAGAACCACCCTTTGGGTGAAAAAAATATAAACCTCTGCATTTTGCTTTTAGATGTTTTTCCTTCCTCGCCCTAAAATTCCAGGAAGACTACCGGATATCCTTATTATTATACCAGACCAGCGGTAGATTCAGGGCGAATGTCCTGAATCTTATCTTGTTGCAGATAAATTAGCTAGGAAGTTTTCCATATTTAATTACCAGATTTTTCAGTTAGGGACACAAGAGCGAGGGGTGCAATATTTTAGTAGAGACCCCCCACCTTCTGTAAGGACCATTCTTTACCAGAGGTAGGATCATAGAGTCATAGGTTTGGAAGGACTTTGGAGGTCTTCTAGTCCAGCCCCCTGCTCAAGCAGGAAACCCTACACCATTTCAGACAAATGGTTGTCCGGTCTCTTTTTGAAAGCCTCCAGTGATGGAGCCCCCACAACTTCTGGAGGCAAGTCGTTCCACTGGTTAATTGTTCTAACTGTCAGGAAATTTCTCCTTAATTCCAGATTGCTTCTTTTCTTGATTAGTTTCCATCTGTTGCTTCTTGTCCTGCCTTCTGGCGCTTTGGAGAAGAGCTTGACCCCCTCTTCTTTGGGGCAGCCCCTGAGATACTGGAAGGCTGCTATCATGTCCCCCCTCGTCCTTCTCTTCGTTAAACTAGACAGACCCAATTCCAGCAACCGTTCCTCATATTGGAAGACTGCTATCATGTCACCCCTAGTCCCTCTCGTCCTTAGACTAGACATACCCAACTAGTTGGAGCTAAGCAAAGTGGAATCCAGATTACAGGATCCAGAGGTCAGAAGATCCCCTCTTTAGAAATCAAGGATCCAGTTGCCTGAAGTTCTGGATTTCCCGATGCTCTGAGAAGCCACCTTCTTCTGTGGCCAGCTTGAAGGCTACCAAGATCTTGGACCCTGCCCAACGGCATTGATAAAGGCAGCCCTATCAATTTGTCTACGGAGATTCTCAGTCCTCCAGGTCCTGGTTGTCCCAAAGGTGCTTTTTTCAGGAGGCAACTGGACTTTCTTGTTTTTCTTTTGAAGACCTTTCGCTTCTCATCCAAGAAGCTTCTTCAGGTTCTGACCGAATGGTGGGGAAGGGAAGGATTTATACTCCTTGCAGACAGCTGGTCCTTTGCCTCCTTTTAGAGAGTCCTTGAGGCCACTTGGAGCTTTGTCTGTCTTTGCACCACTCAGGTGACCCTGAGGACACAGACAAGCCTCCAGGTGGCCTCAACGACTCTCTTAAAGGAATGCAAACGACCAGCGCTCTGCAAGGAGTATAAATCCTTCCATTCCTCACCAGAACCTGAAGAAGCTTCTGGGATGAGAAGCGAAACGTCTTCCAAAGAAAAACAAGGAGGTCCAGTTGCCTCCTGAAAAAAGAAGCACCTTTGGGACATCCCTATCAACGATTGAAATACATCGATGACCCCTCAAGCTCACCATCCCGTCGGAGAGGTCAAGGTTCAGGGCCCCTTGCTTCTGCAGGACGCCCAGCACGGAGCTGAGGAAGTTGACCGACAGCCCCAGTTGAGAGTTAGTTGTGTCTTCCATGGGTGGCATGGGTGGCATGGGCACCCTGGGTGGCATAGGGGGGGATTCCGGCTTTCCAAGGGGGTAGTCGATTAGGGGGCCAACGACGTTCCCAACCACAGTCTAGGAGGAAGAGAAAAAACAACGTTAAGCCCCAGAAAACGAGGGAGGAACATTTCCACGTTACAGGCAGCCCTCGACGTACAACAGTCCATTTAGTGACCGTTTAAAGTGAAAAAAGTGACTTAGGACCCTTTTTCACACTTACGACCGTCGTTACGACGGTCGTTGCAGGACCGTTGCACGGTCACGTGATCAGAATTCAGACGCTTGGCAACCGGCTCCTATTTATGATGGTCGCAGCATCCCGACGTCAGGTGATCCCCTTTTGTGACCATCTGACAAGCAAAAGCAACAGATTCACTTAACAACCGTGTTAGTAACTGAACAACTGTGGTGATTCGATTCACAACCGTGCCAAGAATGATTGTAAAGTGGGACAACACTCGCTTAACAACTGTCTCGCTTAGCAATGGAAATTTTGGGCTCCGTTGTAGTCGTACGTTGAGGACTTCCTGCATTCTCTCCTTCAGTCTTGTTGATGTCATGGTGCAAACCACAGTAAGGATGCTGGATGCACTAAACCACGATTGATTTAAACATAGTTTTTTTAAAAAAAAATTACACATATTTATTATACACATTTGGTTCTTTTTCGCACGACTTTGACCAAACCCACACAAATCACAGTACAGATCAGGGGTCTTCAAACTTGGCCCTTTTATGACTTGTGAACTTCAACTCCCAGAATTCCTTAGCCAGCGTGAGGGAACTACGACCCTTTTATGACTTGTGGACTTCAACTCCCAGAATTCCTCAGCCAGCGTGAGGGAACTGACCCGTTTATGACTTGTGGACTTCAACTCCCAGAATTCCTCAGCCAGCTTGCCTGGCTGAGGAATTCTGGGAGTTGAAGTCCACAAGTCATAAAAGGGCCAAGTTTGAAGAGCCCTGGTGCAGATGGTCTTTGATGTATGACGGGTCGCTTAACAACCGTTCAAAGTTACAACGGACCTCCCTGGGGGTACTTGCAACCTGGTTCTGAATTCTGACGGCTGTCCCCCCTTCGTGGTCACGTGACTGCGTGACAGGAGCTTGGCAACTGAACCTCATCTATGGCCGTTGGCAGGGTCCCATGGTCACACAACCACATTGTCTTTCCTTTTATGTATTTATTAAATTTACACACCGCCCATTCTGCTCTTTATAGTGGTTTGGCTGAAAATTGGCCTTCTCTTCTATTGTTTGGCAAAACGGACCCATAGCAAAGCATCTCGTTCACTTAATGATGCTGTTGGTCGCTTAGCAACTGCTGCAAAGAAAGTTGTGAAATCGGGTCCTTCACATGGGTGACCCGCTTTATGACCATCAGGCGTTACGATGGCGTCGCATGATGTATCACTACACCACTAAGTGCTCATGGTGCTTAAAGGCATTTGACTTTCAGTGGGAAAAAAAGAGAGTTTGGCCTAGTGGCTGAGGCACCAGGCTAGAAAATGGGAGACAGTAAGTTCTAGTCCCACCTTAGGCATAAAAGCCAGGTGGGTGTCTTTGGGCCAATCACCAGGAGACGGTGAGTTCTAGTCCTGCCTTAGACATGAAAGCCAGGTGGTGTCTTTGGGCCAATCACCAGGAGACGGTGAGTTCTAGTCCTGCCTTAGACATGAAAGCCAGGTGGTGACTTTGGGCCAATCACCAGGAGATGGTGAGTTCTAGTTCTGCCTTAGACATGAAAGCCAGGTGGTGACTTTGGGCCAATCACCAGGAGACGGTGAGTTCTAGTTCTGCCTTAGACATGAAAGCCAGCTGGGTGACTTTGAGCCAATCATCAGGAGACGGTGAGTTCTAGTCCCGCCTTAGGTAACTTTGGGCCTCTCCCTCTTTCTCAGCCCAACCCACCTCACAGGGTTGCTGTTTGTGGAGAAAGTAGGAAGAGGAAGTTGTATTGGCTATGTTCTCCGTCTTGAGTTATTTCCAAAAATAATAAAGGCGGGATACAAACAAGAGACAAACAAATAAAAGGGCCCAGGATTCCTTGCAAAATTGGAAAGCTTCAGCCGCAAAGGCACGCAGACCAGACTTCCCAGTTTGCAACAATCCTCCTTGCGAAATTTTGTTTAATCAGGTGAAGTTCCTGCTCTCCTTGCAGGAGAGATCAGAAGAGATCAGGCACACACACCCCATGGGTGGGGGCTTTTATTTAGGACAGCAGTCCTCCCCAAAGCAAACCACATCCCTGTTCCCAGTAATGTGATCTTCGCTTCCATTTTTTGATTGCCCAAAAGGAAATAAATATTTCCATCTCCCACTATCTAAGGCTGCTTCCCCTTCTCTCAAACCCATACATACATCTTCCTTGTGGTTGCCATTGGTGTAATCGGGTGACCTCCTACTCGGAGGTCTCTGTCAGAGGGTTGGATTGTTGCCATCTGAAATTGCTGTGTCCACATCTGCAAATCTGGCCCAAGAGTTTGAAACCCCCCGGCTGCATTCACACAATCAGCTTAATGGAGTCAGTTGGAAATCTAGGAACTGCATTCACACAATATACTGGCCTTTGTCAGTATCAGTCTTGGTTAGTTATTTTTACGGTTTGCTGCGTTGTAAAGAATTAGGACTACTACAAGAACTACTACTAGTCTAATTCTGATAGAACTAGAACTAGCATCATGCCATCTGTCCGGTTGGAAGTCCTTTCTTGTGAGTCCCAAATGGAGACCTCAACATCCCTGAAGCCATGACGGGAGTTGGCTCTGATAACTTACATGTTTTCTTGGGCTTTCTTGGTGGAACCAGAAGGCAGCTGAAGCCAAGCGGGCTTATATTTAAGACTTACATTTAAATCGATCTCCAGGAAATGTCCTGTGACTAACGGCAAGCTGGAGACGGTATACTGGACGCTTCCCAGTATTCCCAAAGGAACCAGAGCTGTAGAGAACGAGAAGGTCAACAGGTACCATGGAACAGGGGCCATCAGTCGCCACCTCCCCATACTTGCATTATCAAGTCACACATCTCCCTCCTTACAGGCTCGGGCTATTTGCTGATATTCTGCCTTAGTTATGTGCCCCTCTTTCTACTTTCTATACTTGTCTTTTTTGTCATTCAATTTACCAGAGAGTTCTTTATGCAGCCATGCTGGTTTCTTTTGAGAGCTGTTGTTTTTCTTCTTTGTTGGTATTGTGCTAGACTGGGCTTTTATTATCTCACTTTTCAAAATTTCCCAAGCTTCTTGAGTTGTTTTCCCCTTGAGGATTCTCATCCATGGAATCCTTCCCAAGCCCTCTCTAAGTTTATTGAAATTAGCTCTCTTAAAGTCCAAGACTCTAGTTTGACTGTGTTCTATTGCTTGTGCTTCCATAATGTTGAATTCCAATATTGCATGATCACTTCCCCCAAGGTTCCTGTGGCTTCAACACCTTCTATCATTTCATCTCTGTTAGTGAGGATTAGATCCAATATGGCTAATCCCCTAGTTCCCTTCTCTACTTTTTGGGAGACAAAGTTGTCTGCTAGGTTTGTCAGGAATCTGTTTGATCTTCCACTTGGTGCAGAGTTTGTCTCCCAGTTGATGTCAGGGTAGTTAAAGTACTCCATTACTATTGTGATGTGCTTCCTACATACCTTAGTTAGCTGACTAGCAAAAAGTTCATCTATTTCCTCTGTTTGGTTGGGTGGCCTGTAATATACACCTATGGCAATGTCATTTCCCCCCCCCTTTTTTTTTATATTGATCCAAATGCATCCTTAGAGCAATGTGGTCTGGCCTTTGTAGGTGCCATCTATAGCTACATTTCTCTTCTAAAGTGGAGGAGGAGAGGGAGGAAGAGGAGAGGAAGAAGTAGGAAGAGGAGAAGAGGAAGGAGGAGGAGGAGGAGAAGAAGAAGAGGAGGAGGAGGAGGAGAGAATAGGAAGACAGAAGAGGAAGGAGGGGGAAAGTAGGGAGGAGGAGGAAGGGGAGAAAAAGAAGAAGAGGAGGAGGAGGAGGAGAGGAAGAAATAGGAAGAGGAGAAGAGGAAGGAGGAGAAAGAGAAAAAAGAAGGGTAGGGGGAGAGGGAGGATGAGGAAGAGGAAGAAATAGGAAGAGGAGAAGAGGAAGGAGGAGAAAGAGAAAAAGGAAGGGTAGGGGGAGAGGGAGGAGGAGGAAGAGGAGAAGGAAGAGGAGGAAGAGGAGGAGGAGGAGGAAGGGGAGAAGGAGGAGGAGGAGGAGAAGAGGAGTGAGGAGGAGGAGGAGGATAAGGAGGAGAAAGGAGAATGGAGATGAGGAGGATGATAAAGGAGGCGGAGGAGGAGAGGGAGGAGAAGGAGGAGAAGGAGAGGAGGAGGAGGAGGAGGAAAGAAGAAAGAAGAAGAAGAATAAAGAGAAGAGAGAGAGAAGTAGAGAGAAGAAGAGAGAAGAAGAAGAAGAAGAAGAAAGAAGAAGAGAAGAAGAAAGAAGAAGAAGAAGAAGAAGAAAGAAGAAGAAGAAGAAGAAGAAGAAGAAGAAGAAGAAGAAGAAGAAGAAGAAGAAGAAGAAGAAGAAGAAGAAGAAGAAGAAGAAGAAGAAGAAGAAGAAGAAGAAGAAGAAGAGGAAGAAGAAGAATCTTCTTCTTGGTCTTGTTTGGCAGACACAGAACTGAGAAAAAATATTGCACTGCATCCTGCTCTGTTTTCAGTCTCTCTACCACAAAGAAGAGTTTTCAAACATATGGGAAGAAGAAAGCAAAAAAACTCACAATTCACAAGTCCAAGCTGTTCATTAACAAGGCCCAGGACGATGTCAAGGACAGGACAAAGCTGGAAAATTTAAAATGTGTGTGACTTTCTTGCAGCCAATGTCAGGAAACAAATTGGCAGAAGAGACAAAGAAAACCATCATATCGGTGGCTATCTCCATCTCTTCTGTCCTTGTCAGTTTCTTCATTGCATGGAAGAAGACAGCCAAGGTCACCACCCCACACGAGCAAGTTTTGTGATTGGGACCCTTTGCTTCCTGTTGGGACCTTGGTCTTGTTGGGTTTGCGGTTCTGAGCTACATGCCTGTCCAGACCAATCACCTCACTTACCAGATCAGGAAGGAGCCTGTTAAGGACACGTGCTAGTAAGTTGTCCACAATTGGAAGAAGGCTGCAGAGAGGAACGAAAGAAGGACGTGAGAAACATCTCCGGTTTGACAAATTGGCAGAAGAACATTTGGGGAGCAAAGGGGCATCTCCGTTAGCACAGCTGCTGACTCTGGTTGAGTCAGATCTTCTTGTTCTAGCTGTCTTCAAGGCTTCTCACCAAGAAAGAAACATCGAATTGACAAATGGTTCCAGCTCTTGATTTCCCTCATCTAAGTTATGGTGGACCTAATGTTCTGAAGACCAAGAGAGATAGCCTCCAACTCTTCTTGGAGGGGGCAAGAGTTTTAGGGGCACACGGAAGCTGTCCATGCGTGGTTCCCCAACTGAGCACTTCAGATAATCTTTCCCTAATTTTATGCCACTTTACGAAGCAGTGAAAAAACACAAGAGCTAGCTAAAAACTCAAAACCACCATTTAATTGTGTGTTGGTGGGTAAGGAAGTCAGTAGGAAGAGTCGTTTTTGGCACATACATGATGTTTTACCGAATAAGTAGGCCTAATTAAAGGGCAGAACTAAATGATGGCCTTTGAGTTGGCTTAAATAAACAGAATCGTTGTTTTAGACAGTCCTCACTTAACGATGGTAAATGGGACTGAAAACTCTATTGTTGAACAATGCGGTCATTAAGCATGACTTCATACGATTGCCCTGCTTAGCAACGGCAGTTTCAGCAGTCCCAGTTGCTTTTGTTAAGTGCATCACAACGGGCTGTTAAGTGAGGATCTGTTACTTGCGATTTCCCGCCGGCTTCCCCAGTGACTTTGCTTGCGGGAAATTGGCAGGGAAGTTCGCAAATAGCAGTCCCATGACTGTGGAATGCTGCAAACGTCATATTTGTGAGCTGGTCACTGATTTGTCCAAATCATGATCTGATGACCACGGGGACCCTGTAATGGCTGCAACTCTGAGGATCGGACGCAAGTCCCACTCATTCAGCACTGTTGTTACTTGGATGATTGCTGAACGAGAGGCTGTTAAGTGAGATCTACTCGCATTGTATCACAAGCTACAATAAGCATGAACAAATGTTATAAATGAAAATGTGAAATTGGTCAAGAAGGTGATAGCCGAGGAGGGACTGAGGCCCCGTCTGATGATGCTCACCCTCTAAGAAGTCTAATTTTAATGCCTCCCAGAAGCGTATCACAGTGATCAATCACCAGCGTGGGGTAGCCGGTGCCGTCCATCGTCAGACGGACGATTGCCGTGATGTTCACCTCTACTGCAATGTCAAGCAAACCAAGGAGGCTGAAACAGAAGGGGTAAGAAAAGAGTGTCCAGGTCACCCATGACTTGTCTAATTTGGTCTGTGGGGTCCCTGGTGCTCTCTGAGTTTGGTGGTTTTCTGACAGATGTTTCATGAACAACATATGAAACATCTGCAAGTAAGCTACCAAGCTCAGAGACCACCAAGGACCCCACCCCCCTCCTCCTCTTCCTCCCCCTCCTCTTCCTCTCCTCAAACCCTACTCCCTTCTAGCACTGATGATGTTATCTTAGTTCCCTCAACCATGTCAAGCCCCCCAGGAAAGCAGGAGATTCAGGCTGTTCAAATGAGTATAAAGATTTATTGCAAACTTAAGCTCCCTACAAGAATCTGGGCAACTGACCGTTAAGGGAAATGAGTGGGAGATAAGAGAGGCATTCAAAGTGGGCAGGAGTTAGATCTCTTGAGGGCACCGAGGGACTCATGACTTATGACGTGTTTGACCCCTCCCTCGGGCTTAGCCTGGTCACCTCCTACGTATCCCGTTCATCATACATCCTGCTTACCTCTTCCCATTAAGTGCCACTCTGGTGTATAAATCCAGGTGGACCCCAATGCCAGGTAAGAGCCTCAGGTTGATCCTGGGAAGAGTCAGTTCCACAATTCGTAATCTGCAAGTAGAAGCAAAGTCGTTCAGGTAATTCCATCTCCACTGACCTATAAGGATAGAGTTGATAGCCATCGATTGTAGAGGAAGCAGCTTAGACTGGAAATCGAAAAAGGCTCCTAGCTAAATGCATATCATGTTTGATGCCCACCGTCCACTCCCCAATTATGTTTCTTGGTCCTATTACAATTGGATGACTTTAATTTACGTGTTTGTTTTATCCGGTTAACAGTTTGTCCCAGTTATTCAGATCCCCGGCAATAGGCAAGTACAGGAAACAATTCAAATCAAGAGAACAGTCCATAAAAAGCTGAACGTCCACTCAGAACCTTCATCTCTGACCAAAACTGATGAAGAAAGATAGTCTTCAGTGCCTTCTGGGATGTTGGACCATGTGTCCTTCACCATGAAGAGGCTCTACTACAAAAAGTCCTAGTTTTCTTCATTTGAGTTCAGTTTTGGAAGTTGCAATGCACCCAATGATCACCAACTTGAGAAGACCTTTCTTTGATTCACCCAGGGATATAATTTCTAAAGCTGGGGTCCCTATGAAGAGAAGAAATCAGTGAGACTCAGAAGTTCTTACCCTGTCAGGCCTTGCACTGTGCTGAGAAGACCTCCTTCCCCAAGGATGCCAAGGACTCCACCTCCACCAAGGAGGCCTCCATTGCCCAACAGACCTCCGTTGCCCAGGAGGCCCCCACCGCCACCAAGAATTCCTGCAGTGCCAAGCAGACCTCCATCACCCAGCAAGCCTCCTTGGCCCAGCAGACCTCCAGCACCTGGGCCTCCACCGTTGCCACCAGCAGCAGCATTGAAACCCCTCCCTCCAAACCTGCCTCCAGGGATCTCACCAAGAAGTACCCTTCCTCCTGCTCCTCCTGCTCCTGCTCCCCTTCTCCTTTGCTGCTTTTTCCTGCTTGCTTCTGCGTGCTCCCTGCCTGCTTTCTGCTTCTTTCTGTCTTGTGTTTTTTTTACTCCTGCTCCTGCCTCTGCTGTCCCCCTGCTACCCTGCCCCTGCTGCTGGTCTGGCTGCTGCTGCTTTGCTGCTGCTTTTCTTGCTGCTTGCTGCTGCTCTTTTGCTCGCTCTGCTGCTTCTGCTCTTGCTGCTGTTGTTTTCTTTCTGCTCTTGCTGCTCTTTTCTCCTTCTGCTTGCTGCTGCTTGCTGTGCTGCTCTTGCTAAGTCCTCCCCTCCTCCTCTACCCCCCCTCGTCTTCCTCCACCACCTCCTTCTCCTCCTCCACCACCAGCACACCTCCAGGAAGTCCTCCTCCTCCCACCACTACCTCCTCTTCCTCCACCACCTCCTATCTCCACCAAACTAGTCCCTCCTCCTCTCCACCAACCACCACCACCAGCACACCTCCAAGAAGCTCCTCCTCCACCGCCCCCTTCCTCTTCCTCCTTCACCTCCACCACCACCAAGCACACCTCGAGAAGTCCTCCTCCACCGCCCCCTCCTCTCCTCCTCCACCTCCTCTCCACCCACCACCACCAAGCACACCTCCGAGAAGTCCTCCTCCTCCTCCATCATCACCACCACCAAGCACACCTCCAAGAAGTCCTCCTCCTCCACCCCCTCCTCTTCCTCCTCCACCTCTTCTCCACCACCACCAAGCACACCTCCGAGAAGTCCTCCTCCTCCACCTCCTTCTCCTTCACCACCACCAAGCACACCTCCGAGAAGTCCTTCTCCTCCACCCCGTCCTCTTCCTCCTCCACCTCCTTCTCCTCCACCACCAAGCACACCTCCGAGAAGTCCTCCTCCACCACCACCACCAAGCACGCCTCCAAGAAGTCCTCCTCCTCCTCCTCCACCACCACCAAGCACACCTCCAAGAAGTCCTCCACCACCACCACCACCACCAAGCACACCTCCAAGAAGTCCTCCTCCTCCTCCTCCTCCTCCAAGTAAGCCTCCAGTGAGGCCTCCCAGAAGGCCTCCACCCCCGCCGCCCCCCAGGAGGCCTCCTAGCAGACCACTGTCTCCACCACCTCCATTGCCAAGGGGAACTTCTCTCATGGCGCCTTGAAGGGCGTTGCTTTGGGCCATCGAGTTGGTGACAGCTGCAAAACAAAGAACAAATAAGTTGCACACAACAAGGAGGAAGGACAAGGCAACCTCACTCCTGTTCCTACTCGGCTCTTTGGGGATTAGCAAGTTCCATATCTGGGGTGTCTTTTGTAAATAAGACCTAGTTTTTATTTCAAGAGAGTGGAACACCTTCCATGGCTATTCATCTCTTTCTTGCCCCAAAAGATCAGGAATATGACCTGGATGGATCCCCTGGAAGGTCCTACCAGAGTGATTTTGAGGTTGAGCACCTACTTTACGTGCAAAGGTCCCAGGTTCAACCTCCAGGCTTTCCAAATAGGGACCTTCTCTACTCTACTCTACTCCTACTCATGAAGATCACTGAGAAGCCACCAGCTCGCATCAATGGTGTTATGTAAAGCAGAGTAGACAGAACTAGACGGAGCAATGGTTTGATGCAGTCAAACACCCAGTGTTTGATGGTGGGCAGTAGACAAATAAGGGAAACAATTAAAAACATGGAAACGGTCGGTAAAAAAAAGCTGGATGTCCACTCAAAACCTTCATTCCTGACCACCCCTGAAAAAAGTTAGTCTTCTGGAGCAATTTCTTTTAGCATGTTTATGGTTTGTTCTAGTTGCTCAGTTCCTGAGCAGAAGACAAGCACAGGAACTAATTAAAAATCATGTGAACAGTCCATTAAAAACTGGACGTCCGCTCAAAGCCCGACCATCCCTGAAGAAATATATTCTTTAAGTGTCTTCTGGAATGTCAGAAACATTCACGTTTCTCGGTCATATTACAGGGAGGTGGTTTTAATTTGTGTGTTTGTTTTGGCATAGTTATGGCTTGTCTTAGTCAGATCTTGAGCAACAGACAAGTACAGCAAACAATTACAAACATGGAGACAGTCCATAAAAATGCTGGATGTGCACTCAGACCTTCATCTCTGACCATCCCTGAGGAAAAATAGTCTTAAATACCAAGGAGAATATTTGTAGCTCAGGGTTCAAATGAGGGGTCCTGGGTGCTCTCTGAGCTTGGTTGTTTTCTTGCAGGCGTTTCATTACCCAAACTAGGAAACATCATCAGAAGGGAGTGGGGTTTATGGAGAGGAGGAGGAGGAGGAGGAGGAAGAGGAGGAGGAGGGGACTGTGGGGTCCTTGGTGCTCTCTGACTTGGTTTGTTTTCTTTGCAGATGTTTCATGACCAAACTAGGAACATCATCAGAGCTAGAAGGGTGGGGGGTTTTATGGTGGTGGTTGTAGTGGAGGAGGAGGAGGAGGAGGAGGGGGGGAGGGGAGGAGAAGGAGAAGGAGAAGAAGGAGGAGGAGGAGGAAGAGAAGAAGAAGGAGAAGAAGAAGGAGAAGGAGAAGGAGAAGGAGAAGGAGAAGGAGAAGGAGAAGGAGAAGGAGAAGGAGAAGGAGAAGGAGAAGGAGAAGGAGAAGGAGAAGGAGAGGAGGGAGAGGGAGAGGAGAACAAGGATGACAATGACTATGGGGTCCTTGGTGTTCTTTGAGCTTGCTTGTTTTCTTGCAGACATTTCATTACCCAACTAGGCAACATCATCAGTACTAGGGTGGGGTTATGGTGTTGGTGGTAATGGAGGAGGAGGAGGAAGAGGAGGAGGAGGGAGAGGACTATGACTGTGGGGTCCTTGGTGCTCTCTGAGCTTGCTTGTTTTCTTGCAGACGTTTCATTACCCAACTAGCTAACATCATCAGAAGGGAGTGGGGTTTGTGGAGAGGAGGAGGAGGAGGAGGAGGAGGAGGAGGACTGTGGCATCCTTGGTGCTCTCTGAGCTTGCTTGTTTTCTTGCAGACACTTCATTACCCAACTAGTGAACATCATCAGTACTAGAAGGGGGGGGTTGCACTGATGATGTTACCTAGTTGGGTAATGAAATGTCTGCAAGAAAACCACCAAGCTCAGAGAACCACCCAGGAGCCTTCACAGACTTAAGTGTCTTCTGGAATGTCAGAACACTCAAGACCACGTGCGCCTCTGAGGGTAGCGTACTCCACAATGAGGAGGGTCTACTACTCCTAATTCTTTTTAGCTGGAGTTAAGTGAGGGAAGTAGCAATGCATCTAACGATTGCCAACTCAAAACATTCACTCTTTCATTTGCCTGAGGTGGTCATTTCTACAGCTGAGCCCCCCCCCCCCGGGACCTATTTGAACCCCTTTTCCTTGCTTGCTATTTCCTTGGACTTACCATTATGCAACACGCCTTGGTTGACTCGGATGACCGCGTCGGTTGGAAGGAGTTGACTTTGGGAGGGAGTCAGCAAAGCGCAGACCACGAGGACACCCCAGGCCGCTAACATCTTTGGTCAAGTGGCGCCTGCTGAGATGCAACTGGAGCTGAGCACAGATGTCCTTTCAACATTTCTCTCCATCTAACACAGGGGTCTTCAAACTTGGCCCCTTTTATGACTTGTGGACTTCAACTCCCAGAATTCCTCAGCCAGCCTCCATTTTGTTTGTTAGATTTAAGACAGGGGTCTTCAAACTTAGCCCTTTTATGACTTGTGGACTTCAACTGCCAGAATTCCTCAGCCAGCCTCCATTTTGTTTGTTAGATTTAAGACAGGGGTCTTCAAACTTGACCCTTTTATGACTTGTGGACTTCAACTCCCAGAATTCCTCAGCCAGCCTCCATTTTGTTTGTTAGATTTAAGACAGGGGTCTTCAAACTTGGCCCTTTTATGACTTGTGGACTTCAACTCCCAGAATTCCTCAGCCAGCCTCCATTTTGTTTGTTAGATTTAAGACAGGGGTCTTCAAACTTGACCCTTTTATGACTTGTGGACTTCAACAAGTCCACTTGAAGTCCACAAGTCATAAAAGGGCCACGTTTGAAGACCCCTGGTCTAATTAGTGGGGAGAGAAACTGAGTGGAAGACTTCTCTGAAACGGAAGGAGAATTTGGCTGACCAATTCTGAAGAGCTTCAGCAAAATGGGCCTTTTGACAAAAGGTCACCAGGAGGACTTCCTTCTCAAGAACTTCCCTTGGGACTGAATGGAAGACTGGAAGTCTCAGGAGGTGGCAAACCATAGCAAATGGTCCCAAAGATGCTTTCCCAAAAGGCAACTTGACTTTCTTGGGTTCCCCCCCCCCCTTTGAAAACATCTTGCTGCTTATCCAAGAAGCTTCTTCAGAACTGAAGAACTGAAGAACTGAAGAACTGAAGAAGCTTCTTGGATGAGAAGCGAAGTGTTTTCAAGGGGGGGGGGGAACTCAAGAAAGTCAAGTTGCCTTATGGAAAAAGCACCTTTGGGACAACCATGACCTGGATGATGGAGACACATAACAAATTGTGCATCGAAAGGTAGGACACTTAGACACCTGAGCACTCCTTGGCCACCTCATTGCTGTGGTGAAGAACATCAGTTCCATTGGTGAAAAGTCCTCTGACATTTTTTTACCCCCTTTAAGAGTCTTTTCCTGAAACTGAATTACAATTGCTAGTAGATCAATCTTTTGATAGCACTTATTTTCTCAGTAGGAATTGAGAAAAGGAGATAGATTTTTTGGCAGGACTGCGTCAAGCCCTAAAATTGATCAATCCTGAACAAAAAAAAAGACCCAGCTGGCATATTCTTCAGACATCATTCCTCAGAGATCCAGATGGCACCAACTAGCCCTTGTCCGACATGTCTGGGGCATTTGTACACACCCACACCCACAAGTGCAAGTCAAGGACTGTCATGATTGGCTGTCATTTAGATAAATTTGGAATTCAATTAAGTACATTCTACCAACATAATATTTGTAGCTTAGGATTGAATTCCAGAAGTTGTGGGTGCTCCATCACTGGAGGTTTTCACGAAGAGACAGGACAGCCATTTGTCCAGGATGGACTAGGGCTCTCCTGCTTGAGCAGGGGGCTGGACTAGAAGATCTCCAAGGTCCCTTCCAACTTTGTTATTCGCTAATTCTGAACTGTGGGTCCTGAGCTAAGTCAATTGTGTTATTAGGATTTGCATGTGGATGCAATAAATATCTTGTTCCTGTTCAAAATTATAATTTGGCAAAGTTTGATGAAGAGGTGATTGACAGGGTAAGAAGACCTTAGACCTTTACCGTCCGTCTCGAGATTCCTGGTTTTCTGCATGGTTTTAAAGTTTTTTTTTTAAATTTGCATAGTTTTAAAATTTCTACTATTTATCTCTTCATCTTTTTATGATGAATAGCCACTTCATCATAAATTAAGTGGAAATTATGGACAGCCACTTCTCTGGAATGGTCTAGGGCAGGGGTAGGCAACCTTGGCTCTTTTATGACTCGTGGACTTCAACTCCCAGAATTCCTGAGCCAGCATGGCTCAGCATGGAAACCTCTCCCTTTCCCCTCAGCATGGCTGGCTCAGGAATTCTGGGAGTTGAAGTCCACGAGTTATAAAAGAGCCAAGGTTGCCTACCCCTGGTCTAGGGTCTCCTGCTTGAGCAGGGGGTTGGACTAGAAGACCTCCAAGGTCCCTTCCAGCTCTATCATTTCCATGATTCTGTAAGGGTCTCCTGCTTGAGCAGGGGGTTGGACTAGAAGACCTCCAAGGTCCCTTCCAGCTCTATTCAATGATTCTGTAAGGGTCTCCTCCTTGAGCAGGGGGTTGGACTAGAAGACCTCCAAGGTCCCTTCCAGCTCTATTCTGATTGATTGATCAGTGAGCAGCTCAGAGTCAACGTATCGAGGAGATGGGCGGCAGAAAAAAAATTAATAAAGAAATCAAAGAAATAAACCAAAGAACTTCACCCAGCCAGCCACCCCGCTCTCCTTTACCTGGGTGTTTCCTTTTCAGGCTAATTGAGAGTGGAGAATCTTGGCTTGCTAATTGTCAGTCGGTTTGTAGGCTGTTCATAGCCGCCTCGCCTCCTCCTTCTCCAGGTTCTAGAACTATAGCAGTGGCACCACCATTTATATCAATTGCAAGCAGTGGGAGGTCATGGACCGGGTGCCAGGGATATGGCGATAACGGGCTCAATCTTCTCTTTTTAATCTGATTTCTCAAAGTTCAGTCTTTGTAATGAGTTGTAAGTCTGTTAAGCCAGAGGTATCAAATGCCCAGCCAGTTCCACAGTCTGTGATTCATTTGTCTCTGTCCAATAGGAGGGATGGAAGTTTTTTCACTAGAGAATAGAATAGAATAGAATAGAATAGAATAGAATAGAATAGAATAGAATAGAATAGAATAGAATAGAATAGAATAGAATAGAATAGAATAGAATAGAAAATATGGAATGGAATGGAATGGAATGGAATGGAATAATAGAATAGAATAGAATAGAATAGGAATAATAGAATAGAATAGAATAGAATAGAATAGAATAAGAATAGAATAGAATAGAATAGAATAGAATAGAATAGAATAGAATAGAATATAATAGAATAGATATAGAATAGAGAATAGAAAAGAAAATATGGAATGGAAGAATAGAATAGAATAGAATAGAATAGAATAGAATAGAATAGAATAGAATAGAATAGAATAGAATAGAATAGAATAGAATAGAATAGAGCTGGAAGGGACCTTGGAGGTCTTCTAGTCCAGCCCCCTGCTCAAGCAGGAGAACCTATACCATTTCAGATAAGTGACTATCTAGTCTCTTCTTAAAAACCTCCAGTGATGGAACACCCACAATCTCTGGAGGCCAGCTGTTCCACTGCTTAATTGTCCTCACTGTTAGGAAGTTTCTCCTTAATTCCAGGTTGCTTCTCCCTTTGGTCAGTTTCCAACCATTGTTTCTTGTCCTGCCCTCTGGTGCTTTGGAGAATAGCTTGACCTCCTCTTCTTTGGGGCAGCCCCTCAAATATTGGAAGACTGCTATTGTGTCTCCCCTATTTCTTCTCTTCTTTAGACCAGCCAAACCCAAGTCCCGCAGCCGTTCTTCGTATGTTTTAGTCTCCAGGCCTTTGATCATCTTAGTTGCTCTTCTCTGCACTTTTTCCAAAGTCTTAACGTCTTTTTTGTAATATAGTGAAAAAGTGTTTTTTTTTCACTAGATGAAATGTCTACTTGGGGAGGCCCTCAATTCTGCACCTTTGTCCTCCACCCCCCCTTATGGAAAAGGGGGATCACCTGTGAAAACCTCTTTAGAAGTCTATGGAGATTCTCCATCGTCCAGGTCACGGTTGTCCCAAAGATGCTTTTCAAAAGACAACTGGACATTCCTGGGTGGTGTTTTTTTTTTAATAATAATAATAATAAAGTTGGAAGGGACCTTGGAGGTCATCGAGTCCAACCCCCTGCTCAGGCAGGAAACCCTATACCATTTCAGACAAATGGCTGTCCAGTCTCTTCTTAAAAACTTCCAGTGTTGGAGCATTCACCACTTCTGGAGGCAGGTTGTTCCACTGGTTAATTGTTCTAACTGTCAGGAAGTTTCTCCTCAGTTCCAGGTTGCTTCTTTCCTTGACTAGTTTCCATCCATTACTTCTGTCCTGCCTCAGGCGCCTTGGAGAATAGCTTGACTCCCTCTTCTTTGTGGCAGCCCCTGAGATATTGGAATACTGCTATCATGTCACCCTAGTCCTTCTTTTCATTAAACTAGACATACCCAATTCCAGCAAACGTTCTTGATATGCTTTAGCCTCCAGTCCCCTAATCATCTTTGTTGCCCTTCTCTGCACTCTTTCTAGAGTCTCAACATCTTTTTTACATCGTGGTGACCAAACTGGATGCAGTATTCCAAGTGTGGCCTTACCAAGGCATTGTAAAGTGGTATTAATACTTCACGTGATCTTGATTCTATCCCTCTGTTAATGCAGCCCAGCACTGTGTTGGCTTTTTTGGCAGCTGCAGCACACTGCTGGCTCATATTTAAGTGATTGTCCACTAGGACTCCGAGATCCCTCTCACAGTTACTACTATTGAGCAAGGTACCCCCTATACTATACCTGTACATTTGGTTTTTTCTTGCCTAAATGTAGAAACCTTACTTTTTTCACCATTGAATTTCATTTTGTTAGATAGCGCCCAATTTTCAAGTCTGTCCAGGTCCTCCTGTATCTTAAGCCTGTCTTCTGGAGTGTTGGCTATTCCTGCCAGCTTGGTGTCATCCGCAAATTTGATGAGTTCCCCATCTATCCCCTCGTCCAAATCGTTGATGAAGATGTTGAAGAGCACTGGCCCCAGGACAGAGCCCTGGGGCACCCCACTGCACACTTCCCTCCATGTAGATGCGGTTCCATTGAGGACCACACGCTGAGTACGGCCGGTCAGCCAGCTACGAATCCATCTGGTGGTGATGCTGTCTAACCCACATTTTTCTATTTTATCAAGTAGTAGGTTGTGATCTACTTTATCAAATGCCTTACTGAAGTCCAAGTAAATTATATCCACAGCATTCCTCTGATCCACTAATTTTGTCACTTGGTCAAAGAATGCATAAGGTTTGTCTGGCATGATCTGTTTTTGACAAACCCATGTTGGCTTTTAGTAGTGATTTTGTTTGCCTCTAGGTGTTCGCTGATTCGTTGTTTGATTATCTTTTCCAGAATCTTCCCAGGTATTGAGGTCAGGCTGATAGGTCTGTAATTTCCTGGGTCCATTTTTTTCCCTTTTTTGAAGATGGGAACTACATCAGCTCTTTTTCCAGTCCTCCGGTAATTCCCCAGTGCTCCAGGATCTTTGAAAAATATAGTTCAATGGTTCTGAGATCACATCTGCCAGTTCCTTGAGAACCCTGGGGTGTAATCCATCTGGTCCTGGTGATTTGAACTCGTCTAGGCTGGACAGGTGCTCACTTACCGTTTTCTTGCCTATCTTAACTTGCATTTCTATTCTGTTTTTTATGGCACTATTTTTGGTAGGTTGGTCTGTTTTTTCCCTTTGTGTAAAGACAGATGCAAAAAATGAGTTAAATAGTTCTGCTTTCTCCCTGTTGCTTGTCACCTTTTTGCCACTTTTGCCACTTTTTCTTGAACACCTTTCGCTTCTCCTCCAAGAAGCTTCTTCAGTCCTTCGGTTCTTCAGTTCCAAGAAGCTCCTTCAATTCTGCTTTTTGGAACTGAAGGACTGAAGACGCTGCTTGCAAAACATCTTCAAGGGAAAAAACCAGTTGCCTTTTGGAAAAGCACCTTTGGCCAGGTAAATCCTGCACAGGGTTTCTAAAATGTCTCCTCCTTGTGATCCTAGGTGACAATCCACAACATTTGTCCCTGTGACATCAGGGGGCAAGTCCAGAGAAAGGGGAGAGCTGACCACTAGCCACAGGTCTAACCAAACATGATAAGGGAAACTCACTGATTGGGTTCAGACTACACGTTTCACCAGGTGAATTACAGAAGAAGGGGACGAATTGGCACATCCCATTAATTTATAGTAATTTTAAACTACTGGGAATACCGTGCGACTCTGGTCTGGTTTGAGTGTTTCTCAAATCTGCAAATTGAAGACATCTGGGCTTCAACTCCTAAAATTCACCAGCCAGTTGTGCTGTGTAGCTACGGAGCTATGGATACGTAGCTACGTAGCCGTGTAGGAGTCCTAGTGGACGATCCCTTAAATAGGAGCCAGCCGTGTGCTGCAGCTGCCAAAAAAGCCAACACAGTCCTAGGCTGCATCAACAGAAGGATAGAATCAAGACCACATGACGTTCTAGTACCACTTTATATCACACTAGTGAGACCACACTTGGAATGTAGAACATAAAATAATAGAATAGGAAGGGACCTTGGAGGTCTTCTAGCCCAACCCCCTGCTCAAGCAGGAGACCTGATACCCTTACGGACAAATGGCTGCACAGTCCCTTCTTGAAAACCTCCAGTGATGGAGCACAGCTTCTAGTGGCAGTCACTTGTCTGAAATAGTATAGGTTCTCCTGCTGGAGCAGGGGGCTGGACTAGAAGACCTCCAAGGCCCCTTCCAGCTCTATTCTATTCTTATTGATTGAGGTGACTTGGGAGCCAGCCCAGGATTTCAAAAGATGGTGTCGATCTGAAGGCAATCAAAGCTTTCTCTAGACGGGGTGCGTGTGTGTGTGTCCATTCTAGGCACCACAAAGTCTGGTTTATCCCAGATTTCCTGTCTCCTTAATGTGGACATTGTTTTGAGAAATGGGTGGTGGCCCTCCCACAGATACTGAGCTAATGGGACGCTAAAAACTGTTGGGATTCACGTCAGCTTCTCATTCAACTCTCTCCAGGCCACAAAAGGCATCTTTGTCCTTCTAAACGGAACACTTAAGACCCAGGCGAGATAAAACTTGTGAATGCTTCCGTCTTTGCATAACAAGGAGGATTAGCTGTCCAGACACAAGCAGTCTTAATGCTCATTAGCTCACTTTCCAGATTAAACCAAGAAAAATATCTAATCTTTATCCTGTAAACATCTCATTAGGTTCAGGTACTCCTTGACTTATCACCACAGTCGAGACCAAGAATTAAATTAAATAGGAGCCAGCCGTTTTGCTGCAGCTGCCAAAAAAGCCAACCCAGTGCTAGGCTGCATCAACAGAGGGACAGAATCAAGATCACGGGAAGTGTTGATACCGCCTTACAAGGCCTTGGTAAGGCCACACTTGGAATACTGCATCCAGTTTTGGTCACCACGATGTAAAAAAGAGGTTGAGACTTTGTAGAAAGTGCAGAGAAGAGCAACAAAGATGATCAGGGGACTGGAGGCTAAAACATATGAAGAACGGTTGCTGGAATTGGATATATCTAGTTTAATGAAAAGAAGGACTAGGGGGGACATGATAGCAGCCTTCCAGTATCTCAGGGGCTGCCCCAAAGAAGAGGGAGTCAAGCTATTCTCCAAAGCACCTGAAGGCAGGACAAGAAGCAACGGATGGAAACTAATCAAGGAGAGAAGCAACCTGGAACTAAGGAGAAACTTCCTGACAGTTAGAACAATTAACCAGTGGAACAACCTGCCTCCAGAAGCGGTGAATGCTCCAACACTGGAAGTTTTTAAGAAGAGACTGGACAGCCATTTGTCTGAAATAGTATAGGGTTTCCTGCCTGAGCAGGGGGGTGGACTAGATGACCTCCAAGGTCCCTCCCAACTTTATATTATTATTGTTATTGTTATTGTTGTTGTTGTTGTTGTTGCTGTTGTTGTTATTATTATTATTATTATTATTATTATTATTATTATTGTTATTATTATTATTATTATGCTAAGCGAGACAGTCGTTGTGAGTTTTGCCCCGTTTTATGAGCTTTCTTGCCACAGTTGTTGTGTGAATCACTGCAGTTGTTAAGTGAGTAACACGTGTGGGAAGTCAGCCCCCCTCACCACAGAGAAAGAAATATTTTTGGGAATATTAAAAAGGCAGAATATTATATTTCCCCAAAGGATATTATAGGCAGAAATCAAGCCCCCCACCCCAAGTCTCTCTGCCCCAAACAGAAACCAGGTCTGCAGAAATGCAGGTGTGATAATCCTTTCAGAAAGATTGGAGCCAGGAAGCTGGGATTAGAAAGACGAAGATCCCTAGAATCAACAATCCCTCACACCAAAAATCCAACAGTCATCAGCCATCAGCCCCAGGGAAGCAGGATATGACCTTTGGGACATAATAGGGTTAACCCACCACCATCAGAATACCAGAAAGGCACACTCAGACTCAGCTCAAAGTTCATGCCACAGGAACAACTCCAAACACAAAAGCCCAAGAAGGTATAAAAACCCACCACTCCCTACTACATGTGGTCAGTTTTTCCCAGAACCATCTTTCTGTCTGGCTCTCGTCATCAATAAACTGCAAACCTCTTTCTAAAGCAGTCTCCATTTTGTTTATTCCCAGCTTGGACTGGACCCTGATGAAGATTTTTCTTTCTACACACGGTTGTGAAGTGAATCTGGCTTCCTCGTTGACTTTGCTTGTCGGGAGGTCTCCAAAGGGGATCACGTGACCCCCGGGGACACTGCAAACCGTCATAAACACGAGTCGGTTGCCAGTGACGGAGTGCCCACGATTTCTGAAGGCAGGTACTTGGTGGGAGAGAGGAAAACGCAGACATGCATAGACACTGTAAACACCTTTTATTGAGCAAGCCAATCAAGTCATCTCGGAGAGGGTGGTAGATCGCTACAGTTTTAGATCTAAGGTGGTCCACGGTGAAGAAATGAAAGCGGCGTCTGAATGGGACCGAAGCAACTGAGCAACTGGGGGAGACGTTAGGGCAGCTTGAGATCCGCTTGCTTCTAGAATGAAGAAGAGGTTGAGGGGAGAGAGACAGTTCCTCCACCTTGTTCCTTCCTTCCTTCGGTGTCTTATTTAAGGATCTTATTGATCACCACCATCTCCTGGAGAGAGCAGAAAAGAGATGCACTCAGAATTGGTCAGCCAGACAGAGGGATCCAAAAGACAGATTCGTGGAGGGCAAAGGCTTCCCGCCAGGAGGGCCACCAGCGTGGGGTTCATATGGTCTGCAGGACTTCAAGTAGGGGAATTCTGCTGTCCACAGCCAGGCTGGACTATCTGATTGGCCACAGGCAGAAGAGAAAGGCTGGCTGGCCAAAGGACGCCTTCCTTCTCTCCTTCCTACCTTCCTTCCTTCCTACCTTCCTTCCTTCTTTTCTTTCACCATCCATCCTCCTTCATTCCTTCTTTTCTTCCTTTCTTTCTTTCTTTCTTTCTTTCTTTCTTTCTTTCTTTCTTCCTTCCTTCCTTCCTTCCTTCCTTCCTTCCACCATCCATCCTCCTTCTTTCCTTTCACCATTCATCCTCCTTCCTTCCTTCTTTCCTTTCACCATCCATCCATCTTCCTTCCTTCCTACCTTCCTTCTCTCCTTCCTTCTTTTCTTTCACCATCCATCCTCCTTCATTCCTTCCACCCTTATTTCCTTCCTCACTCCTTCCTTCCTTTCTTTTACCATCCATCTTTTCTTTCTTTCTTTCTTTCTTTCTTTCTTTCTTTCTTTCTTTCTTTCTTTCTTTCTTTCTTTCTTTCTTTCTTTCTTTCTTTCTTTCCTTCCTTCCTTCCTTCCTTCCTTCCACCATCCATCCTCCTTCTTTCCTTTCACCATTCATCCATCTTCCTTCCTTCCTTTCACCATCCATCCATCCATCCACCCTTTTTCTTTCTTTCTTTCTTTCTTTCTTTCTTTCTTTCTTTCTTTCTTTCTTTCTTTCTTTCTTTCTTTCTTTCTTTCTTTCTTTCTTTCTTTCTTTCTTTCCTTTCACCATTCATCCATCTTCCTTCCTTCCTTCCTTCCTTCCACCCTTCCTTCCTTCCTTCTTTCTCTCCTTCCTACCTTCCTTCCTTCTTTTCTTTCACCATCCATCCTCCTTCATTCCTTCCACCCTTATTTCCTTCCTCTCCTTCCTTCCTTCCTTTTACCATCCATCCATCTTTTCTTTCTTTCTTTCTTTCTTTCTTTCTTTCTTTCTTTCTTTCTTTCTTTCTTTCTTTCTTTCTTTCTTTCTTTCTTTCTTTCTTTCTTTCCTTCCTTCTTTCTTTCTTCCTTCCTTTCCCATATCATCTCATTCCTCTCCCTTCCTTTCCTTCCTTCCTGCCTCCCTCCCTCCCTCCCTCCCTTACTCCTTCTTCCTCCTCCCTCCTCCCTCCCTCCGCTTCCACCATCGATCTCCTTCCTTTCCTTCCTTCCTTCTTCCTTCCTTCCTTCCTTCCTTTCCTGATTCCTCCTTCCGTCCTTCCTTCCTTCCTTCCTTCCTTCCTTCCTTCCTTCCTTCCTTCCTTTCCTTCCTTTTCTTCCTTCCACATTTAAATTCTGGTCTTTTTAAACTCTGCACTTCGTAAAGTTCCCCTTGGTGTGGAGTAAAAATATTGCTTTTTGCCCTCAGAGGTCGAGTGGCTTAACTGACTCTTTCTCGAAGACAATGGCCACCAGCTTGGAAGGAATCTTTCTTTAGGAAATAAACACTCTATTACATCAAGGGGTTTTAACAACACCGTCGGCAAAGTTCAGGTTGAAAATATTCGGGTGGGATTCCGATGTTCAGGACCAACTAAACAAAAAGCAATGAAAACCACAGAGTTAGGTCCGACATCGTAAGTGTTTCTCAGAAGCCAGGTGAACATCACCTACTTCTTTGCAAATTACTTATGCGTGTCGTTTCCACAATGCACTGCTGTATAAAGTGCATCATGGAACTGGCCTCCTCCCCAGCTCCAACACAGTTGTCGTGTAACTCTCCTTCACTACATAACAGAAATCCAGACGTCCTAACCGTTAATCAAGACAGTAATCCGATTGAAGGAATGCTTGTGATCCAGTTTGTAAGGGCATTTTCTCCTGCAAAAAAAAGGGGGGGGGAGAATTATTTTCTACTTTTTTGCAACAGGGTTTTGCAATAGTAGCACACAGGCTATATTTTAAAACGTTCGGTGCCTGACTCCCCAGCAGGATCACCTCCCTCCCCTTCTTTTTTTAGCTAGGTTTTTGCATTGTATATTTTTGCAGTATTTATTTGCCAAGTGTTATCTTTTTAATATCGGAAGCTGCCCAGAGTTACAAGCGTTACACTGGGGGAAAGATATAAATTTAATAAATAAATCCCCAGGGATCGCTCCCCTGTCCCTGCGGATCCTGGAAAGTCATAATTAGCTAACGAAAAGGTCTGGTTCCCATTATTTATTCATGTAGAGGAAGTCCTCAGCTTACGACGACTCCATTAGCGAGTTTGAAGTTACAGCAGCACTGAAAAAGGGACATTTTGTTTTCTATCTGGCCTTTTTTCTTTATAAATAACTCTGGGCAGCGAACTTATCTGACACAATCCCCACCCTATTTTCCCCACAAAAACAACCCCCTGTGAGGTGGGTTGGGTTAAGAGAGAAGGGACTGAGCCAAGTCACCCAGCTGGCTTTAATATCTAGGGCAGAACTATAATTCACGCGTCTCCTGGTGATTGGCTCAAATCACCCAGCCAGCTATCATGCTCAGGCGGAACTGGAACTCACCGCTCCTGGTGTTGTCCCAAAGTCACCCAGCTGGCTTTTCTGCTAAGGCGAACTAGAATTCACCGTCTCCTGGTGATTGGCTCAAAGTCACCCAGCTGCTCTGCCTGGCGGACTGGAACTCCCGTCTCCTGGTGATTGGCCCAAAGTCACCCAGCTGGCTTTTCTGCCTAAGGCGGAACTAGAACTCACCGTCTCCTGGTGATTGGCTCAAAGTCACCCAGCTGGCTTTTCTGCCTAAGGCGGGACTAGAACTCACCATCTCCTGGTGATTGGCCCAAAGTTTCCCAGCCGGCTTTCATGCCTAAGGTGGGACTAGAACTCACCGTCTCCTGGTGATTGGCCCAAAGTCACCCAGCTGGCTTTTCTGCCTAAGGCGGGACTAGAACTCACCATCTCCTGGTGATTGGCCCAAAGTCACCCAGCTGGCTTTTCTGCCTAAGGCGGAACTAGAACTCACCACCTCCTGGTGATTGGCCCAAAGTCACCCAGCTGGCTTTTCTGCCTAAGGCGGGACTAGAACTCACCGTCTCCTGGTGATTGGCCCAAAGTTTCCCAGCCGTCTTTCATGCCTAAGGTGGGACTAGAACTCTCTCTAATAAGAGCCTCAAGCATCAACCCAGATATTTCTAATTCACCTGATCAGTGAAAATATATCTTCTAGCATTTGTGTTGCAAATCAGTGGCAGGAGACAGACTTACATCAAAGGAGCCCACCTCAGGGACACCGAGGGAGACGCTGTGAAAAGGAATATGAAAATGAAGACATTTATAAGACATCTGATATGTCCGAACAGGCCACAGAGGTACGTCATGAGGTCAGGAGCACCTGACCAGCACGTGTCAAGTCAGGGGGGTCTCCTAAACTTGGCAACTTTAAGACATGTGGGCTATAACTCCAGGCCTGCTTTGGAAAATAGCTTGACTCCCTCTTCTTTGGGGCAGCCCCTCAAATATTGGAAGATGCTACCATGTCCCCCCTGGTCTTTATTTTCCTTGTAGGCGTATCCAATTCCTGCAAACGCTCTTCATATGTTTTAACCTCCAGGTTCCTAACTAGCTGCACATCTTCCCAATTTAGTCCAAGGAAGTTTCAGAAGGAAGACCAGCTACCCCTCCAGGATGTTTATGCTGGGAACAGGGCACTGCCAGTTGGAAATTCTCCTATCCAAGCTGAATAGTTTGTGGGTGTTCCAACACTGGAGGTTTTTTTAAAGAAGAGATTGGACAACTCTTTATCTGGAATAGTAGAGGGTCTCCTGCCTGAGCAGGGGGTTGGACTAGAAGACCCCCCAAGGTCCCTTCCAACTCTGTTATTCTGTTATTCTGCCTAACCAAGAGAAGGACTAGGGGTGACATAGTAGCAGTCTTCCAATATTTGAGGGGCTGCCACAAAGAAGGCAGGGTTTCACCTATTCTCCAAAGGATCTGAAGGCAGGACAAGAAGCAGCGGATGGAAAAACTACCAAGGAGAGAAAATTGGCAACTAATCAAGGAGAGAACCCACCTAGAATTAAGTAGAAATTTTGTGACCGTGAGAACAATTAATCAGTGGGACGGCTTGCCACCAGAAGTTGTGGGTTTCTCCATCTCTGGAGGCTTTAAAGAAGAGATTGCACATCCATTTGTCTGGAATGGTATAGGGTCTCCTGCTCGAGCAGGGGGTTGGACTAGAAGACCTCCAAGGTCCCTTCCAACTCTATTGTTCTGTTATACTGAATTGGGATGAAGGACACATCATCCTCAAATAAGCCAGGGATATCTATAAACAAGAGGCCCTGTTAGTCCAAAGGTCACGATCCCATAGGTGATTAAGAGTTTGCTTACCTTTCCACGGCTAGAGAGACTCCCAGCTTGATTCGTGTAACACTGAAGCTTCCGCTCAGGCTGATATTCTGTAATCATAACATCAACCAAAAAAGCTAATGCAATCCTGGGCTGTATAAACAGAGGCACAGAATCAAGATCACACAAAGTATTAGTACCGCTTTATAAAACCCTAGTGAGGCCACACCTGGAATACTGCAGCCAATTCTGGTCACCATATCATAAAAAAGATGTTGAGAGTTTGGAAAAAGTTCAGAGAAGAGCAACTAAGATGATCAAAGGCCTGGAGACTAAAACATACAAAGAACGGCTGCGGGACTTGGGTTTGGCTAGTCTAAAGAAAAGAAGAAATAGGGGAGACATGATAGCAGTCTTCCAGTATTTGAGGGGCTGCCACAAAGAAGAGGGGGTCACATTATTCCCTAAAGCACCAGAGGGAAGGGCAAGAAACAATGGTTGGAAACTGACCAAAGCGAGAAGCAACCTGGAATTAAGGAAAAACTTCCTGACAGTGAGGACAATTAAACAGTGGAACAGCTTCAGAAATCATGGACGCTGCATCACTGGTGGTTTTTAAGAAAAGGCTAGACCAGACATGTCAAACTCGCGCTGTCACGTGATGTCACGCGACGTATCAGAACTTTTCCCCTATTGCTGGCAATGGGGTGGGCGCGGTTTTGTTGTGATACATCCGACTGCGGGCCGGCAATTTGACGCCCCTGGGCTAGACAGTCACTTATCTGAAATGGTATAGGTTCTCCTGCTTGAGAAGGGGGCTGGACTAGAAGACCTCCAAGGTCCCTCCCAGCTTCTATTCTATTCTATTCTATTCTATTCTATTCTATTCTATTCTATTCTATTCTATTCTATTCTATTCTATTCTATTCTAGTGATCCCTTTCAATGTCTACTTAATTAATGCCTAATTAAGCATGCTTGCTTCCCAACAAGTCATCTACTGGGAGACCAGAAAGCCTCATTTCTCTGCAGTCCACAACCCAACTCAACATGGAGTAGAGAAAACCACATTTTTACTGCTCCAATGAACGGGTCTCTCTTGAAAACGGAGCAGCTGAGCAGGCCCCTACATTCCTGGCACACCGTGAAAGCCCCATTGTGCTTGGAGAGAGCTCACCAAGGATCAGAAGACCTACTTCTGTGATAAGGTGGCAGGGCTTAGAAGCTGCAAAGTCCCACTGGCTGCAACAGCTATCCTTATCAGTGAATAAAGAGAATTAAAGCTGGTAATTAGGGACAAGGAAGTTGAGAGATTAGAAACAGGAGGAGGCCCCAAGGAATCAGTGGTTGAGACTTGCAAATTTGTCTGGTGACCCTTCCAAGTCAATGTGGGAAGAATCCAGAGAAAGAAATATTTTGGGAAATATTTAAAAGGCAGAATATATTTCCCCAAAGGATATTATAGGCAGAAATCAAGCCCCCCACCCCAAGTCTCTCTGCCCCAAACAGAAACCAGGTCTGCAGAAATGCAGATGTGATAATCTTGTCAGAAAGATTGGAGCCAGGAAGCTGACGGGATTAGAAAGACAAAGATCTCTAGAATCAACAATCCCTCACACCAAAAAAAATCCAACAGTCATCAGCCACAGCCCCAGGGAAGCAGGATATGACCTTTGGGACATAATAGGATTAACCCACCACCATCAGAATATCAGAAAGACACACTCAGACTCAGGTCAAAGT
The DNA here is from genome assembly GCA_023970755.1 of Azemiops feae. NCBI lineage: Eukaryota > Metazoa > Chordata > Lepidosauria > Squamata > Viperidae > Azemiops > Azemiops feae. Next base: position 113,383 of record JALGBA010002149.1, read on the forward strand.
TCATGCCACAGGAACAACTCCAAACAAAAGCCCAAGAAGGTATAAAAACCCATCACTCCCTACTACATGTGGTCAGTTTTTCCAGAGCCATCTTTCTGTCTGGTTCTCCTCTCCAATAAACTGCAACCTTCTTTCTAAAGCAGTCTCCATTTTGTTCATTCCCGGCTTGGACTGGACTCTGATGAAGATTTTTCTTTCGACATTAATGAGTACGAGGAACTTGGTCCTTCTCTCCTTACTCACCGTGTTCACGTTAAAGAGCGGGGTGAGGCTAGAGTTTGAATGGGAGAACACTTGAAGGCCAGCCTCAAGCAGGATCGTGGCCTTCCCGTTTCGCAAAGACACCACCGGAAGTCCACGGACTCTGATCTTGACCACCAAGGGCAGATCTTCTGCTCCAAGCTGAGACAACTGTGGACAATCGGACAGAAGGAATGGTTAGGACCCACCAGAAGGGGCAGAACATCCCCCCTGACCATTATCCCAAAGCTGCTTTTTCCCCGGTGGAAAACGAAAATGTTGGCTATTGTTCTTCTATGCAAGATTTAGGCCCAGGTGAACTAAATCAGGCCTCATGGAAAAAAGCATTGAACCAAAGTCTGTGCTATGCAGTCCAGGGGAACTATTTGTAATCTAAACTGCAATTGTACTGTAAGGTCTCTGGCCCTTGGCAAAACCTGAGAAATCATAAAAACCCAATCGTGAGAACTCAAGCAGAGTCTTCTTAAAGAAACAGTACTTTATTTTCGATCAAAATAAGTCCCGGGTGGGAACACCATCTGAACGCTGGCAGCAGTTGCGTTCGGAGGTGCCACACCTTAGGAAGTTAGTGGTACTGCTTTATAAACTTCGTTAGCCAATGAAAATCAGACAACAGAGTTACTACACTATAAGGAAGACGTCAGTTATTCCTGTACACTCCCTTATTCCCTCCTTCAGCGCATCCCACCCGTGCACATGTTTCCCACGCTTGCATGAAATTGGTCCCTGAACGCAAACGCTGATTACAGAAGCGAGATAGCAATAGTTCGGCAAGGCTACACAATTTGTTTCTTTTTCTAGTTCCACTTACAGAACCCTTTCAGTACTTTACTTAATATGATTTCTCTGAGCTTGCTTGTTTCAAATATATTTAGAACATAAGGACTGGAACTGTAAGAAATGGGGAGCTGAAAGTAGCTGATGGGTGTGGGTTCAGATGTACACGGGTACGAGAAAAGTTATGGTCAGCCGAAAGTCTACAAAAGGTTGCTGACCATCTGTCTATGGTTTATGACAAGTTAAGGTATAAAAGACCGAGTCTGGACGTGGTTCAAGGCCCTAGTGGTCACTGCTAGGATGGCTAGTCCAAAGCTGGTCTTCATTGCAAAGGGTTTTTGACGTAAGTGTGTTCAAAATTATTGCTGAAATAAACCTCTGAATCTTAAAGTAAGGAGTATTCCTTTGTGTTGCTGTGTTGCTGTTGCTGTTTTTCCCACAACACCCTGCTTCTCCTCCAAGAAGCTTCTTCAGTTCCTGGATGAGAAGATTCTTGGAGGAGAAACGAAACGTTTTCAAAATAAAAAACCAAGGAAATCCAATTGCCTTTTGGGGAAAAACAAAAAACAAAACACCTTGACCTGGACGATGGAGAATCTCCATAGGACATTCCTTGCTCATTATTTATTGATTTAATCGGAACATTTATAGAGATCTATAGAGATTTATAACATTTATAAAGCTTCCTCCTTCCGTTATGTATTCAAGATGGACAGTGGTTAATATTTATATGTTACTCATAGGTAAGGTGTAGGTCTATACGTATGTGGTATAGAGTATGTTTAAATGTGGTGTTATGTAGGTGTACACTTTGGGAGCAAGCAACTAAATTTCATTTTTTTAATGTGTGCCGTTGTGCCACAGCAAAAAATGACACTCAGGGTTATCTATCTTATCTAGATGCCCATTTTCTAACCAACTCTGAGCAGCTCCCAACCCAAAATTAAAGCAGCACGAAAACCACGAAAACTATAAATTGAAACACGTGGAAAACATTACAGCTTGTCCTCAAAAACAGTCCATTTAGTGACAGTTTGAAGTTACAAAGGCGCCAAAAAAAGTAACTTATGACCGTTTTTCACACTTATGGCTGTTGCGGCATCCCCTGTGGTCACGTGATCAAAATTCAGGCACTTGGCAAAAGACTCCTATTTATGATGGTCACAGCGTCCTGGAGGTCAAGTGATCTCCTTTTGCGACCTTCTGACAAGCAAAGTCAACGGGGAAGCCGGGATTCACTTAAAAACCATGTTATTCACTTAATATCTGCAATGATTTACTTATAGCTGAGGCAAGAAAGGGCGTAAAATGGGGCAAAACTCATTTAATAACTGTCCCACAGAAATTTTGAGTTCAATTATGGTTCCTACGTCGAGGATTACCTGTAAAAGCCACAAAAACCTGGCACCACCTCAAATGTCTGATGCCACTCACCTAATTTTATCCCAAAGCTTGGGGGGGGGGGAAAGCCAATTATGATTATGAGACCTCTTGTATATTTGAGATTTTACCTCGGGTAGCACAGACCGAAGAGCCGATGTTGTCATTGGAACGGATCCACGAAGCTAGAAGAAACAACATCGATAGTGAGACAAAAAAAAACCTCCTTCAACATCTTATTCCCAGTTGGCCCAGGTTTTTCTGTCTGATGTGGTGGTTTTTTTTAATTGTGTTGGCTTCTCTCCACCACTCCAAAAGACAAGTCCTTCTTACTCATTGTCCCAGAAAACAAATTGCACGTTAAGGAAGAAAAGATGGAAAAGCTACACACAACGTCTTTTGATAGGCAGCACTCGGAATTACCCATCCGGACGTTGAGTTGAAGATGCTTTCCCTTCCATTCGTGGTCACCAAGAGTTGCAATTAGGAAAAGGATTAATAAAAAAAGGAAGTTGCCTAAACACTAGAGAGACAACGGATTTCCAAGGATTTTTCTTGGTGAAAGCAAAGGAGCTGACAAAATAGAATAACCCAGAGATCATCGCCCCACGGATAAATCCCCCTTTTTAATGACTCTGTAAAGTTGAGGTAAAGTTGGGGCAACTGGACGAAGTGAGCGTTAACTGACCGGATGCCCTTCCTGATGCCTACGCAGAGTTCACAGCAGATACGTTCTCTTTGTACCCTGATAAAGAAGCATCTGCCGCTAGCTAGGATTGAACTCTCAACCTTCCCAGTTGGAGGTGAGCGTCTTCACCTCTAGGCCACCATGTGGCTCAAATAGGGCCCAGTAATAGCTTGAAGATTAGTGTCTTGTTAGTGTGCTGCAGCTGCCAAAAAAGCCAACACAGTGCTAGGCTGCATCAACAGAGGGATAGAATCAAGATCACGTGAAGTGTTGATACCACTTTACAAGGCCTTGGTAAGGCCACACTTGGAATACTGCATCCAGTTTTGGTCACCACGATGTAAAAAAGACGTTGAGACTCTAGAAAGAGTACAGAGAAGAGCAACAAAGATGATCAGGGGACTGGAGGCTAAAACATATAAGGAACGGTTGCTGGAATTGGGTATGTCTAGTTTAATGAAGAGAAGGACGAGGGGGGACAGGATAGCAACGTTCCAATATCTCAGGGGCTGCCCCAAAGAAGAGGGAGTCAAGCTATTCTCCAAAATGCCTGAAGGCAGGAGAAGAAGCAACGGATGGAAACTAATCAAGGAGAGAAGCAACCTAGAACTAAGGAGAAACTTCCTGACAGTTAGAACAATTAACCAGTGGAACAACCTGCCTCCAGAAGCGGTGAATGCTCCAACACTGGCAGTTTTTAAGAAGAGACTGGACAGCCATTTGTCTGTGATGGTATAGGGTTTCCTGCCTGAGCAGGGGGTTGGACTAGATGACCTTCCAACTTTATTATTATTATTATAAGATGGCTCACCGCCAGTTCAGTGAGGTCTACGTTGAACCCTCCTTTTGATAGGAGCATCTGGAGCAGTGAGGACAGGAGGTCACGGGGAAGCATCAGCTGAGAAGTACGGTCCATGGCGGGAGGCAGAGGCAAAGAGGTGTTTTGGGCTCCAGGAAAGTCCACAGGTTGGCCTTTGAGGTCGGTCATCATGAGCTGGAAGGATCAAAGGTCACGAGAGAAGGTATTGGAGAGCACAAAACGAACAGACAGATAAGAGAGGTCACAGCCCCTAGTTGCATAATGGGTGGGAAAAAAGAGGTTCAGAAGAAACCCTCCCTAGTTTCTCAGGCTGTAAAGAAGATTTGCATTTTCAGACTTGCAAGATTCTGTTACTGTCAAGGAGAATTAGTTTACAGGTCGTCCTTGACTTAGAACCGGTTTAGACTAGACATTCACCTGTCTGAGATGGTATAGGTTCTCCTGCTTGAGCAGGGGGCTGGACTAGAAGACCTCCAAGGTCCCTTCCAGCTCTATTCTGTTCTGTTCTGTTCTGTTCTATTCCATTCCATTCCATTGCATTGCATATTTTCTGTTCTATTCTATTCTATTCTATTCTATTCTATTCTATTTTATTCTATTCTATTCTATTCTATTCTATTCTATTCTATTCCCATTCCATTCCATTCCTTATTCTATTCTATTCTATTCTATTCTATTCTATTCTATTCTATTCTATTCTATTCTATTCTATTCTATTCTATTCTATTCCCATTCCATTCCATTCCATTCCTTATTCTATTCTATTCTATTCTATTCTATTCTATTCTATTCTATTCTGTTCTGTTCTGTTCTGTTCTGTTCTGTTCCGTTCTGAATTCTATTCTCTATTCTATTCTATTCTAAGTTGCAACCTACTGGAAAAAGGGAGTTGTGGCCCAGTTCCAAGGTCACTCCCTGGTCATGTGACTGCACTTCAGACATCAGCAAGATGGCTGCCTTTACGGCCATTTGCAGTGTCCTCTGTTCATGTGACTGTATTTTTATGACAGTTTAGCCCCCAAACTGGAAGTTGCTTCTGGTTTTCAGCAAAACCGCAGCATAATGACCAATGGATTCGCTTAACAACCATGATATTCATTTAATGGCTGTCGCATTTGTTGAAAGACCCCCGCATTGATTTAATGACTTCCTAAAAACATTGTAAAATTGGGATAGTCATGTGACCAACTCAAATTACGTCTGTCACAGCATACGACCGTTATGGGCAGGCTCAATTACGGTCATATGTCAAGGACTTCCTGTATCTGGTCATATTTCCTATCTGTTAAGGTTGACAATCTCCTTCTGTACTCCAGAGGCAAAAGAGAGAAAGGACACGGACCCATTTTGACATGTTTATTCCCTCTTAGGGATTGGTCTCCATCTCCAAGCTAGGAAGAGACAGATAATCCCACTGTGGGTAATTTACACAGCCCGACTGACTGGGGAAGTTAGATTAGTTCCATTAATTCCAGGCTGTTGGATTAATTAACCCCATATGGATTGACGGTGTGGGCTTAATTACCTGGGTTAAGGCATGCTCAAGCGTGCAATCTGAAAGATGTCCACCCAAAAACAAATCCCAGTAGGTTGAGGAATTTTTATTTTCAGGAAAACTGTAGTGGCAGAAACTGCAGGCGGCGTCAAAAGAGGCATCGGCCTAGAATCCCTACGTAGTCACAAGCAATCAAAATCCAACCCGCCTTGAATTCTGTGGACCCTTATCTAACTCCAAGCGAATGTTAGTTGAGAAGATTCCTGGGCAAAGACTGTTTTGCGAGAAATGAAGTTAATCTGAACGTATTGTGGACCTGATCAAAACTGGTCTAGGACTTCAATCAGAGGAAGCCACGTGGAGAAGAAGCAGCAGCAGCTCAGCTGTTGGAAACAAGTGGCAAACAAGCCTTACATTGAGATTCAGAATGATGTGTTGACCCTTGAACAGCGGCAAACCAGCCAGGGTGTAATGCAGATTTCCAAGGATCCCAAATGGACACACACCTGTCAGGGATGCAAAAAAAGAGTGTGAGAGGGAAAAAACACATCAGGTCAGGCCTTTAGGATGTCTCTAACAGGTCCAGTGCTGCTAGTCCCCAATTTACAACCAATCATTGAGCAGGGGGTTGGACTAGAAGACCTCCAAGGTCCCTTCCAACTATTCTATTCTATTCTATTCTATTCTATTCTATAAATAAAATAAAATAAAATAAAATAAAATAAAATAAAATAAAATAAAATAAAATAAAATAAAATAAAATAAAATAAAATAAAATAAAATAAAATAAAATAAAATAAAATAAAATAAAATAAAATAAAATAAAATAAAATAAAATAAAATAAAAAAAATAAATAAAATAAATAAAATAAAATAAAATAAATAAAATAAAATAAAATAAAACAAAAACATAAATAAGGCAGAATACATCCCAACCATAAGAAAAATCCTTACTGTTGACGGTGCCGAGAATAGTGTTGAGAAGGTTTAGGACAACATCGGCAACTGGACACAGCTGCAGCAGAGAAGAAAACACAGGCATAGAATCAAAATCACGGGAAGTGTTAGTACCGCTTTGTAAAGCCTTAGCAAGGCCCCACCTGGAATCCTGCATCCAGTTTTGGTCACCGCATTACAAAAAAGATGTTGAGACTTTGGAAAAAGTTCAGAGAAGAGCAACTAAGATGATCAAAGGCCTGGAAACTAAAACATGTGAAGAACGGCTGCAGGACTTGGGTTTGGCTGGTCTAAAGAAAAGAAGAAATAGGGGAGACATGATAGCAGCGTTCCAGTATCTGAGGGGCTGCCACAAGGAAGAGGGGGTCACGTTATTTTCCAAAGCACCAGAGGGCAGGACAAGAAACAATGGTTGGAAATTGATCAAAGAGAGAAGATAAAAAAAAAAGATAAATAACCTTTATTGTCATTTTTATATTGTGGGCACAATGGCACACATAAAAAATGAAATTTAGTTGCCCGCTCTCAAAGTGAAACATATACATGACACACACCTAAACATACTATGTACAACATATATATAGACCCACATCCCTACATATACATAGCAAATAAATATTAAATACTGTCCATCTTGAATATATAACGCAAGGAGGAAGTTTGAGAGTTCGCAAGGTTAATGCTGTATGGAATGAAACTAGGCTGAATCTGGATGTTCTGCTACGGATACCACGAAGCCTCCTCCCAGAAGGTAACAAGGAAAACAGGTTGTGAAGAGGATGTGTAGTGTCCCAGAAAATCTTGCGGGCCCTGCTCAAGCAACGCTTCTGTGCTATGTCCTGGATGGTAGGGAGGGAACTGCCAATGATCTTTTCGGCCATCCTCACCACTCTCTGCAAAGCCTTCCTGTCTGAAGCAGTGATGCCTCCAAACCAGACTGTGATGCTGTATGACAGGATGCTCTCGATTGTCCCCCTGTAGAAAGTGGTCAGGACAGGGGAAGGAAGATGTGCTTTTCTCATGCGGTGCAGAAAATGCAGGCGCTGCTGTGCCCGCTTCACCAGTTTCTCACTGTTTAGCGACCAAGTCAGCCTACTCGTTAGCTGCACACCCAGGAATTTGATGCTGGTAACCATCTCCACAGGTGAATCATTAATGCACAGAGAAGTGTGGCTGTGCCTGCCTTTTCTGAAATCAACAATGATCTCTTTGGTTTTTCTTGTATTTAAAACTAGGCTGTTTTCCTTGCACCAGTTCACCAACCCCTCAACCTCCTTGCAGTAAGCTTCCACCTTGTCATCCTGGAATTAAGGAGAAACTTCCTAACAGTGCAGACAACTGGTCCTTTGCCTTCTTTGAGAGAGTCCTTGAGGCCAGTTGGAGGTTTACCTGTATTTGCACCACTCAGCTGACCCTGAGGACCCAGGTAAACCTCCAGGTGGCCTCAACGACTCTCTCAAAGAAGGCAAATGACCGGCTGTCTGCAAGGAGTATAAATCCTCCCATTCCCCACCATCCAGTGAGAACCTGAAGAAGCTTCTTGGATGAGACGAGAAACGTCTTCAAAGAGAAACAAGAAAGTCCAGTTGCCTCGTGAAAAAAGTATCTTTGGGACAACCAGGACCTGGATGACTGAGAATCTCCATAAACATTTTTCCTTCAATCTTGTCTTAGCATTGAAGGTTCTAGTTTTGTCTGATGAAGAGAAGGACGAAGGGTGGCATGATAGGAGTCTTCTAGTACTTGAGGGGCTGTCACAGAGAAGAGGGTTCAACCTGTCTATGGAGATTCTCAGTCTTCTGGGTCATAGTTGTCTCAAAGGTGCTTTTTGCAAAGGCAACTGGACTGTTTTTTCCTTAAGGAACAAGAAGAAGACACTTAGCTGATGAAGCTTCTTGGATGAGTAACAAAATTTCTTCTTCTTTTTCCTAAAGGGGTCGACTTATTCTCCAAAGTATTTGCAGGCTGGACAAGAAGTAAAGGATGGAAATTTATCAAGGAGAGATTTAACTTAGAACTAAGAAAGGACTATTGGTGCGTAATAGCAGTCTTCCAATATTTGAGGGGCCGCCACAAAGAAGACGGGGGTCCACCTATTCTCCAAAGCGCCTGAAGGCAGGACAAGAAACCATGGATGGAATCTAATCAAGGAGAGAAGCAACCTAGAACTAAGGAGGAATTTCCTGACAGGGAGAACAATTAACCAATGGAACAACTTTCCTCCAGAAGTTGTGAATGCTCCAACACTGGAGGTTTTTAAGAGACTGGACAGCCATTTGTCTGAAATGGTATAGGGTTTCCTGGCTGAGCAGGGGGTTGGACTAGAAGACCTCCAAGGTCCCTTCCAACTCTGTTATTCTAAGAAGGAATTTCCTGATGGTGAGAACAATTAATCAGCAGAAAAGGTGCCTTCAGATGTTGTCATTGCTCCATCACTGGAGGTCTTCAACAACATATTGGACAACCAGTTGTCCCAAATGGTATAAGGTCTCCTGCTTGAGCAAGGGGGTGGACTGCAAGACCTCCAAGATCCCTTCCAACCTAGTTATTCATTACTCTTGTTATTCTTTCTATCCAGCCAGGCCCCTGAATCATCTCACCTCACTCCAGTCTATTAATCTGGTGGGCTACTCTGAGTCCAGCAGAATCTAATTGCATTTCTTGACCTCACAAGGCTATTCTGGTGTGGTCCTCTCTGACTGATGGCCCAAACTGTGAATTTGTGTTCTTTGGAGCTACGGTACTAAAAGGGGGCAGGCTGTAATTCTGCCGGAAGACTCACCAAACCAGGGACGACTTTATTCAAAAGAAGACTCAGAATGTTGTCCAGTGAAAATGGAAGGAGCCTGGAAAATGAGTTGGGGGTATAATTAATAATCTGGATGCTCTATCATTCTTTGCCACATAAAAGATTCTGTCGGTCCATAAGAGAAAAATCAAGCTTCATCCTACGACAGGGGTCTGCAACCTTGACGACTTTAAGACTTGTGGACTTCAGCTGAGGTTGCAGACCCCTGTCCTAGGTCATTAGGACCTATCCCAGAGCTTAGGGTTAGGTTAGACCACAATTAAGCCCAAAATTTTCTGTTGCTAAGTGAGACGGTTGTTAAGTGAGTTTGCCCCATTTTATGACCTTTCTTGCCACAGTTGTTAAGTTAGTAGCTGTTAAGTTACTGCAGCTGTTAAGTTAGTATCATGGTTCTTAAGTGGATCGGGCTCCCCCACTCCCCCCCCTCCCGCTTGTCAGAAGGTCGCAAAAGGGATCACATGATCCCGGGGACACTGCGACCGTCATAAATATGAACCAGTGGCCAAGTGTTCGGATTTTGACCACGTGATTATGGGACAACAGTCCTAAGTGTGAAAAGCAATCATAAATTATTGTTTTCAGTGCTGTGGTAACTTCAAACAGACACTAAGCAAATGGTTGGAAGTTAAGGAGTACTTGTGACCAGTTGGTGCTCAATCAATGATGTCCTTAAGGAGAGGTCCAAAAATTCAAGATGGTGACCACATCTGTGTGACACAAGCCCAGCCCGTTTTTGACATGTGTCCGTCACTGTGTGATCAAAGCCCTACCACTTTTTTTTTTAAAAAAAAAATATTTTATTGGTTTTTTACAATAACAATCTCCAGTGCCTGGTGTACAGCGTGTTGTCTTGGTTTATATATTTGAGGGAAATCATTAACAGTCAATAATGATTGATTTGGATAATTCCATAATTAGTATATTAGTTAATAATATATTTCTTTGATCTTCCCTTCTCCCAATTGTATTCTCCTTCTTCAACCTTAAACAAATGTAATTCTTAATATTTTCAATATGTAAATATAGTAAATATGTAAATATAGACATTTTCTCATATTTGTACAGATAATGATAACATCTATGTATAACATTTTTTTATCCGCTTATATTATTCTTATAACAATCATCTCATTAGTTCACCATGCATCCTATTTTTGTGGGTTTTGTTTAAGCTTAATTTCCCCTTTATATTCAATCCATTCTTAGTCATGATTTTCTCAATGCTAGTCATCTAAATATCAAAAAAATTTCCATTTAAGTACACCATCCCAATATTTTCATATTTCATGCGTTATGAAAATACTGTACTTCTTATCTATCTTATAACATCTGCGTATAGCAACCTTTCTTATCGGCTACCACTTTTTGTAACACATGTTAAAATGGGAGAGGGCTTGGAGCGGACAGTTGGTGCTGCCATCTTGAAGTTTTGGACCTCTCTCTGAAGACCTTCCCTGACTGGCCAATGACCTTTGTGAAAAGGATTCAATGGGGGAAATTATGAATTAGCCAGCATTATGTTTTCCATCTCATGGTGGCTAGAAAGTCTAGAATTTGCGGTCTTTAATCATCTGGAGCAGGGGTAGGCAACCTTGGCTCTTTTATGACTCGTGGACTTCAACTCCCAGAATTCCTGACCCAGCATGGCTGGCTCAGGAATTCCGGGAGTTCTTCCGTTTTGCCATCGCGGCGTTGGCAGACGCATAGAGGCGAGCTCCGTCTCCAGCATCCGGTTTTATCCCGCTGGGGGACCCTGAAAAGGGTCGAAAGTCGCCCTGTAGGAGCGACGAGCAAGGAGAGGACCTCCGCTTGATTGCAGAAGGGTGACAGCCATTCTGCTCAATCCGGGGCAGCTCTTCAAACCGACGGGAAAAAGATCGGCCATAGCAATATGGCCCATCACTCAGCTGCTGACAGCCGAAGTCAAACTTACTATCAAGCACATTGAAAGCAACGCGGATGAAGCTGGGTGAGATTTTATTTTCTCTTTACCCTAAGTACTCTCCTGTAAAAGCTTTTTGAAGTATCTTCCCCCTGTGAGGAGAGAGGGAAGGGAATTTCTATCCCACCCTCTAAGAATAGCGGCGTCTTACTACCCAGGGGAATCAAGCATCAAAAAGAACAATTCTAATCAAATTGGATTTACATCCTTCTGAAACTTGGGGACCCAAAAGTTTCCTATTCTTACTGGAAATTCTTGTTATTATCTGCAAAAAAGAAATAAAATTGGAAAAGAACCTAGGAATTCTGGGAGTTGAAGTCCACGAGTCATAAAAGAGCCAAGGTTGCCTATCCCTGATCTGGAGGGTGACGTTGGTCCATAGTACGACCTCACTGGACAGTCTAGCATCCATGACCTATCCATTCAAAACACACACACACACACACATTAAGTGTCTATTTGTGATGTACAAGGAAGGACTCACCCGGACAAGATCCGAATGCCACCAAGATTGGTCTTACAATTCTCGATGAGAAGTTTGGGGGTTCCCATCTTGTCCTGGACCAGCCGAGCGTTGGCTGTGATGTTCACTTCTACCAGCAGAGTCAACGGGCCTCCCAGAATCCTGAAAAATCCCCCCCAAAAAATAAAGACAAGACTGTTTATTGAACCAACTCTAGTTTCCCAAAGAATCTCCTAGTTTGCAGAGAGTGCTGGCTTTTTCATCAGTCACAAATATATTTTTTTTTAATTAGGTTTATATCCCGAACCTTCCTTCTAGTAGCTCAATAAGGTTCAAAGAATGGTTCCTTCCATTGGTGGAATTCAAATACCTGAACAACCGGTTCTCTTATTCGATGCAGGCCTGGGCCTCCGAGGCCTAGAACGGACTTCTGGAAGTGGCATCCATGCACTTCCGGTGGGCCGTTCTAGGACTGGGAGGCCTTCACCAGGCCTTCGAGGCCTAGAATGGACTTCCGGAAGTGGCATCCATGCAGTTCTGGTGGCTGTTCTAGGCCTGGGAGGCCTCCTCCAGGCCTCCAAGACCTAGACTGGACTTCTGGAAGGCAGCTGGTTCTCCGAATGCATCAAAATTTAGCTACCAGTTCTACCGAACCGGTGCAAACCAGCTGAATCCCACCACTGGTTCCTTCCTCAATTTTAGCTCAAGAACAAAAACTCCGAGAGAGAGTGACAGGCTCAAAATCCATAGCTAAGAGTAGATTTGAAGGTGAACCTCACTGGTCATCGACCAAAACCTTTGATATGACACCAGTGATTTCCCTTCTTTGGTTTTCTGACCTCGACTGATGTCTTATGGCTTCTTAAAGGCATATCTCCTAACTTTTGTTCCTATGAAACCAAATCCTGATTTACTATTTGAAGGTACTGCAATTTTTCCAGTGGAGGACAGATAATCAGAGGACCTCCTTTTCCTGCAGATCCCGGGTCCTACGGATCTTGCTTTTGAATCAACCAGGATTGAAAGTTAAGAAGCTTCTCACGACAGCATCAGTTGCTGTGGATTAAAGCAGGCAAAATGTTGGATGCAGAGTTTGCCATCCAAATCTTGCCTCTTTCTGTATGCAACAACAAGGCAATGGCAATAGCACGTAGACTTATCTACCGCTTCACAGTCCTTTCCAGCCCTCTCTGAGCAGTTTACAGAGTCAGCCTATTGTCCCCCCAACAATCTGGGTCCTCATTTTACCGACCTCGGAAGGATGGAAGGTTGAGTCGACCTTGAGCCGGTCAGGATCGAACTGCTGGCAGTGAGCAGTGAGTTAGCCTGCAATACTGCATTCTAACCACTGCGCCACCACAGCTCTTACGAAAGGGCCAAGGTTTATATTGCCATGGTGTGCATTGGTCATCTCAATTGTTTGAATTAACCACAACACACAAATTGATGGTTTCTCTTTCTCTGCAAAAAAACAAAACAAAAGCAAAAAAATGGGGCACCCCTTGTCCCTCTGAAACTAAGGGAGAATTCTACTACTATTTCAACAGAGAGAGCTGTCATCGCTGCCATTCTGTTGCTTGCTTCGCATTGCATCTTGCCAGCCTGACATTTGCAACGGCGGGAGAGCAGGGGAGAGATTGGAATGTGGGTGGTTAGGGGGAGGATAAGGATTAAATCAGAACCAGCCCCGACTGTGAGGAGGACCAATAAAGCACAAGGTCAACCAAAGGAAGGCGGAGAGGGGAAGGCGCGAATGCAGGGTCCATTTCCAAAATAACCTGAGAACTTTTCATTGGATATTGACTGATAACAGGGGGATGGCCAGGGGAAAAGGGAAAGTTAATTGCCTCGTTTTCGCTCCAGGCCAACAGATTTTGCCTGCTCTAATCTGTAACTGCTTTATTTATTTAATTGGAAAATTTATACTGCTGCCTACTCACTCATGGTGACTCAAGGCAGCTCACAGGAAATAAAAATGCAATATAACAGAAATAAAAATAATAATAATAAAAAATAAATAAAATAATAAGCCCTCATCTCCCCACCCTGGTGACAAGACACACTCATACCAGCCATTTAATGGGCTCCATCCTACTCTGGGTTGCCCAGGCCTGCTGGCAGAACCACGTCTTCAGGGCCTTCCGAAAGAGTGTCAGAGTGGGGGCCAGTCTAATCTTTGCAGGGATGATGTTTCATAGGGAGGGAGCCACCACAGAGAAGGCCCTTCTTCTGGGTCCCACCAGATGGACCTCCTTAAGAGGGGTGGGGGGCCCATAACATCCTCTGACTCCCTGTTCTAGTGGGTTGGGTGGATGTAACTGGGAAAAGATGGTCCTTCAAAATAACAAGGAGGGAGTCACAATGGAGAAGGCCCTTCTTCTGGGTCCTCCCTAGGGGACAGGACCCATAACAACCCTTGCCTCTCTGCTCTAGTGCGTCAGGTGGATGTGACCAGCAAGAGACGGTCCTTCAGATAACCTGGTCCCAAGCCAAGGGCTTTAAAGGTGACAACCAGCACCTTGAATTGCACCCGGAAGCAAATCAGCAACCGACGCAGTTCCCACAGGAGAGGTGAACAAGTGCACGCAAAATCACGCAGGATGCTGCATTTTGCACCAACTGGAGCTTCTGGATGCTTTTCAAGGGCAGCCCCATGTAGAGCGCATTGCAGTAGTCAAGATGGGAGGTGACTAGGGCATGAGTTTGTTTTTTGTTCTCAGTCAAGTATACTCTTGGAAGAAAGAAAACAACCAGGAGTCTTTCTTTGCTAATTAAACCAAGTGGGACGGATGACCTGAGCTTTTGCAAATCTGGAGCGTCACAATCACTGGTGAGATCCAACTCATGATCCAAAGGAACGAGAAGATGAATTTCCTCACTCCACAAAAGTACCTGGAGAAGCAGAACCCATCATTTGTGTTGTGGTGTTGCACCTCCTCCCAAGGACTAGTCTCTTTGTCCAGACTGATATACTTTTAAACCCGTCTGTAGGCATCAGTCACTTCGGCAAACCTACCCAGGTTTTGACTGAGGAGGTCTTCAACATTAGGCTATTGATCTATCTCTGACTACGTCAAAACTAAAGCTGGAAGGAAGGAGGTGACTAGGAAATACTCCCTGCGGAAATTTCAGCCAGGAAAGGTAACAGGATTTGCTATTTCCCAAGGAAACCAACTCACGTGTTGCCCTTGAGGGCTATTTTGGTGTAGATGTTCAGTCCAATTCCAACTGGGAACAACTTCAAGGAGACTTTAGGAAGGATGATATCCACAAGCTTCAACCTGGAGATAATAGTAATAATAATAACAATAGAGTTGGAAGGGACCTTGGAGGTCTTCTAGTCCAACCCCTGCTCTGGCAGGAAACTTTGTACCATTTCAGACAAAAGATAAAGGTGAGCTTAGTGGTTAAGAACAGAAAATAAAATTATGGAGGACATTGGATGTAATAACCCCAGACATCATAAATCTAGCTTTTTCCGTGGGACTTAGGTTCTGCTGATTGATATTTGAGATCTGTGTATGTGATGGACTGACTCTGAAAAAAACAAAAAACAAAAACCAGGGCACCCCTTGTCCCTCTGGAACTAAGGGAGAATTCTACTACTATTTCAACAGAGAGAGCTGTCATCGCTGCCATTCTGTTGCTTGCTTCGCATTGAATCTTGCCAGCCTGACATTTGCAACAGCGGGGGAGGGGAGAGAGATTGGAATGTGGGTGGTTGGGGTGTGTGGGTGTGTGGGTGTGTGTCTGTGTACAAAGTGTGGGACAGAGAGAGGGCTAGGACAGGAAAATGATCTTCAACTCTATCTACTCAAAGTAAAGCAGGAAGTAGAAAAAGCACGAAGACGAGCATTAGGCGATAAGATGAAGTTTTCCAAGGCTAGGAAATTCAGATGACAGAAGAAAGAAACCTAGAATTTAGAAGTAAGAACTCAGAAATGTGATTATCTAAAGTGTTTGCTCTGCAGAAGACAACCAGATGTTGCCTTAGAGGCTTAAGTCATGTCTGCAATCTGTCTGTAAGTTTCTGTCATGTTGGAGTCTTCCGTTGAGTCAAGTCAAGAACTAAATTAAGGTTCAAGTATCTGAAGATTTAACATCAAGCCTAAGTATAAGGTCTGACAATAAGTCACTCACCCCAGGAGACCTTCACGTCCAAGGACACCACCAAGAAGTCCTCCACGTTGGCCCCCAAGGACACCACCAAGCAGACCTCCACCTTGACCTCTGAGGACACCATCAAGAAGTCCTCCACCTTGACCTCCGAGGACACCATCAAGAAGACCTCCACCTTGACCTCCGAGGACACCATCAAGAAGACCTCCACCTTGACCTCCAAGGACACCACCAAGAAGACCTCCATCTTGCCCTCCAAGAACACCACCAAGAAGACCTCCATCTTGCCCTCCAAGAACACCACCAAGAAGACCTCCATCTTGCCCTCCAAGAACACCACCAAGAAGACCTCCATCTTGCCCTCCAAGAACACCACCAAGTGCTCCTCCATTTCGATCTCCAAGGACGCCACCAAGTGGACCTCCTCCATTCAACCCTCCTAGGACATTTTTACTCGCTCCTCCAGTAAGTCCTTGAAGCAGGTCATCTTTGGCCAGGACATTTGAGAGTACTGTAGAGGGTTGAGAGCAATTATTACAGGAGATAAATTAAATTTAAACTCAAGTCTCTGAGCTGTTTTTATTAGCAGTTGCAGCATCTTTAGTTGAGTTACTAAAGTTATTCTTGATTTTTCTTAGTTTTCCATTCCCACACATCTGTCTGTCTTTGGCCAGACTCACCTTTATTAATGTAGCAAAGCCAGAACATTTGACGTATCTTGCTAAAATCCCCAAAAGGTTAACATTTACTTTTTTTTAAAAAAAAGGCATCAGTCTTCACAGATTTGGAAATGTGTTGGGAAAACATTTTTAGTGCCCCTAAGTTCTGAGATAATGTTCTCCAGGTACAGAGTTGAGGGTAGCCCATACCAGCACAGTTCTGGTAAGGAGCACCTTCCAACTCAAATTGGATGAAGAAAGAAGTTCTGGAGAAGTTCTGGAGAAGAAAGACACCCAATTGCTCTGCCCTTCAAGGCAGGGCCAGAGAGACCTACACCTTAGTCTTAGAACCAGATATCCATCATTAACTACTGAGACACTATAGACTTTCCCAGACTCTTCACAAGGAGGACCTTGAATGATCAGCAGAGGTCCATCTGCCTAGGAAATTCTTGGAACAGACTAGTCCAGGGGTAGGCAACCTTGGCTCTTTTATGACTCGTGGACTTCAACTCCCAGAATTCCTGAGCCAGCATAGCTGGCTCAGGAATTCTGGGAGTTGAAGTCCACGAGTCATAAAAGAGCCAAGGTTGCCAACCCTGGACTAGAGTGTTGTAGAAGATGGACAAGATAGTGAGGTTGACAGCTGAGTGCACATAAATAGGGGCAGGGGTTCAAGCATGCTGTTTTAGGTACTATCCTGACTTATAGAAGAGAATTTGTGTAGCTCAGGGTTGAACTGCGACGTTCTTGGTGCTCTCTGATCTTGGTTGCTTTCTTGAAAATGTTTCATGACCCAACTAGATTCTACCCAACCTTCTAGCACTGACGATGTTACCTAGTTGGGTAATGAAATGTCTGGAAGAAAACCACCAAGCTTGGCGAGCACCAAGGACCCCATCCTCTTGATTTTTTTGGACATTTGCCTGAAGAGGACCCTGGGAGCATAGGTCCCACATTACTGGAAGACACTCAATCTGGAAAAGGCTGTACCATATAAAATGGGGGGCAAACTTATAATTGGATTTCCCCACCCACCCAATAGTCCCTTCCATTCTCTCTGATCTCCCAGAGAACATCTCCATAAGGGTCATCCATGAAGATTCTCAATCATCCAGGTCAGGGTTGTCCCAAAGGTGCTTTTTCCAAAAGGCAACGGGACTTTCAGAGAAGAGCAACTAAGATGATCAAAGGCCTGGAGACTAAAACATATGAAGGACGGCTGTAGGACCTGGGTTTGGCTAGTCTAAAGAAAGAAAGAAACAGGGGAGAGATGATAGCAGCGTTCCAGTATCTGAGGGGCTGCCACAAGGCAGAGGGGGTCAAATTATTCAACAAAGCACCAAAGGGAAGGGCGAGAAACAACGGTTGGAAACTGATCAAAGAGAGAAGCAACCTGGAATTAAGGAGAAACTTCCTGACAGTGAGGACGATCAACCAGTGGAACAGCTTTGCCTCCAGAAATCGTGGGTGCTCCATCACTGGAGGTTTTTAAGAAGAGACTGGACAGTCACCTGTCTGAGTCAGTGTAGGTTCTCCTGCTTGAGGAGGGGGCTCGACTAGAAGACCTCCAAGGTCCCTTCCAGCTCTATTCTATTCTATTCTATTCTATTCTATTCTATTCTATTCTATTCTATTCTATTCTATTCTATTCTATTCTAATCTATTCTATTCTATTCTATTCTATTCTATTCTATTCTATTCTATTCTATTCTATTCTATTCTATTCCATTCCATTCCATTCCATTCCATTCCATTCTATATTCTATTCTATTCTATTCTATTCTATTCTATTCTATTCCATTCCATTCCATTCCATTCCATTCCATTCCATTCCATTCCATTCTATTCTATTCTATTCTATTCTATTCTATTCTATTCTATTCTATTCCATTCCATTCCATTCCATTCCATTCCATTCTATTCTATTCCATTCCATTCCATTCTATTCTATTCTATTCTATTCTATTCTATTCTATTCTATTCTATTCTATTCTATTCTATTCTATTCTATTCTATTCTATTCTATTCCATTCCATTCCATTCTATTCCATTCTATTCTATTCCATTCTATTCTATTCTATTCTTAGTTTTTCAGTTCTATCATGTTGGAGTTCAAACTGAAGAAGCTTCTGGGATGAGAAGTGACACACTTTCAAAGAAAAAAGAGAAACAAGGAAGCCCAGTTGCCTTTTGGGAAAAAGCACCTTTGGGACTCCATAATAAACGTTCAGGAGTTCAATGCTTCAGAACATCAGCAAGGAATCTGCTTTCCAAATCCTCTGAGTTTTGGTTTGCAAGGAGAGAAAGAGAACAAGACTCACAGTTCTCCAGAACGGCCTTGTCCACCTGGGCCACAGATAATAGGCTTCCTGCTCCACCTTGGCAGATGGGCAGGAGGCCCCCAAGGAGAAGAAGGGCCAAAGCCTTCAGCATCTTGATTCTGGTACCTGGGGGGAAATGAAATAGGATAACAAAGGAATTCAAAATCCTCGGCTGGTATCCAGAGAGCAGAACGTCGAAGGATCACGAGATGTTTTTCCGAAGCACAGTTGGTTCTCTCAAAGGCCTGGGGCTAATTATGATATACCGTAATAATAAATTCCTGCAGTGCGCAGGTAGGGACGATGGGATTGGGTCCACCTGGGCAACTTGCTTTTGAGTCCTGCTTGAACCAGGGAACTCTTATCTCCAGCAGTGCTAACCAAGCGCAACTGGGGTTGAAGGTAGATAGGAGGCCTCTGGCCCTCCACAGCCTTTGCCACCTTGGCTGGCTGTCTTCCCTTCCACCTCACGGCGCGCTGGGTCTTCCGTCCAAGAATCCCACCCCAGGGGTCTTGTCAACCTTGTGATCCAAGCAGGGCCCGATGGTAGATCTGGGGTGCAGGTCTTATCTAGGAAGCAACAGCATTGCCTTAAGAGATATAACCTCTTGCATTAGAAAGGACTCCAGACGGATTGGTCAGCTGAATTTCTCAGCTCCTTTGAAAAGAGGTAAGAAGGGTTAGAAGAAGCCATGGGTGGAGGTTGGTCAGAGGGAGAGCCAACCTAGAAATGAGAAGGCGTTTCCTGATGGTGAGAACAATGAATCAGTGGAATGGAATGGAATGGAATGGAATGGAATGGAATGGAATGGAATGAATAGAATAGAATAGAATAGAATAGAATAGAATAGAATAGAATAGAATAGAATAGAATAGAATAGAATAGAATAGAATAGAATAGAATAGAATAAACAGATTGTGGGATGGAATGGAATAGAATAGAATAGAATAGAATAGGAATAGAATAGAATAGAATAGAATAGAATAGAATAGAATAGAATAGAATAGAATAGAATAGAATAGAATAGAATAGAATAGGAATGGAATGGAATGGAATGGAATGGAATGGAATAGAATAGAGTAGAATAGGAATAGAATAGAATAGAATAGAATAGAATAGAATAGAATAGAATAGAGTAGAGTAGAGTAGAGTAGAGTAGAGTAGAGTAGAGTAGAGTAGAGTAGAGTAGAGTATAGAATAGAAATAAGGAATAGAATGGAATGGAATGGAATAGAAAATATGGAATAGAAAATATGGAATAGAAAATATGGAATAGAATAGAATAGAAATAAGGAATAGAATAGAATAGAATAGAATAGAATAGAATAGAATAGAATAGAATAGAATAGAATAGAATAGAATAAACACATTTGGAAGGCACCTTAAAGGTCATCTAGTCCAACCCCCTCCCCCCACCACCCAGGCAGAAGACCCTACACCATTTGTGACAGATGGCAGTCCAGTCTTTTCTTGAAAGCTTCCAGTGGTGAAGCTCCCACAACTCCTGAAGGAACAGCTTGCCTCCTGGACTTGTGGTTATTAAGATGACAACCATCTGTCCGGGATGGGATGAGGACTCCTGTCTTCAGTGGGAGGTTGGACTAGAAGACCTCCAAGGCCCCTTCCAGTCCTATGATTCTAGGATGTAGGGATTCTAGGACTCTATTATAGAGTCTTCTGTAGTCACGTGACTATGGTGTGGCTATGTGTGTGCTGCCATCAGAACTCCAGAATACATTTTGGGGTGGCGGTGGTCTGTTGCACCTTCAATTGGTTGCTAAGCAACTGGTCATTAAGCGAGGACTACCTGGACAAGTGTTCAACGAAGGGGTGGAATCTCATCGGAAGGAGATCCAGCCAGGAAGAAAGGAGGAACTTCTTCACGGTGAGATCAATTCATCCATGGAAAAAGCTTACCTCCAACAGTACTCCATCACTGGAGGTCTTCCAGAAAAGATTGGACAGCTATTTGTCCAGGATGGAATAAGGACTCCTGCCTTGGCCAAGGGGTTGGACTAGAAGCTCTCCAAGGTCCCTTCCAGCCCTAGGAGTCTATGATTCTAACCGTGAAGATATCAGTTTCTTTCAAGATGAAGTAAAGATGGAGATTTTTAAGAAGAGACTAGACCAGGGGTAGGAAACCTTGGCTCTTTTATGACTCGTGGACTTCAACTCCCAGAATTCCTGAGCCAGCCGTGCTGAGGGGAAAGGGAGAGGTTTCCAAGCTGAGCCATGCTGGCTCAGGAATTCTGGGAGTTGAAGTCCACGAGTCATGAGGGGGCCAAGGTTGCCGACCCCTGGGCTAGACAGTCACTTGTCTGAGACGGTATAGGTCCTCCTGCTTGAGCAGGGGGCTGGACTAGAAGACCTCCAAGGTCCCTTCCAGCTTCTATTCTATTCTAGATTGAGCGCCAATTCAGAAAGGAACAAACCTTTGAAACCTCTGCTCCCCCCCCCTCACAAGGAGATGAACGGAGAGCCTTACCTTGGTCAACCAGAGGGTTTACAAGGTGTTCCCCGGTTCCTGTCCGTCACCAAGGAAGGTGTCGTGGACCCATAACCGATGGTCCTTTTATACCAAATAATCTGGGTCAGGAACGAGGAAAAGAGCCTCTTTGTGGAAAGGCCCTGATGTTTGCTTTGGTGTAAAATGGCAAGTGCTGATCTCCAAGGCAAATATGCCTTTAGAAATCTTTAAAATGGGTCAGTTAAGTAACATGTCTTGAACAACGAAGCAGGTGCCTTTGATCCAGCTTGAACGGGGATGCCAATTTCCAATTTCAATCCCACCCCCACCCCCAGCCGAACCAGGAAAGCCAAGATCCGGTTTCATAGTCATCTCCGGTCCGGTGACGTCCAAATATCCTGGATGAGATTGTGGCCCTCGTCTCTTGAATTTCTCGGAAGGGAGATTTCGCTTCCATCTCTGGTTGTTGTGTAGAGGGATATGAACATGCTTGTACTGTGGGGTCCTTGGTGGTCTCTGGGCTTGGTTATTTTCTTGCAGATGTTTCATTACCCAACTGAGTAACATTATCAGTGCTAGAAGGGAGGGAGGTTTGCAGGGAGGAGGAGGAGGAGGAGGAGGAGGAGGAGGAGGAGGAGGAGGACTGTGGTGTCCTTGGTGGTCTCTGGGCTTGATAATTTCCTCTGTTTCATTACCAAACTAGGTATCAGTGCTAGAGGGAGTGGGTTTTGAGGAGAGAAGGAAGAGGAGGAGGAGGAGGAGGAGGAGGAGGAGGAGGAGGACTGTGGTGTCCTTGGTGGTCTCTGGGCTTGATAATTTTCTTGTGGATGTTTCATTACCAAAATACGTATCAATGCTAGAAGGAGTCGGTTTTGAGGAGAGGAAGAGGAGGAGGAAGAGGAGGAGGAGGATGACTGTGGGCTCCTTGGTGGTCTCTGAATTTTTTGTTTTCTTGCAGACATTTAATTACCCAACTAGATAACATCATCAGTGCTGGAAGGGAGTGTGGGATTTGCAGAGTGGAGACCAACATAAACTCCATGCCAACCTGAAAACTGTGTTCCCTTTTTTTTGCTTTGCTACCAGATCGTCCCTTCCTCCATCAAGGTTTTTACTCTCTCCATTAGGATGCTGGACGTGACTCTGGATCCTTCCAGGAGGCCCATTTCCTTGAGTCCCTTCATAGTTTGCGATGCTGCATGGATCTTGCTTAAAATACTTGGATTCCATTCAGACAAAATATAACCTGTTTACTGATTCCAATTATCTGTGTTGTGATGGTCCACCACAGATTCATGTTGGGGGCATCTCAGGAATGACTCCATAAACCCACCCTGCTCTATCTTTCATCATTTTGAAAATGTTCCCATCACACTAGATCCCTTGGTGTCATCTCTCTCCTGTCAGAAATGAGCACACCCTGCCTCCTTATGGGTCCTGGAGTACCCCCCTCCCCTTACCATGAAGAGGAGAAGAAACCAGAAGTGGTGTAATCTCCTCAACATCACAGTCCCATCTTCCCTTATTTAGCATCCCCGGTTCTCAAGGTGCTAATTTCCAGCGTGAAGAACCACTCATAACTTCATCCAGTAGACCTGCCATTGGGATCATTTGATCAAGTTTCAATCCAGTAGGATGGAACCAACTGTATAGGTGCGGGCCAGGTGGAACTTGGCTTAATGCCAATAATTGTGAGAGGGATCTCAGAGTCCTGGTAGACGATCCCTTAAATATGAGCCAGCCGTGTGCTGCAGCTGCCAAAGAAGCCAATACAGTGCTGGGCTGCATTAACAGAGGGACAGAATCAAGATCACGTGAAGTGTTAATACCATTTTACAAGGCCTTGGTAAGGCCACACTTGGAATCCTGAATCCAGTTTTGGTCTCCACGATGTAAAAAAGATGTTGAGACTCTAGAAAGAGTGCAGAGAAGAGCAACAAAGATGATTGGGGGACTGGAGGATAAAACATATGAAGAATGGTTGCTGGAATTGGATATGTCTAGTTTAATGAAGAGAAGGACTAGGGGAGACAGTGTTATAATATTTGAGGGGCCACCACAAAAGAAGAGGGTTATTCTCCAAAGCACCTGAAGGCAGGACAAGAAGCAACGGATGGAAACTAACCAAGGAGAGAAGCAACCTAGAACTAAGGAGAAACTTCCTGACAGTGAGAACAATTAACCAGTGAAACAACCTGCCTCCAGAAGTTGTGAATGCTCCAACACTGGAAGTTTTAAAGAAGAAACTGGATAACCATTTGTCTGAAATGGTATAGGCTTTCCTGCCTGAGCAGGGAGTTGGACTAGAAGACCTCCAGGGCCCCTTCCAAAAGTATTATTCTCTGTTCTAAGGAACAGGACACAGTTTTCTTAGACAGGCAAGGAAAAAGATCTTTGAGTAGCAGCCACCCAGGTTATTGGAAACAGCAGTGTCTTGAAATATTGATTCAGTAGATTTCTGTTCTTCTTCCCAAGCAGTCCTATCTCAAAGTGTTTCTCAATAAAAATGCAAATTATTAAAAGACAACGAAGGGAAATGCTTTGTCAATGCTGGAGGGGGCGGCCTTGCTTGCAAAGTTTCACTGGTAAGTTGTTGTTTTTTACTGGGTCGTGGCACAGATTTGGGTGTTCTGCCCTCAACATTGAAAGCAGACTGATCTCCCAAGGGTGGGTGGTCTCAGATGGGGGAAGACCCCTCCTGTCTCCCTGCAGACAACCTACCAAAGCTTCCAGGTTGTGCCCAGCTGACCAGGGTCTGCTCAACGTGGCCTTCGTCCCTGCCTCGTAAGGCCACCTGATACAGCCCAAGCTGAGGTGTGGATGCCAGAGGGAGCAAGTGCGCAAACAGTGTGCCTTCTGACACACAATAGGGACGGTGAACACACTGCCGTATCGTGTTATCAGGATCTGGGATCTGTCCCCGGCTTGGAGCCAAGTTCACGTAACCAGAAAGAAACCCAGGTCAGCAAACCCGGCTCTGAAGAAAGTCTTCTGCAGAGAATAAATAACACAATATAACAGGGTTTATTTTCATTTTTTTTTTTTGTTATGGCAATAGAGCTTCCCTTTCTCCATCATCCCTTTGCTTTCCCCATCATGGAACCGGATATGATTCTGGATATCTCAAGAAACGAATTTACCTTCGGCCCCTTGATAGTTAACAGAATATCAGAGTTGGAAGGGACTTTGGAGGCCATCTAATCCAACCCCCTGCTTAGGCAGGAAACCCTACACCATTTCAGACAAATGGTTGTCCAGTTTCTTCTTAAAAACTTCCAGTGTTGGAGCATTCTCAACTTCTGGAGGCAGGTGGTTCCACTGGTTAATTGTTCTTACTGTCAGGAAGTTTCTCCTTAGTTCCAGGTTGCTTCTCTCCTTGATGAGTTTCCATCTGATGCTTCTTGACCTGCCTTGATCTGCTTTGGAGAAGAGCTTGACTCCCTCTTCTTTGTGGCAGCCCCTGAGATATTGGAAGACTGCTATCATGTCACCCCTGGTCCTTCTCTTCATTAAACTAGACATACTAGACCAGGGGTAGGCAACCTTGGCTCTTTTATGACTGGTGGACTTCAACTCCCAGAATTCCTGAGCCAGCCATGCTGAGGGGAAAAGCAGAGGTTTCCAAGCTGAGCCATGCTGGCTGAGGAATTCTGGGAGTTGAAGTCCACCAGTCATAAAAGAGCCAAGGTTGCCTACCCCTGTACTAGACATAGTTAATGAGACTGTATGGATCTTGTTTATAATACTTGGATTCCATTCGCAGAAAACAACCTGGGTTCTGAAATAACCCATTATCTCAGCTCTTAAGACACATTAAACTCTAAACTAACCAACAGCCGTATATGTATCTAGTGCATTTGTCCACCAAGGTTTAGCTGACCTAGTTAAGTGTTTTGTGAAAACCCACCACAAATGCTGATGACATTTCAGGAATGTCCTCATAAACCTTCTAACTTCATCATTTTGAAAACATCCCCATCTCTTTAGCACCTTTAGTATCATCTCTCCCCTATCAGAAATTACCACACATTGTCTCTTTATGGGTTTTGGAGTATGCCCCTTTCCATGAAGAGGAGAAGAAACCAGAAGAACTATACTCTCTTCAACATCACAGCTCCACCACCCCTTCCTTAGCATCTGTGATTCTCAAGGTGCTAATTTCAGGCATGAAGGACCCATAACTTCATCCAGCAGGCTGCCATCCCTGGTTCTCAAGGTGCTAATTTCTGGCAGGAAGGACCCATAACTTCATCCAGCAGGCCTTCATCCCTGGTTCTCAAGGTGCTAATTTCTGGCAGGAAGGACCCATAACTTCATCCAGCAGGCCTTCATCCCCGGTTCTCAAGGTGCTACTTTCTGACATAAACCTGTGTGAGCTGATCCAGCAGACCTGCTTTGAAGATCATTTGATCAACTTTCAGGCCAGCATCTATTGTCCATCCACATCCTGGCGCTGTCGACAGGAGTCCCTCCAGAGCCCCATCATGGTCCTGCTGAAACCTCAAGAGACGCAAGTCCAAAGCAAACTCAAGAAATGTAGAAGAGGAAATTGGAATATTTTATTTGAGAAACGTGGACAGAGTTCCCCCTAATGAGCTGCTACTATTGAGAGTAAGACACAGCAGTGTAGAAGTTTCCCGGGCAAAGAAGGAAAGAGATACCTCAGCCAGCAGCACCAAATCGGGGTTTTTTAGGCATCAATCGATTGTATAAATTTGTGTTGTTCTTCCCAATTGACTACAGCTCAAATTGGTTTACAAAAAAATGTGAATCATTAAAAGACATTAAAGAAGGCTGCCTTTATCTTCTCGGTTGGTGTGTGAATTCTGTCAGATTCGTTCCAAGGCAGAGATTCAATGGCTGAATGAGCAAAGGGGGGATGTGTTGATCAGAGAGACCCCCCACTCTTTCCCCTTTTTACGGGGTCTTGGGCTTCCCTTGGTAACGTCCTATTCGCTCTGCCATCTCGTTTTCATCATACGTCTCAAGCATCACGTGGAAGACCAGCACGTCCTGTGAAGATTGGAAAATTACAGCAATTATTTCTCACTTGCACACCCTTTCTCACACTGCAACAATCAGCTGGCTGTCCTCCTTGCATGTCCAACATTGGGGCCACCAGATGGAAAATGGTCAGACCAAGGAGGCAGCTACACTTTTGTACTGATAGAAGAGAATGTTTATATATTCAGGGTTGAACTGGGTCCTTGGGGCTCTTTAAGCTTGGTTGTTGTCTTCCAACTAGGGGACATCATCAGTGCTAGAAGGGAGTGGGATTTGCAGAGATGAGAAGTGGAGGAGGAGGAGGAGGAGGAGGAGGAGGAAAAAAGGCGAAGTAGAAAAGAGGAGGAGGAGGAGGAGTCTGTGGGGTCCTTGGTGCTCTCTGAGCTTGGTAGTTTTTCTTGCAGACGTTTCATGACCCAAATAGGAGACATCAAGGAGTGGGATTTGCAGAGATGAGAGGAGGAGGAGGAGGAAGGAGGAGAGAGGAAGGAGGAAGGAGGATGAGGAGAGGAGGAGGAGAGGAGAATGAGGAGGAGGATGGGGTCCTGGGTGTGCTCTCTGAGCTTGGTAGTTTTCTTGCAGACGTTTCATGACCCAAATAGGAGACATCAAGGGAGTGGGATTTGCAAGAAAAGAAAAAGGAGAGGAGGAGGGGAGGAGGAGGAGGAGGAGGAGAGAAGAGGACTGTGGGGTCCTTGGTGCTCTCTGAGCTGAGTGGTTTTTCTTGCAGATGTTTCATGATCCAACTAGGAAACATCATCAGTGCTAGAAGACAGGAGGAGGAGGAGGAGGAGGAATAAGAGGAGGAGGGGGAGGAGGAGGAGGAGGAGAGGACTGTGGGGTCCTTTGGTGCTCTCTGAGCTGGGTGGTTTTTCTTGCAAGACGTTTCATGACCCAACTAGGAAACATCATCAGTGCTAGAAGGGAGGGAGGAGAGAGGAGGAGGAGGAGGAGGACTGTGGGTCCTTGGTGTTCTCTGAGCTGGGTGGTTTTCTTGCAGACTTTCATGACCCAACTAGGTACATCATCAGTGCTAGAAGGGAGGAGGAGGAGGAGAGGAGGGGAGGAAGGGGGAGGAGGAGGATGACTGTGGGGTCCTTTGGTGCTCTCTGAGCTTGGTAGTTTTTCTTGCAGATGTTTCATGACCCAACTAGGTAACATCATGTGCTAGAAGGAGAGGAGGGAGAGGGGAGGAGGAGGAAGAGGGAGGAGGGAGGAAGAGGAGGAGAGGAGGAGAAGGAGGAGGAGGAGGAGGAGGAGGATGGGGTGCTGGGTGTGCTCTCTGAACTTGGTAGTTTTCCTGCTGGTCTTTCATGACCCAATTAAATAACATCATCCAGGGCAGCACTTTGTTCCCCCCTGCTGGGGTGTCTGCAGGAGTTGGGGGATTGTCCAAATGCCCCAAGTAAAAAAGGGGCAGAGGTACAATTGCACCACATGACTGTCTTTTGAGAGCCCTGCCATGACTCCTGGCCCATCTGGGCAGCCCGTGTTCTCCAGCTACAATCAACCCGGTCGCAAACCATTGAGTTTCCACCAACTCACCTCTCCAAAAGTGAGGGTGGCTTCTCCTTCGCTGTACATCAACCCCAGCAGGCTTGGGAGAGGAATCTGATGCTTGCTCAAGACATCTGCAAAACAGGAGGCAGCTGTTGGCTCCATCTCTTCTTTCCCATCCAGGATGTTGACGGAGATTCTCGGTCCTCCAGCTCGTGTTTGTCCCGTAAGCGCTTTTCCAAAAGTCACCTGGACTTTCTTGGGTGTTGTTTTTCCTTGAAAACATTTCGCTTCTCACCCAAGAAGCTTCTTCGGTTCTAAGTTTAGTTCAGCTCAGTTCTTTTAGAACTGAAGATGCTTTCCTCATTGCTGTCTGTGCCTCTTGAGCAGCTAACGATACTTCTGCATGTTTCTTTCCCCCCCCTTCCAGGGAGCTTCCAAAAATTTGACCACCAAAGGCAGAAGAACAGAGTTGGAAGGGACCTTGGAGGTCTTCTAGTCCAACCCCCCAGCTCAAGCAGGAGATCCTATACCAGGGGTGTCCAACCTTGGAGCTTTAAGACTTGTGGACTTCAACTCCCAGAATTCCCCAGCCAGCTGGAAATTGAAATCCACAAGTCTTAAAGTTCCCCAGTTTGGATACCCTTGATCTACACCATTCCGGACAAATGGCTTCTTCAAGACCTCCAGTGTTGGAGCACCCACAACTTCTGGAGGCAGGTTGTTCCACTGGTTAATTGTTCTCACTGTCAGGAAATTTCTAGGTTGCTTCTCTCCTTGATCAGTTTCCCTCCATTGCTTCTTGTCCTGCCTTCAGGCTCTTTGGAGAATAGCTTGACTCCCTCTTCTTTGGGGCAGCCCCTGAGATACTGGAAGGCTGATATCATGTCCCCCCTAGTCCTTTTCTTCCTTAAACTAGACATTCCCAATTCCTGTCATCGTTCTTCACATGTTTTAGCCTCCAGACCCCTGATCATCTTTGTTCCTCTTCTCTGCACTCTTTCTAGAGTCTCAAACACTTACCATTGGCTTGTGGGATCCAACCATCCATGATAGTTTTCATAAAATCCTTGGCTGGTTCTACCTACAACAGCGAGAAGGAACCAGTCAAAATTGGAGCAGGAGAACATCAGGAAATTCCATGGCTGGGTGGCCAGGATGGAAGTAGAGTCTACGTCCCCACGGAAAGGAAATCATTTCTACCAGATGGGGCAAGAATATTACAAACGTGTGATGTTGAGCCCAAAGTGGACTAACTCAAAAGAAACCTTAACTCTTATTTACAAAGACTCTCTGGTTTCTATTACACTAGACAGGCAATGTATAAAAGAGGAATAGATAGTCTGCTGATATACATGGAATAAACCGGATATTATTTCACTCCAAGCAAGAACCGGTTCTCGTCCACAAGACTCTTTGCAAACATCTAATGTTTCGGGGGGGGAGGCAAAAACGACCTCTTCACGAATGAAGGTAAATACACCTGGCTCAGAATAATGTTGCAGGATCCGATCTGAGTCGGCAACCCGGACCAAAGATTTATTCTTCCAAACGTTCGGCCTCACATTGCAATGAACAAGGACATGCATTCAATGTCGACATGCTATTACGATTGTTGGCTGAGCAAGGACAAAAATAGCCAGAGAAATGATTGAAGCCTGGAAAACGGGCTCCTTGCCAACACAACAAGAATGCCGATTTATCCCTAGCCTATCACCACTTAGGAGCCGAGGGCACAGAGGCACAAGGAAACAACGATAAAATGACTTAATAGCCATCCGTCAACACTCTAATGAACAACTAAAAAGCTACACACAACCAGGAACAATGCAAATACATCACGTAGAACAGCCCAGCGCACACATTCTGGAGATGGGTTCCAGCACAGGCCCCAAAGCTCGGAAGAATAAACTTTTGGTCCCGGTGACCGACTCAGATTAGATCCATCACTTCTTCAGGTTATTAATTCGTCTCCCGGTCTTAGCCCAAAGTAACGCATCACCCCTCGGGTGGACAAGGCCCCTCTTAAATGTGTGACCCCCAGTATCCTAAAATAGCTTCAGGCTTACATCTCCAGCAGGGGAAGAAATCTCCGTTGTCCTGTAAGGAGGAGAAGGAGGAGGTGAGAACATAACTACTACTTTGCAATTTCCTCATGTCCAGCTTCAGCTCTTTATCTGATCCGTCTGCTGATGCAGCAGCCTCACATTTACTTTCAGAGAAGTCTGCAGTGGAGGATCAAAAAGAACTTGACCTTGGCAACCTCAAGGGTGTTGCTGAAATTGGCCTTTGAGGAGACCTCCTCAAGGCCATCTCCTTCAGCTGGGGTCTTTGGAGCAAGAGGCACCCTCCTCCTCCTCCTCCTCGGTTGAGTACCTGCATGATCCTGATTCCAGGGAGATTGACAGCCGTTCCTC
>JALGBA010002150.1:0-13396 GCA_023970755.1 Azemiops feae
AAAAGTCATCTGGGTCAGTCACTCCAAAACCAGCTTTGGGCCAGTCACTCTCTCTCGGCCCTAGGAAGGAAGCAATGGCAAACCATTTGTCTGAAATGGTATAGGGTTGCCTGCCTAAGCAGGGGGTTGGACTAGAAGATCTCCAAGGTCCCTTCCAACTCGGTTATTCTATTCTAACCGCAGCTGGGGGGGGGGAAACCTTGCCAAGAAAACCGCAGGGATTTGGTCAGGCAATGGCCAGGAGTCGACACTAAGTCGAAAGCACCAAATAATATTAAGAATAACAGCAATAACTTACTAAACGCCCGGCTCCCTCCGGTGACGTTACTAGAAGGGAGTGCGAACACAGGCAATTGAGTTCATCGGGCAACGCGTGTCGTGGGAACGCAACTCCTAGTACCCACGCTGAGCGGCAGATTCGGGGAAGATTCCCTGAAGCCCCGGCCTCACCTGGCCTCGATCCAAAGGCAGCAGCGGCGCCGGCTCCACCTTTGCCTTCTCCGTGCTTCTCCTTCGCCGTGGGACAGCCTTCTCGGGGCGTCGCCGTGCTGTGACGCCATCAGAAGGCGCGTCCCCTATTTCGGCAGAGAAGCGGAAAAGCACCATAGAGGTAGGAAAGGAGAGCGGAGGGCAGACTGGGCTTTCCGCTCTTGAAAACGTCGAACTTGGGAATCGCCATAGAAATGTAACCAGAGAGCTCGGGTGGAAATGGTAGAGCGGCCGGTAGAACCAAGACTTCCGAGTTTGCTGGAGCATATATGGAGGAAGACTTTGGATTGGAGTTAAGGACGGAAAAAAGACAATGCAGAAATCTGGATTGTATTGGGGGCGCCCTATATAAAAGCCCCCCGCAAAGGTGGAGTGTCACAGAGTATTGCACATCCATTCCCAGCCAGCAGGGGACAAGTTTAATCCCTATAAGTCATCCAGCGTTTCTCAAACTTGCCAATTTTTGTGGACTTCAAGTCCCAGAATTCCCCAGCCTGCATGTACTTTGCAGGTAACTAAATGGTTTATCCAGGAAAAGCAGGAACTGTATTAAATTGGACTCCAGGGTTGACCGAGTACACCACCTCCAAATTTGTGACGTCCCCTAAAATTTGCTGGCGACCCCCAAGTGATCGCAATAAATAAATAAAAACACAAACGTATTTATTTAGCGTATGACACAATACACTCCAATAGTATCTTTTCACTAGCCTCCACTAGTTGTGACACT
The DNA here is from genome assembly GCA_023970755.1 of Azemiops feae. Lineage (NCBI taxonomy): Eukaryota > Metazoa > Chordata > Lepidosauria > Squamata > Viperidae > Azemiops > Azemiops feae. Next base: position 1,220 of record JALGBA010002150.1, read on the forward strand.
ACTTAGGTTTTACAAAAGCAGCCGAGGCCATTAAGTGGATGCTCCAGTCAGAGCTGAAGAAGCTTCTTGTATGAGAAGCGAAACGTCTTCAAAGAAAATTAAGAAAGTCCAGTTGCCTCCTGAAAAAGCATCTTTGGGACAATTATGACCCGGATGACTGAGAAGCTCCATAGACAGTGAGAGACAATGCGGGATACTTAAGGCATGGGACTAGAAATCGGAAGACTGTCGGTTCTAGTCCCACCTTAGGCATGAAAGTCAACTGTGCAAACCTGCAACATATCGTGTAGATCTATCTATCTATCTATCTATCTATCTATCTATCTATCTATCTATCTATCTATCTATCTATCTATCTATCTATCTATCTATCTATCTATCTAATATAAAGGAGGCTGCACTTCAATGGTTAGACGGCCTATTGGTATCTGAACAAAAATCTTTTTAACATTTATATTTTATTGTGTTTTTCTAATCTAGGTGAAATGTTAATATATACTGCTAGTCCATGTATGATATGCCATACGCTAAATAAATCAGTAAACAACCGCCCAATCAAGAAACTACCAGGAACACCTCCATCAACCCTGATAGGACAAGCCACTAAGTATATAAAGAGAGAGCAAATTCCTCTCTCTTCTAGCACTGATGATGTTACCTAGTTGGGTCCCGAAACGTCTGCAAAAAAACCACCAAGCTCAGAGAGCACCAAGGACCCCTGAAGAGACAATGTTGTTGGATGATGGACCAAGTGGCCCCTTTAGCTCCGGCTTTATTATTCATATAACAACAATGATATGCGTGTGTGTGTGTGTGCGCCCGTGCGTGCGTGGGTGTATGATAATACTATATAATTTATATTATGATGACATTTATCTGCCCCATCTCGCCTAGAGGTTTAGAAAGCCCCTTTTAGCTTCCCAGTCAGTCAATATGGGCTGAGCAAGTGAAGCTGGAGGCAGCCGAGGTTTCCTTCCCTCCTCTTTCCCCGACTTTACATATGCCCAGAGCACCATGCACACTTAGAAGCAGCTGCCCGCCGGCCTCCCGCCCGTCCATTGTTTCTTCCATCCTTTTTAAGTTTATTGACTACAAACCATCCATTCCAGATTCACCCGCCTGGGATTGCCTCGATGCCTTATGCTTTGCGACGTAAAACTGTGCCGAAAGAAATAAACCATTTGAATGGGATTTTAAGGTTATTATTCTCTATCTTTATTATTAACGCCTTATTAATATTAATAGGGCGACGGGAGGCCCTTTTGCTGCGACCCTGGGGCAGAGTAAGATAACCTAATATTAGTAAGGTTTTATTAATAAAGAATAATAAACTTAAAACGCCATTTAAAAGGTTTATTTCTTTTGGTGGCTGCTGTACCTGCTTGTCCCTTAGCGAGAGATGGCGCGGCCTTCAACAAGGCCTGTAATGATGAATTAAGGTTACTTTGATAGGTGATAACTTTAAAGATAAACCTCACCAAACATACATAAATTTATTGCTATGGTTAATATTAAAATGAGTGAGATTAGATTTTACCTTCGCTGCTAGTTTTGAAACTGACGCATTTATTAAATGTTTTATGTCTACCTACATCACACTAATTTCTTGCTGCATCTTAGTTTCTAATCTTCCTAGTATGCCCATTCGTGAATATCATTTCACTGGGGTGAAAAATAGACAGCTAGTCAATTGGGGTGGAAGGTGCCAGGCTAGAAATTGGGGGTGGGGGCTGAGTTTTAGTACCTTAGGTATGAGAAACCAGCTTTGGGCCAATTCCTCTCCTAGTCAGCCTAAGTCTAACCCTAACCCTAGGGCTGTTGCTGCATGGCGAAAATAAGAGAAGGAAGGAGCATTAGATATATTTGCCGCCTTGAGTTATTTATTAAAAAATAACAAAGGCTGCATTAAAAAAATACGCAAAAAGTCATTGGGTCAGTCACTCCAAAACCAGCTTTGGGCCAGTCACTCTCTCTCGGCCCTAGGAAGGAAGCAACGGCAAACCATTTGTCTGAAATGGTATAGGGTTGCCTGCCTAAGCAGGGGGTTGGACTAGAAGACCTCCAAGGTCCCTTCCAACTCGGTTATTCTATTCTAACCGCAGCTGGGGGGGAAAACCTTGCCAAGAAAACCGCAGGGATTTGGTCAGGCAATGGCCAGGAGTCGAGACTAAGTGGAAAGCCCCAAATAATATTAAGAATAACAGCAATAACTTGCTAAACGCCCGGCTCCCTCCGGTCATGTTACTAGAAGGGGGTGCGAACACAGGCAATTGAGTTCATCGGGCAACGCGTGTCGTGGGAACGCAACTCCTAGTACCCACGCCGAGCGGCAGATTCGGGGAAGCTTCCCTGAAGCCCCCGCCTAACCTGGCCTTGATGCAAAGGCAGCAGCGCCGCCGGCTCCACCTTTGCCTTCTCCTTCGCCGCGGGACAGCCTTCTCGGGGCGTCGCCGGGCTGTGACGCCATCAGAAGGCGCGTCCCCTATTTCGGCAGAGAGACGGAAAAGCACCATAGAGGTATAAAGGCGAGCGGAGGGCGACTGGGCTTTCCCGCTCTTGAACCATTCGAACTTGGGATCCCATAGAAAATGTAACCATGAGCTCGGTGGAAATGGTAGAGCGGCCGGTAGAACCAAGACTTCCCGAGTTTGCTGTGCATATATGGAGGAAGGCTTTGGATTGTAGTTTAAGACGGAAAAAAGACAATGCAGAAATCCTGATTGTATTGGGGCGCCCTATATAAAAGCCCCCCGCAAGGTGGAGTGTCACAGAGTTATTGCACATTTCCATGTCCGCAGCCACAGTGGACGTTTAATCCTATAAGTCTCCAGCGTTTCTCCAAACTTGCAATTTTTGTGGACTTCAAGTCCCAGAATTCCCAGCCCTGCATGTACTTTGCAGGTAACTAAAGATTTTATCCAGAGGAAAAGCAGGAACTGTATTAAATTGGACTCCAGGGTTGACCGAGTACACCACCTCCAAATTTGTGACGTCCCCTAAAATTTGCTGGCGACCCCCAAGTGATCGCAATAAATAAAAAAAAACACAAACGTATTTATTTAGCGTATGACACAATACACTCCAATAGTATCTTTTCACTAGCCTCCACTAGTTGTGACACTACTTAGGTTTTACAAAAGCAGCCGAGGCCATTAAGTGGATGCTCCAGTCAGAGCTGAAGAAGCTTCTTGTATGAGAAGCGAAACGTCTTCAAAGAAAATTAAGAAAGTCCAGTTGCCTCCTGAAAAAGCATCTTTGGGACAATTATGACCCGGATGACTGAGAATCTCCATAGACAGTGAGAGACAATGCGGGATACTTAAGGCACGGGACTAGAAATCGGAAGACTGTCGGTTCTAGTCCCACTTTAGGCATGAAAGTCAACTGTGCAAACCTGCAACATATCGTGTAGATCGATCTATCTATCTATCTATCTATCTATCTATCTATCTATCTATCTATCTATCTATCTATCTATCTATCTATCTATCTATCTATCTATCTATCTATCTATCTATCTATCTATCTACCTATCTATCTATCTATCTATCTATCTATCTATCTAATATAAAGGATGCTGCGCTTCAATGGTTAGACGGCCTATTGGTATCTGAACAAAAATCTTTTTAACATTTATATTTTATTGTGTTTTTCTAATCTAGGTGAAATGTTAATATATACTGCAAGTCTATGTATGATATGCCATACACTAAATAAATAAGTAAACAACCGCCCAATCAAGAAACTACCAGGAACACCTCCATCAACCCTGATAGGACAAGCCACTAAGTATATAAATAGAGCAATTCCTCTCTCTTCTAGCACTGATGATGTTACCTATTGGGTCACGAAACTCTGCAAAAAAACCGCCAAGCTCAGAGAGCACCAAGACCCTGAAGAGACAAGTTGTTGGATGATGGCGCCCAGTGGCCCCTTTACCCGCTTTATTATTCAGATAACAACATGATATCTTGTGCTGGTGGTGTGTTCGCCCGTTCGTGCGTGGTGTCTGATAGACTATATAATTTATATTATATGCTTTATCTGCCCCCCTCGCCTAGAGGTTTAGAAACCCCTTTTAGCTTCCCATTCGGTCAATATGGCTGAGCAAGTGAGTCTGGGGCATCCGAGATTTCCTTCCCTCCTCTTTCCCCTCGCACTTTACAGATTGCCCAAGTCACCATGCACACTTAGAAGCAGCTGCCGCGCCGGCCTCCCCGCCCGTCCCTTGTTTCTTCCATCCCTAAGCCCTCCATTCCAGATTCACCCGCCTGGGATTGCCTCGATGCCTATGCTTTGCGACGTAAAACTGTGCCGAAAGAAATAGACCTTTTGAATGGGATTTTAAAGTTATTATCCTCTATCTTTATTAGTAACGCCTTATTAATGTTAATAGGGCGAAGGGAAGCCCTTTTGCTGCGACGCGGGGACACAAAAACATCACCTAATATTACTGAGGTTTCATTCATAAATACTACACTTAAAACTCCATTTAAAAGCTTTATTTCTTTTTGTGGCTGCTCGACTCACCTGCGGTAGTACGAGTTGGGTCACGAAACGTCTGCAAGGAAACCACCAAGCTCAGAGAGCACCAAGGACCCCTGAAGAGAGAATGTTGTTGGATGATGGACCAAGTGGCCCCTTTAGCTCCGGCTTTATTATTTATATAATAACAATGATATGCGTGTGTGTGTGTGTGCGCGCGCCCGTGCGCGGGTGTATGATAATACTATATAATTTATATTATGATGACATTTATCTGCCCCATCTCGCCTATAGGTTTAGAAAGCCCCTTTTAGCTTCCCAGTCAGTCATATGGCTGAGCTAGTGAATCTAGAGGCAGCCGGATTCCTTCCCCCCTCCTCTTTTCCACATTCGCACTTTACATATGCCCAGAGTCAACCATGACCGCTTATAAGTCAGCTACCACTCCGCCTCTACCCGCCCGTCCCTTGTTTCTTCCATCCCTAAACACTCCATTCCAGATTCACCCGCCTGGGATTGCCTCGATGCCTATGCTTTGCGACGTAAAACTGTGCCGAAAGAAATAGACCTTTTAAATGGGATTTTAAAGTTATTATCCTCTATCTTTATTAGTAACGCCTTATTAATGTTAATAGGGCGAAGGGAAGCCCTTTTGCTGCGACGCGGGGACACAAAAACATCAACTAATATTACTGAGGTTTCATTAATAAATACTACACTTAAAACTCCATTTAAAAGCTTTATTTCTTTTTGTGGCTGCTCGGCTCACCTGCGGCAGCACGAGGCTTTTTTCCCTTCTTGCGGCAGCGTAGAGCAGAAAAGAGGACAGGAAGGTGCCGACGGATGACTAAAAGCAACGGACAAGAGGTCGGCCATAATAGGAAGGTCGATTCCAAATGAACTGGGGGATGGACAATTTTGGACGGACCGGGAGTTCGCCATGCCGATGAAGGTCTTGGTCAGGGGTAGGCAACCTTGGCCTCTTTTTATGACTCGGGACTTCAAACTCCCAGAATTCCTGACTCAAGCATGGCTCCGCTTGGAAACCTCTCCCTTTCTCCCTCCCCCCAGCTGGCGCTCAGGAATTCTGGGATTAAGTCCACAATCATAAAAGAGCCAAGGTTGCCTACCCCTGTCTAGGTGTTAATGCTATGGGACGGAAAAACGTGCCCTCCTGTGGTCAAAACGGGTATTGCTGCCGCCGAAATAAATAAACCTTTTGAATGTGATTTTAAGGTTATTATTCTCTATCTTTATTATTAACGCCTTATTAATATTAATAGGGCGACGGGAGGCCCTTTTGCTGCGACCCTGGGGCAGAGTAAGATAACCTAATATTAGTAAGGTTTTATTAATAAAGAATAATAAACTTAAAACGCCATTTAAAAGGTTTATTTCTTTTGGTGGCTGCTGTACCTGCTTGTCCCTTAGCGAGAGATGGCGCGGCCTTCAACAAGGCCTGTAATGATGAATTAAGGTTACTTTGATAGGTGATAACTTTAAAGATAAACCTCACCAAACATACATAAATTTATTGCTATGGTTAATATTAAAATGAGTGAGATTAGATTTTACCTTCGCTGCTAGTTTTGAAACTGACGCATTTATTAAATGTTTTATGTCTACCTACATCACACTAATTTCTTGCTGCATCTTAGTTTCTAATCTTCCTAGTATGCCCATTCGTGAATATCATTTCACTGGGGTGAAAAATAGACAGCTAGTCAATTGGGGTGGAAGGTGCCAGGCTAGAAATTGGGGGTGGGGGCTGAGTTTTAGTACCACCTTAGGTATGAGAAACCAGCTTTGGGCCAATTCCTCTCCTAGTCAGCCTAAGTCTAACCCTAACCCTAGGGCTGTTGCTGCATGGCGAAAATAAGAGAAGGAAGGAGCATTCATTTGCCGCCTTGAGTTATTTATTAAAAAATAACAAAGGCTGCATTAAAAAAATACGCAAAATTTAGAGCGGCTTTGGTCTAGTCGTGGTTAAGGCAGCAGACTAGAAAGTGGGAGGCTGTGAGTTCTAATCTTACTTTTAGAGGCAGAAAAGTCATCTGGGTCAGTCACTCCAAAACCAGCTTTGGGCCAGTCACTCTCTCTCGGCCCTAGGAAGGAAGCAACGGCAAACCATTTGTCTGAAATGGTATAGGGTTGCCTGCCTAAGCAGGGGGTTGGACTAGAAGACCTCCAAGGTCCCTTCCAACTCGGTTATTCTATTCTAACCGCAGCTGGGGGGGGGAAACCTTGCCAAGAAAACCGCAGGGATTTGGTCAGGCAATGGCCAGGAGTCGAGACTAAGTGGAAAGCACCAAATAATATCAAGAATAACAGCAATAACTTACTAAACGCCCGGCTCCCTCCGGTGATGTTACTAGAAGGGAGTGCGAACACAGGCAATTGAGTTCATCGGGCAACGCGTGTCGTGGGAACGCAACTCCTAGTACCCACGCCGCCCGTGAAAAGGCGGCGTCGCGCGGCAGATTCGGGGAAGCTTCCCTGAAGCCCCCGCCTCACCTGGCCTTGATGCAAAGGCAGCAGCGCCGCCGGCTCCACCTTTGCCTTCTCCTTGGCCGCGGGACAGCCTTCTCGGGGCGTCGCCGGGCTGTGACGCCATCAGAAGGCGCGTCCCCTATTTCGGCAGAGAAGCGGAAAGGAACCATAGAGGTAGGAAAGGAGAGCGGAGGGCAGACTGGGCTTTCCGCTCTTCCAACCGTCGATCTTGGGAATCGCCATAGATATGTAACCAGAGAGCTCGGGTGGAAATGGTAGAGCGGCCGGTAGAACCAAGACTTCCGAGTTTGCTGGAGCATATATGGAGGAAGACTTTGGATTGGAGTTAAGGACGGAAAAAAGACAATGCAGAAATCTGGATTGTATTGGGGGCGCCCTATATAAAAGCCCCCCGCAAAGGTGGAGTGTCACAGAGTATTGCACATCCATTCCCAGCCAGCAGGGGACAAGTGTAATCCCTGTAAGTCATCCAGCGTTTCTCAAACTTGGCAATTTTTGTGGACTTCAAGTCCCAGAATTCCCCAGCCTGCATGCAGTTTGCAGGTAACTAAATGGTTTATCCAGGGAAAGCAGGAACTGTATTAAATTGGACTCCAGGGTTGACCGAGTACACCACCTCCAAATTTGTGACGTCCCCTAAAATTTGCTGGCAACCCCCAAGCGATCGCAATAAATAAATAAAAACACAAACGTAATTATTTAGCGTATGGTACAATACACTCCGATAGTATCTTTTCACTAGCCTCCACTAGTTGTGACACTGCTTAGATTTTACAAAAGCAGCCAAGGCCATTAAGTGATGCTCCAGTCAGAGCTGAAGAACCTTCTTGTATGAGAAGCGAAACGTCTTCAAAGAAAATCAAGGAAGTCCAGTTGCCTCCTGAAAAAGCATCTTTGGGACAATTATGACCCGGATGACTGAGAATCTCCATAGACAGTGAGAGACAATGCGGGATACTTAAGGCACTGGACTAGAAATCGGAAGACTGTCGGTTCTAGTCCCACCTTAGGCATGAAAGTCAACTGTGGTGACCTTGGGGTCGGTCCTTCTCTCTTGGTCCTAGTAAGGAGGCAATGCCAAACCACCAGCTTCCCATCATAGCTATCTGCAATTGCATTGACGCACGACCGAATGTGTGCAGCTGGGGCCTGCGCACACCTGCAACATATCGTGTAGATCTATCTATCTATCTATCTATCTATCTATCTATCTATCTATCTATCTATCTATCTATCTATCTATCTATCTATCTATCTATCTATGTAATATAAAGGATGCTGCGCTTCAATGGTTAGACGGCCTATTGGTATCTGAACAAAAATCTTTTTAACATTTATATTTTATTGTGTTTTTCTAATCTAGGTGAAATGTTAATATATACTGCTAGTCCATGTATGATATGCCATACGCTAAATAAATAAGTAAACAACCGCCCAATCAAGAAACTACCAGGAACACCTCCATCAACCCTGATAGGACAAGCCACTAAGTATATAAAGAGAGAGCAAATTCCTCTCTGTTCTAGCACTGATGATGTTACCTAGTTGGGTCACGAAACGTCTGCAAGAAAACCACCAAGCTCAGAGAGCACCAAGGACCCCTGAAGAGACAATGTTGTTGGATGATGGACCAAGTGGCCCCTTAGCTCCGGCTTTATTATTTATATAATAACAATGATATGCGTGTGTGTGTGTGTGTGTGTGTATGATAATACTATATAATTTATATCATGATTACATTTATCTGCCCCATCTTGACTAGAGGTTTAGAAAGCCCCTTTTAGCTTCCCAGTCAGTCAATATGGGCTGAGCAAGTGAAGCTGGAGGCAGCCGAGATTTCCTTCCCTTCACTTTCCCCTCGCCATTCTCCGCTCGCCTCTTTCCCCTCGCACTTTACATATGCCCAGAGGCACCGTGCACACTTAGAAGCAGCTGCCCGCCGGCCTCCCCGCCCGTCCCTTGTTTCTTCCATCCCTAAACCCTCCATTCCAGATTCACCCGCCTGGGATTGCCTCGATGCCTATGCTTTGCGACGTAAAACTGTGCCGAAAGAAATAGACCTTTTAAATGGGATTTTAAAGTTATTATCCTCTATCTTTATTAGTAACGCCTTGTTAATGTTAATAGGGCGAAGGGAAGCCCTTTTGCTGCGACGCGGGGACACAAAAACATCAACTAATATTACTGAGGTTTCATTAATAAATACTACACTTAAAACTCCATTTAAAAGCTTTATTTCTTTTTGTGGCTGCTCGGCTCACCTGCGGCAGTACGAGGCTTTTTTCCCTTCTTGCGGCAGCGTAGAGCAGAAAAGAGGACAGGAAGGTGCCGACGGATGACTAAAAGCAACGGACAAGAGGTCGGCCATAATAGGAAGGTCGATTCCAAATGAACTGGGGGATGGCCAATTTGGACGGACGGGAGGTCGCCATGCCGAGAAGGTCTAGGTGTTAATGCTATGGGACGGAAAAACCTGCCCTCCTGTGGTCAAAACGGGTATTGCGGCCGCCGAAATAAATAAACCTTTTGAATGGGATTTTAAGGTTATTCTTCTCTATCTTTATTATTAACGCCTTATTAATATTAATAGGGCGACGGGAGGCCCTTTTGCTGCGACCCTGGGGCAGAATAAGATAACCTAATATTAGTAAGGTTTTATTAATAAAGAATAATAAACTTAAAACGCCATTTAAAAGGTTTATTTCTTTGGTGGCTGCTGCACCTGCTTGTCCCTTAGCGAGAGATGGCGCGGCCTTCAAAAAGGCCTATAATGATGAATTAAGGTTACTTTGATAGGTGCTAACTTTAAAGATAAACCTCACCAAACATACATAAATTTATTGCTGTGGTTAATATTAAAATGAGTGAGATTAGATTTTACCTTCGCTGCTAGTTTTGAAACTGACGCATTTATTAAAATGTTTTATGTCTACCTACATCACACCTATTTCTTTGCTGCATCTTAGTTTCTAATCTTCCTAGTATGCCCATTCGTGAATATCATTTCACTGGGGTGAAAAATAGACAGCTAGTCAATTGGGGTGGAAGGTGCCAGGCTAGAAATTGGGGGTGGGGGCTGAGTTTTAGTACCACCTTAGGTATGAGAAACCAGCTTTGGGCCAATTCCTCTCCTAGTCAGCCTAAGTCTAACCCTAACCCTAGGGCTGTTGCTGCATGGCGAAAATAAGAGAAGGAAGGAGCATTCATTTGCCGCCTTGAGTTATTTATTAAAAAATAACAAAGGCTGCATTAAAAAAATACGCAAAATTTAGAGCGGCTTTGGTCTAGTCGTGGTTAAGGCAGCAGACTAGAAAGTGGGAGGCTGTGAGTTCTAATCTTACTTTTAGAGGCAGAAAAGTCATCTGGGTCAGTCACTCCAAAACCAGCTTTGGGCCAGTCACTCTCTCTCGGCCCTAGGAAGGAAGCAACGGCAAACCATTTGTCTGAAATGGTATAGGGTTGCCTGCCTAAGCAGGGGGTTGGACTAGAAGACCTCCAAGGTCCCTTCCAACTCGGTTATTCTATCCTAACCGCAGCTGGGGGAAAAAACCTTGCCAAGAAAACCGCAGGGATTTGGTCAGGCAATGGCCAGGAGTCGAGACTAAGTGGAAAGCACCAAATAATATCAAGAATAACAGCAATAACTTGCTAAACGCCCGGCTCCCTCCGGTGATGTTACTAGAAGGGAGTGCGAACACAGGCAATTGAGTTCATCGGGCAACGCGTGTCGTGGGAACGCAACTCCTAGTACCCACGCCGCCCGTGAAAAGGCGGCGTCGAGCGGCAGATTCGGGGAAGCTTCCCTGAAGCCCCCGCCTCACCTGGCCTTGATGCAAAGGCAGCAGCGCCGCCGGCTCCACCTTTGCCTTCTCCTTGGCCGCGGGACAGCCTTCTCGGGGCGTCGCCGGGCTGTGACGCCATCAGAAGGCGCGTCCCCTCTTTCGGCAGAGAAGCCGAAAGGCACCATAGAGGTAGGAAAGGAGAGCGGAGGAAAGACTGGGCTTCCGCTCTTGAAACCGTCGAACTATAGAAATGTAACCAGAGAGCTCGGGTGGAAATGGTAGAGCGGCCGGTAGAACCAAGACTTCCGAGGTCGCTGGAGCATATATGGAGGAAGACTTTGGATTGGAGTTAAGGACGGAAAAAAGACAATGCAGAAATCTGGATTGTATTGGGGGCGCCCTATATAAAAGGCCCCCGCAAAGGGGGAGTGTCACAGAGTATTGCACATCCATTCCCAGCCAGCAGGGGACAAGTTTAATCCCTATAAGTCATCCAGCGTTTCTCAAACTTGGCAATTTTTGTGGACTTCAAGTCCCAGAATTCCCCAGCCTGCATGCAGTTTGCAGGTAACTAAATGGTTTATCCAGGGAAAGCAGGAACTGCATTAAATTGGACTCCAGGGTTGACCGAGTACACCACCTCCAAATTTGTGACGTCCCCTAAAATTTGCTGGCAACCCCCAAGTGATCGCAATAAATAAATAAAAACACAAACGTATTTATTTAGCGTATGGCACAATACACTCCGACAGTATCTTTTCACTAGCCTCCACTAGTTGTGACACTGCTTAGGTTTTACAAAAGCAGCCAAGGCCATTAAGTGATGCTCCAGTCAGAGCTGAAGAACCTTCTTGTATGAGAAGCGAAACGTCTTCAAAGAAAATCAAGAAAGTCCAGTTGCCTCCTGAAAAAGCATCTTTGGGACAATTATGACCCGGATGACTGAGAATCTCCATAGACAGTGAGAGACAATGCTGGATACTTAAGGCACTGGACTAGAAATCGGAAGACTGTCGGTTCTAGTCCCACCTTAGGCATGAAAGTCAACTGTGGTGACCTTGGGGTCAGTCCTTCTCTCTTGGTCCTAGTAAGGAGGCAATGCCAAACCACCAGCTTCCCATCATAGCTATCTGCAATTGCATTGACGCACGACCGAATGTGTGCAGCTGGGGCCTGCGCACACCTGCAACATATCGTGTACATCTATCTACCCTATCTATCTATCAATCTATCAATCTATCAATCTATCAATCTATCAATCTATCAATCTATCTATCTATCTATCTAATATAAAGGAGGCTGCACTTCAATGGTTAGACGGCCTATTGGTATCTGAACAAAAATCTTTTTAACATTTATATTTTATTGTGTTTTTCTAATCTAGGTGAATTGTTAATAT
>JALGBA010002152.1:0-37318 GCA_023970755.1 Azemiops feae
TTATATGAATAATAAAGCCGGAGCTGAAGGGGCCACTTGGTCCATCATCCAACAACATTGTCTCTTCAGGGTCCTTGGTGCTCTCTGAGCTTGGTGGTTTTTTTGCAGACGTTTCGTGACCCAACTAGGTAACATCATCAGTGCTAGAAGAGAGAGGAATTTGCTCTCTCTTTATATACTTAGTGGCTTGTCCTATCAGGGTTGATGGAGGTGTTCCTGGTAGTTTCTTGATTGGGCGGTTGTTTACTTTTTTATTTAGTGTATGGCATATCATACATGGACTTGCAGTATATATTAACATTTCACCTAGATTAGAAAAACACAATAAAATCTAAATGTTAAAAAGATTTTTGTTCAGATACCAATAGGCCGTCTAACCATTGAAGTGCAGCCTCCTTTATATTAGATAGATAGATAGATAGATAGATAGATAGATAGATAGATAGCTAGATAGATAGATAGATAGATAGATAGATAGATAGATTGATTGATTGATTGATTGATTGATTGATTAGATAGATGATAGATAGATAGATGATAGATAGATAGATAGATATAAGATAGGGATAGATAGTAGATAATAGATAGATAGATAGATAGATAGATAGATAGTATAGATCTACAACGATATGTTTTGAGGTTGTGCACAGGCCCCAGCTGCACAATTCGGTGGTGCGTCAATGCATTTGCAGATAGCTATGATGGTAGCTGGTGGTTTGGCATTGCCTCCCTTACTATGACCAAGAGAGAAGACTGACCCCAATGTCCCCTACAGTTTATTTCATGCCCTAAGGTGGGACTTAGACCGACAGTGCTTTCGATTTCTAGTCCAGTTGCTTAATGTATCCCGCATTGTCTCTCACTGTCTATGGAGATTCTCGGTCATCCGGGTCATAATTGTCCCAAAGATGCTTTTTCAGGAGGCAACTGGACTTTCTTGATTTTCTTTGAAGACGTTTCGCTTCTCATACAAGAAGGTTCTTCAGCTCTGACTGGAGCATCACTTAATGGCCTTGGCTGCTTTTGTAAAACCTAAGCAGTGTCACAACTAGTGGAGGCTAGTGAAAAGATACTGTCGGAGTGTATTGTGCCATACGCTAAATAAATACGTTTGTGTTTTTATTTATTTATTGCGATCACTTGGGGTTGCCAGCAAATTTTAGGGGACGTCACAAATTTGGAGGTGGTGTACTCGGTCAACCCTGGAGTCCAATTTAATACAGTTCCTGCTTTCCCTGGATAAACCATTTAGTTACCTGCAAACTGCATGCAGGCTGGGGAATTCTGGGACTTGAAGTCCCCAAAAATTGCCCAGTTTGAGAAACGCTGGATGACTTATAGGGATTATTAAACTTGTCCCCTGCTGGCTGGGAATGGATGTGCAACACTCTGTGACACTCCACCTTTGCGGGGGGGCTTTTATATAGGGCGCCCCCAATACAATCCAGATTTCTGCATTGTCTTTTTTCCGTCCTTAACTCCAATCCAAAGTCTTCCTCCATATATGCTCCAGCAAACTCGGAAGTCTTGGTTCTACCGGCCGCTCTAACATTTCCATCCGAGCTCTCTGGTTACATTTCTATGGCGATTCCCAAGTTCGACGGTTTCAAGAGCGGAAAGCCCAGTCTTTCCTCCGCTCTCCTTTCCTACCTCTATGGTGCCTTTCGGCTTCTCTGCCGAAAGAGGGGACGCGCCTTCTGATGGTGTCACAGCCCGGCGACGCCCCGAGAAGGCTGTCCCAGGGCGAAGGAGAAGGCAAAGGTGGAGCCGGCGGCGCTGCTGCCTTTGCAGCAAGGCCAGGTGAGGCGGGGGCTTCAGGGAAGCTTCCCCGAATCTGCCGCTCGACGCCGCCTTTTCATGGGCGGCGTGGGTACTAGGAGTTGCGTTCCCACGACACGCGTTGCCCGATGAACTCAATTGCCTGTGTTCGCACTCCCTTCTAGTAACATCACCGGGGGGAGCCGGGCGTTTAGTAAGTTATTGCTGTTATTCTTAATATTATTTGGTGCTTTCCACTTAGTCTCGACTCCTGGCCATTGCCTGACCAAATCCCTGCGGTTTTCTTGGCAAGGTTTCCCCCCCCCCCAGCTGCGGTTAGAATAGAATAACCGAGTTGGAAGGGACCTTGGAGGTCTTCTAGTCCAACCCCCTGCTTAGGCAGGCAACCCTATACCATTTCAGACAAATGGTTTGCCGTTGCTTCCTTCCTAGGGCCGAGAGAGAGTGACTGGCCCAAAGCTGGTTTTGGAGTGATTGACCCAGATGACTTTTCTGCCTCTAAAAGCAAGATTAGAACTCACAGCCTCCCACTTTCTAGTCTGCTGCCTTAACCACGACTAGACCAAAGCCGTTCTAAATTTTGCGTATTTTTTTAATGCAGCCTTTGTTATTTTTTAATAAATAACTCAAGGCGGCAAATATATCTAATGCTCCTTCCTTCTCTTATTTTCGCCATGCAGCAACAGCCCTAGGGTTAGGGTTAGACTTAGGCTGACTAGGAGAGGAATTGGCCCAAAGCTGGTTTCTCATACCTAAGGTGGTACTAAAACTCAGCCCCCACCCCCCAATTTCTAGCCTGGCACCTTCCACCCCAATTGACTAGCTGTCTATTTTTCAACCCAGTGAAATGATATTCACGACTGGGCATACTAGGAAGATTCGAAACTAAGATGCAGCAAGAAATAGGTGTGATGTAGGTAGACATAAAACATTTTAATAAATGCGTCAGTTTCAAAACTAGCAGCGAAGGTAAAATCTAATCTCACTCCTTTTAATATTAACCATAGCAATAAATTTATGTATGTTTGGTGAGGTTTATCTTTAAAGTTAGCACCTATCAAAGTAACCTTAATTCATCATGATAGGCCTTTTTGAAGGCCGCGCCATCTCTCGCTAAGGGACAAGCAGGTACAGCAGCCACCAAAAGAAATAAACCTTTTAAATGGCGTTTTAAGTTTATTATTCTTTATTAATAAAACCTTACTAATATTAGGTTATCTTATTCTGCCCCAGGGTCGCAGCAAAAGGGCCTCCCGTCGCCCTATTAATATTAATAAGGCGTTAATAATAAAGATAGAGAATAATAACCTTAAAATCCCATTCAAAAGGTTTATTTATTTCGGCGGCCGCAATACCCGTTTTGACCACAGGAGGGCACGTTTTTCCGTCCCATAGCATTAACACGGTCCTAGACCTTCTCGGCATGGCGACCTCCCGTCCGTCCAAATTGGCCATCCCCCAGTTCATTTGGAATCGACCTTCCTATCATGGCCGACGTCTTGTCCGTTGCTTTTAGTCATCCGTCGGCACCTTCCTGTCCTCTCTTCTGCTCTACGCTGCCGCAAGAAGGGAAAAAAGCCTCGTACTGCCGCAGGTGAGCCGAGCAGCCACAAAAAGAAATAAAGCTTTTAAATGGAGGTTTAAGTGTAGTATTTATTAATGAAAACTCAGTAATATTAGGTGATGTTTTTGTGTCCCCGCGTCGCAGCAAAAGGGCTTCCCTTCGCCCTATTAACATTAATAAGGCGTTACTAATAAAGATAGAGGATAATAACTTTAAAATCCCATTAAAAAGGTCTATTTCTTTCGGCACAGTTTTACGTCGCAAAGCATAGGCATCGAGGCAATCCCAGGCGGGTGAATCTGGAATGGAGGGTTTAGGGATGGAAGAAACAAGGGACGGGCGGGGGGGCCGGCGGGCAGCGGCTTCTAAGGTGCATGGTTGCCTCTGGGAATATGTGTAAAGTAGCGAGGGGAAAGAAAATGAGGAGGGAAGAAATCTCGGATGCCTCCAGCTTCACTTGCTCAGCCCATATTGACTGACTGGGAAGCAAAAAGGGGCTTTCTAAACCTCTAGGCGAGATGGGGCAGATAAATGCAATCATAATATAAATTATATAGTATTATCATACACCCACGCACGCACACACACACACACACGCATATCATTGTTATTATATAAATAATAAGGCCGGAGCTAAGGGGCCACTTGGTCCATCATCCAACAACATTGTCTCTTCAGGGGTCCTTGGTGCTCTCTGAGCTTGGTGGTTTTCTTGCAGACGTTTCGTGACCCAACTAGGTAACATCATCAGTGCTAGAAGAGAGAGGAATTTGCTCTCTCTTTATATACTTAGTGGCTTGTCCTATCAGTGTTGATGGAGGTGTTCCTGGTAGTTTCTTGATTGGGCGGTTGTTTACTTATTTATTTAGCGTATGGCATATCATACATGGACTTGCAGTATATATTAACATTTCACCTAGATTAGAAAAACACAATAAAATATAAATGTTAAAAAGATTTTTGTTCAGATACCAATAGGCCGTCTAACCATTGAAGTGCAGCCTTTCATTTAATTAGATAGATAGATCGATAGATAGATAGATAGATAGATAGATAGAAGATAGATAGATAGATAGATAGATAGATAGATAGATAGATTTGATTAGATAGCTGATAGCTAGATAGATAGATTGATAGATAGATAGATAGTAGATAGATAGATAGATAGATAGATAGATAGGATAGATAGATAGATAGATTAGATAGATAGAAGATATATAGATAAGATACGATAGATAGGAAGATAGATAGATGTACACGATATGTTGCAGGTGTGCGCAGGCCCCAGCTGCACACATTCGGCCGTGCGTCAATGCAATTGCAGATAGCTATGATGGGAAGCTGGTGGTTTGGCATTGCCTCCTTACTAGGACCAAGAGAGAAGGACTGACCCCAAGGTCACCACAGTTGACTTTCATGCCTAAGGTGGGACTAGAACCGACAGTCTTCCGATTTCTAGTCCAGTGCCTTAAGTATTGTCTCTCACTGTCTATGGAGATTCTCAGTCATCCGGGTCATAATTGTCCCAAAGATGCTTTTTCAGGAGGCAACTGGACTTCCTTGATTTTCTTTGAAGACGTTTCGCTTCTCATACAAGAAGGTTCTTCAGCTCTGACTGGAGCATCACTTAATGGCCTTGGCTGCTTTTGTAAAACCTAAGCAGTGTCACAACTAGTGGAGGCTAGTGAAAAGATACTATCGGCGTGTATTGTGCCATACGCTAAATAAATACGTTTGTGTTTTTATTTATTTATTGCGATCGCTTGGGGGTTGCCAGCAAATTTTAGGGGACGTCACAAATTTGGAGGTGGTGTACTCGGTCAACCCTGGAGTCCAATTTAATACAGTTCCTGCTTTCCCTGGATAAACCATTTAGTTACCTGCAAACTGCATGCAGGCTGGGGAATTCTGGGACTTGAAGTCCACAAAAATTGCCAAGTTTGAGAAACGCTGGATGACTTATAGGGATTAAACTTGTCCCCTGCTGGCTGGGAATGGATGTGCAATACTCTGTGACACTCCCCCTTTGCGGGGGGCTTTTATATAGGGCGCCCCCAATACAATCCAGATTTCTGCATTGTCTTTTTCCCGTCCTTAACTCCAATCCAAAGTCTTCCTCCATATATGCTCCAGCAAACTCGGAAGTCTTGGTTCTACCGGCCGCTCTACTATTTCCATCCGAGCTCTCTGGTTACATTTCTATGGCGATTCCAAAGTTCGACGGTTTCAAGAGCGGAAAGCCCACTCTGCCCTCCGCTCTCCTTTCCTACCTCTATGGTGCCTTTCGGCTTCTCTGCCGAAATAGGGGACGCGCCTTCTGATGGCGTCACAGCCCGGCGACGCCCCGAGAAGGCTGTCCCGCGGCGAAGGAGAAGGCAAAGGTGGAGCTGGCGGCGCTGCTGCCTTTGCATCAAGGCCAGGTGAGGCGGGGGCTTCAGGGAAGCTTCCCCGAATCTGCCGCTCGACGCCGCCTTTTCACGGGCGGCGTGGGTACTAGGAGTTGCGTTCCCACGACACGCGTTGCCCGATGAACTCAATTGCCTGTGTTCGCCCTCCCTTCTAGTAACATCACCGGAGGGAGCCGGGCGTTTAGCAAGTTATTGCTGTTATTCTTAATATTATTTGGTGCTTTCCACTTAGTCTCGACTCCTGGCCATTGCCTGACCAAATCCCTGCGGTTTTCTTGGCAAGGTTTCCCCCCCCCCAGCTGCGGGTAGAATAGAATAACCGAGTTGGAAGGGACCTTGGAGGTCTTCTAGTCCAACCCCCTGCTTAGGCAGGCAACCCTATACCATTTCAGACAAATGGTTTGCCGTTGCTTCCTTCCTAGGGCCGAGAGAGAGTGACTGGCCCAAAGCTGGTTTTGGAGTGACTGACCCAGATGACTTTTCTGCCTCTAAAAGTAAGATTAGAACTCACAGCCTCCCACTTTCTAGTCTGCTGCCTTAACCACGACTAGACCAAAGCCGCTCTAAATTTTGCGTATTTTTTTAATGCAGCCTTTGTTATTTTTTAATAAATAACTCAAGGCGGCAAATGAATGCTCCTTCCTTCTCTTATTTTCGCCATGCAGCAACAGCCCTAGGGTTAGGGTTAGACTTAGGCTGACTAGGAGAGGAATTGGCCCAAAGCTGGTTTCTCATACCTAAGGTGGTACTAAAACTCAGCCCCCACCCCCAATTTCTAGCCTGGCACCTTCCACCCCAATTGACTAGCTGTCTATTTTTCACCCCAGTGAAATGATATTCACGAATGGGCATACTAGGAAGATTAGAAACTAAGATGCAGCAAGAAATTAGTGTGATGTAGGTAGGCATAAAACATTTATAAATGCGTCAGTTTCAAAATAGCAGCGAAGGTAAAATCTAATCCACTCATTTAATATAACCATAGCAATAAAATTATGTATGTTTTGGTGAGTTATCTGTTAAGTTAGCACCTATCAAAGTAACCTTAATTCATCATCATAGGCCCATCTCTCGCTAAGGGACAAGCAGGTGCAGCAGCCACCAAAGAAATAAACCTTTTAAATGGCGTTTTAAGTTTATTATTCTTTATTAATAAAACCTTACTAATATTAGGTTATCTTATTCTGCCCCAGGGTCGCAGCAAAAGGGCCTCCCGTCGCCCTATTAATATTAATAAGGCGTTAATAATAAAGATAGAGAAGAATAACCTTAAAATCCCATTCAAAAGGTTTATTTATTTCGGCGGCCGCAATACCCGTTTTGACCACAGGAGGGCAGGTTTTTCCGTCCCATAGCATTAACACCTAGACCTTCTCGGCATGGCGACCTCCCGTCCGTCCAGATTGGCCATCCCCCAGTTCATTTGGAATCGACCTTCCTATTATGGCCGAATTCTTGTCCGTTGCTTTTAGTCATCCGTCGGCACCTTCCTGTCCTCTTTTCTGCTCTACGCTGCCGCAAGAATGGAAAAAAGCCTCGTACTGCCGCAGGTGAGCCGAGCACCCCAAAAAGAAATAAAGCTTTAATGGAGTTTTTAAGTGTGTATTTATTAATGAAACCCTCAGTACTATTAGGTGATGTTTTTGTGTCCCCCGTGCGTCGCAAGCAAAAGGGCTTCCTTCGCCTATAACTTAATAAGGCGTTACCTAATAAAGATAATGATTATATAACTTTAAAATCCATTAAAAAGTCTATTTTCTTTCGGCCAGTGTTTACGTCGCAAGCTGAGTCATCGAGGCATCCCGCGCGGTGAAGCTGAATGGAGGTTTCGGATTGAAGAGACAAGGGACGGCGGGAGGCCGCGGCCGCTGCTTCAGTGTGCATGGTGCCTCTGGGCAATATGTAAATTGCGAGGGGAAAGAGAGGAAGGAAATCTCGGCGCCTCCAGCTTCACTTGCTCCCCATTTGACTGACTGGGAAGCTAAGGGGCTTTCCTAAACCTCTAGGCGGATGGGGCAGATAATGTCATCATAATATAAATTATATAGTATTATCATACACCCTCTCACGTGCGCGCACACACACACACGCATATCATTGTTATTATATAAATAATAAAGCCGGAGCTAAGGAGCCACTTGGTCCATCATCCAACAACATTGTCTCTTCAGGGGTCCTTGGTGCTCTCTGAGCTTGGTGGTTTTCTTGCAGACGTTTCGTGACCCAACTAGGTAACATCATCAGTGCTAGAAGAGAGAGGAATTTGCTCTCTCTTTATATACTTATTGGCTTGTCCTATCAGGGTTGATGGAGGTGTTCCTGGTAGTTTCTTGATTGGGCGGTTGTTTACTTATTTATTTAGCGTATGGCATATCATACATGGACTAGCAGTATATATTAACATTTCACCTAGATTAGAAAAACACAATAAAATATAAATGTTAAAAAGATTTTTGTTCAGATACCAATAGGCCGTCTAACCATTGAAGTGCAGCCTCCTTTATATTAGATAGATAGATAGATAGATAGATAGATAGATAGATAGATAGATAGATAGATAGATATATAGATAGATAGATAGATAGATAGATAGATAGATAGATAGATAGATCTACACGATATGTTGCAGGTGTGCACAGGCCCCAGCTGCACACATTCGGTGGTGCGTCAATGCAATTGCAGATAGCTATGATGGGAAGCTGGTGGTTTGGCATTGCCTCCTTACTAGGACCAAGAGAGAAGGACTGACCCCAAGGTCACCACAGTTGACTTTCATGCCTAAGGTGGGAGTAGAACCGACAGTCTTCCGGTTTCTAGTCCAGTGCCTTAAGTATCCCGCATTGTCTCTCACTGTCTATGGAGATTCTCAGTCGTCCGGGTCATAATTGTCCCAAAGATGCTTTTTCAGGAGGCAACTGGACTTTCTTGATTTTCTTTGAAGACGTTTCGCTTCTCATACAAGAAGGTTCTTCAGCTCTGACTGGATCATCACTTAATGGCCTTGGCTGCTTTTGTAAAACCTAAGCAGTGTCACAACTAGTGGAGGCTAGTGAAAAGATACTGTCGGAGTGTATTGTGCCATACGCTAAATAAATACGTTTGTGTTTTTATTTATTTATTGCGATCACTTGGGGGTTGCCAGCAAATTTTAGGGGACGTCACAAATTTGGAGGTGGTGTACTCGGTCAACCCTGGAGTCCAATTTAATACAGTTCCTGCTTTCCCTGGATAAACCATTTAGTTACCTGCAAACTGCATGCAGGCTGGGGAATTCTGGGACTTGAAGTCCACAAAAATTGCCAAGTTTGAGAAACGCTGGATGACTTACAGGGATTAAACTTGTCCCCTGCTGGCTGGGAATGGATGTGCAATACTCTGTGACACTCCACCTTTGCGGGGGGCTTTTATATAGGGCGCCCCCAATACAATCCAGATTTCTGCATTGTCTTTTTTCCGTCCTTAACTCCAATCCAAAGTCTTCCTCCATATATGCTCCAGCAAACTCGGAAGTCTTGGTTCTACCGGCCGCTCTACCATTTCCATCCGAGCTCTCTGGTTACATTTCTATGGCGATTCCCAAGTTCGACGGTTTCAAGAGGGGAAAGCCCAGTCTTTCCTCCGCTCTCCTTTCCTACCTCTATGGTGCCTTTCGGCTTCTCTGCCGAAATAGGGGACGCGCCTTCTGATGGTGTCACAGCCCGGCGACGCCCCGAGAAGGCTGTCCCAGGGCGAAGGAGAAGGCAAAGGTGGAGCCGGCGGCGCTGCTGCCTTTGCAGCAAGGCCAGGTGAGGCGGGGGCTTCAGGGAAGCTTCCCCGAATCTGCCGCTCGACGCCGCCTTTTCATGGGCGGCGTGGGTACTAGGAGTTGCGTTCCCACGACACGCGTTGCCCGATGAACTCAATTGCCTGTGTTCGCACTCCCTTCTAGTAACATCACCGGAGGGAGCCGGGCGTTTAGTAAGTTATTGCTGTTATTCTTAATATTATTTGGTGCTTTCCACTTAGTCTCGACTCCTGGCCATTGCCTGACCAAATCCCTGCGGTTTTCTTGGCAAGGTTTCCCCCCCCCCCAGCTGCGGTTAGAATAGAATAACCGAGTTGGAAGGGACCTTGGAGGTCTTCTAGTCCAACCCCCTGCTTAGGCAGACAACCCTATACCATTTCAGACAAATGGTTTGCCGTTGCTTCCTTCCTAGGGCCGAGAGAGAGTGACTGGCCCAAAGCTGGTTTTGGAGTGACTGACCCAGATGACTTTTCTGCCTCTAAAAGCAGATTAGAACTCACAGCCTCCCACTTTCTAGTCTGCTGCCTTAACCACGACTAGACCAAAGCCGCTCTAAATTTTGCATATTTTTTTAATCCAGCCTTTGTTATTTTTATAAATAACTCAAGGTGGCAAATATATCTAATGCTCCTTCCTTCTCTTATTTTCGCCATGCAGCAACAGCCCTAGGGTTAGGGTTAGACTTAGGCTGACTAGGAGAGGAATTGGCCCAAAGCTGGTTTCTCATACCTAAAGTGGTACTAAAACTCAGCCCCCACCCCCAATTTCTAGCCTGGCACCTTCCACCCCAATTGACTAGCTGTCTATTTTTCAACCCAGTGAAATGATATTCACGACTGGGCATACTAGGAAGATTAGAAACTAAGATGCAGCAAGAAATTAGTGTGATGTAGGTAGACATAAAACATTATAATAAATGCGTTCAGTTCCAAACTAGCAGCGAAAGTAAAATCTTATCTCATCATTTTAATATTAACCATAGCACTAAATTTATGTATGTTGGTGAGTTTATCTTTAAAGTTAGCAACCTATCAAAGTAACCTTAATTCATCATTACAGGCCTTTTTGAAGGCCGCGCCATCTCGCTAAGGGACAAGCAGGTACAGCAGCCACCAAAAGAAATAAACCTTTTAAATGGCGTTTTAAGTTTATTATTCTTTATTAATAAAACCTTACTAATATTAGGTTATCTTACTCTGCCCCAGGGTCGCAGCAAAAGGGCCTCCCGTCGCCCTATTAATATTAATAAGGCGTTAATAATAAAGAGAGAGAATAATAACCTTAAAATCCCATTCAAAAGGTTTTATTTATTTCGGCGGCCGCAATACCCGTTTTGACCACAGGAGGGCACGTTTCTCCGTCCCATAGCATTAACACCTAGACCTTCTCGGCATGGCGGCCTCCCGTCCGTCCAAATTGGCCATCCCCCAGTTCATTTGGAATCGACCTTCCTATTATGGCCGACGTCTTGTCCGTTGCTTTTAGTCATCCGTCGGCACCTTCCTGTCCTCTCTTCTGCTCTACGCTGCCGCAAGAAGGGAAAAAAGCCTCGTACTGCCGCAGGTGAGCCGAGCAGCCGCAAAAAGAAATAAAGCTTTTAAATGGAGTTTTAAGTGTAGTATTTATTAATGAAACCTCAGTAATATTAGGTGATGTTTTTGTGTCCCCGCGTCGCAGCAAAAGGGCTTCCCTTCGCCCTATTAACATTAATAAGGCGTTACTAATAAAGATAGAGGATAATAACTTTAAAATCCCATTAAAAAGGTATATTTCTTTCGGCACAGTTTTACGTCGCAAAGAATAGGCAATCGAGGCAATCCCAGGCGGCGTGAATATGGAATGGAGGGTTTAGGGATGGAAGAACAAAGGGACGGGCGGGGAGGCCGGGGGGCAGCTGCGTCTAAGTGTGCATGGTGCCTCTGGAATATGTTAGAAGTGCGAGGGAAAGAGGAGGGAAGGAAATTTCGGCTCCTCCAGCTTCACTTGCTCAGCCATATTGACGAACTGGGAAGCTAAAAAGGGGTTATAAACTTAGGCGAGATGGGGCAGATAAATGTCATATATATAATATATAGTATTATCATACCTCCTCTAACTGTGCGCGCACACACACACACACGCATATCATTGTTATTATATAAATAATAAAGCCGAGCTAAAGGGGCCACTTGGTCCATCATCCAACAATATTGTCTCTTCAGGGGTCCTTGGTGCTCTCTGAGCTTGGTGGTTTTCTTGCAGACGTTTCGTGACCCAACTAGGTAACATCATCAGTGCTAGAAGAGAGAGGAATTTGCTCTCTCTTTATATACTTAGTGGCTTGTCCTATCAGTGTTGATGGAGGTGTTCCTGGTAGTTTCTTGATTGGGCGGTTGTTTACTTATTTATTTAGCGTATGGCATATCATACATGGACTTGCAGTATATATTAACATTTCACCTATATTAGAAAAACACAATAAAATATAAATGTTAAAAAGATTTTTGTTCAGATACCAATAGGCCGTCTAACCATTGAAGTGCAGCCTCCTTTATATTAGATAGATAGATAGATAGATAGATAGATAGATAGATAGATAGATAGATAGATAGATAGATAGATAGATAGATAGATAGATAGATAGATAGATAGATAGATAGATAGATAGATAGATAGATAGATAGATATACACGATATGTTGCAGGTGTGCGCAGGCCCCAGCTGCACACGTTCGGTCGTGCGTCAATGCAATTGCAGATAGCTATGATGGGAAGCTGGTGGTTTGGCATTGCCTCCTTACTAGGACCAAGAGAGAAGGACTGACCCCAAGGTCACCACAGTTGACTTTCATGCCTAAGGTGGGACTAGAACCGACAGTCTTCCGATTTCTAGTCCAGTGCCTTAAGTATACCGCATTGTCTCTCACTGTCTATGGAGATTCTCAGTCATCCGGGTCATAATTGTCCCAAAGATGCTTTTTCAGGAGGCAACTGGACTTTCTTGATTTTCTTTGAAGACGTTTCGCTTCTCATACAAGAAGGTTCTTCAGCTCTGACTGGAGCATCACTTAATGGCCTTGGCTGCTTTTGTAAAACCTAAGCAGTGTCACAACTAGTGGAGGCTAGTGAAAAGATACTATCGGAGTGTATCGTGCCATACGCTAAATAAATACGTTTGTGTTTTTATTTATTTATTGCGATCACTTGGGGGTTGCCAGCAAATTTTAGGGGACGTCACAAATTTGGAGGTGGTGTACTCGGTCAACCCTGGAGTCCAATTTAATACAGTTCCCGCTTTCCCTGGATAAACCATTTAGTTACCTGCAAACTGCATGCAGGCTGGGGAATTCTGGGACTTGAAGTCCACAAAAATTGCCAAGTTTGAGAAACGCTGGATGACTTACAGGGATTAAACTTGTCCCCTGCTGGCTGGGAATGGATGTGACACTCTGTGACACTCCACCTTTGCGGGGGGCTTTTATATAGGGCGCCCCCAATACAATCCAGATTTCTGCATTGTCTTTTTTCCGTACTTAACTCCAATCCAAAGTCTTCCTCCATATATGCTCCAGCAAACTCGGAAGTCTTGGTTCTACCGGCCGCTCTACTATTTCCATCCGAGCTCTCTGGTTACATTTCTATGGCGATTCCCAAGTTCGACGGTTTCAAGAGCGGAAAGCCCAGTCTTTCCTCCGCTCTCCTTTCCTACCTCTATGGTGCCTTTCGGCTTCTCTGCCGAAATAGGGGACGCGCCTTCTGATGGCGTCACAGCCCGGCGACGCCCCGAGAAGGCTGGCCCAGGGCGAAGGAGAAGGCAAAGGTGGAGCCGGCGGCGCTGCTGCCTTTGCAGCAAGGCCAGGTGAGGCGGGGGCTTCAGGGAAGCTTCCCCGAATCTGCCGCTCGACGCCGCCTTTTCATGGGCGGCGTGGGTACTAGGAGTTGCGTTCCCACGACACGCGTTGCCCGATGAACTCAATTGCCTGTGTTCGCACTCCCTTCTAGTAATATCACCGGAGGGAGCCGGGCGTTTAGTAAGTTATTGCTGTTATTCTTAATATTATTTGGTGCTTTCCACTTAGTCTCGACTCCTGGCCATTGCCTGACCAAATCCCTGCGGTTTTCTTGGCAAGGTTTCCCCCCCCCCCAGCTGCGGTTAGAATAGAATAACCGAGTTGGAAGGGACCTTGGAGGTCTTCTAGTCCAACCCCCTGCTTAGGCAGGCAACCCTATACCATTTCAGACAAATGGTTTGCCGTTGCTTCCTTCCTAGGGCCGAGAGAGAGTGACTGGCCCAAAGCTGGTTTTGGAGTGATTGACCCAGATGACTTTTCTGCCTCTAAAAGCAAGATTAGAACTCACAGCCTCCCACTTTCTAGTCTGCTGCCTTAACCACGACTAGACCAAAGCCGCTCTAAATTTTGCGTATTTTTTTAATGCAGCCTTTGTTATTTTTTAATAAATAACTCAAGGCGGCAAATGAATGCTCCTTCCTTCTCTTATTTTCGCCATGCAGCAACAGCCCTAGGGTTAGGGTTAGACTTAGGCTGACTAGGAGAGGAATTGGCCCAAAGCTGGTTTCTCATACCTAAGGTGGTACTAAAACTCAGCCCCCACCCCCAATTTCTAGCCTGGCACCTTCCACCCCAATTGACTAGCTGTCTATTTTTCAACCCAGTGAAATGATATTCACGACTGGGCATACTAGGAAGATTAGAAACTAAGATGCAGCAAGAAAGTAGTGTGATGTAGGTAGACATAAAACATTTTAATAAATGCGTCAGTTTCAAAACTAGCAGCGAAGGTAAAATCTAATCTCACTCATTTTAATATTAAGCATAGCAATAAATTTTGTGTATGTTTGGTGAGGTTTATCTTTAAAGTTAGCACCTATCAAAGTAACCTTAATTCATCATTACAGGCCTTTTTGAAGGCCGCGCCATCTCTCGCTAAGGGACAAGCAGGTACAGCAGCCACCAAAAGAAATAAACCTTTTAAATGTCGTTTTAAGTTTATTACTTTATAAAAAAAACCTTACTATATTAGGTTATTCTCTGCCCAGGGTGCCAGCAAAAGGGCCTCCGTCTCCTACTTAATATAATAAGGCGTTTAATAATAAAAGATAGAGAATAATAACTTAAAAATCCAATTCAAAAGGTTATTATTTCGGCGGCAGCAATACCCGTTTGACCACAGGAGGGCACGTTTTTCCGTCCCATAGCCTTAACACGGTCCTAGACCTTCTCGGCATGGCGCCCTCCCGTCCGTCCAAATTGGCCATCCCCCAGTTCATTTGGAATCGACCTTCCTATCATGGCCGACGTCTTGTCCGTTGCTTTTAGTCATCCGTCGGCACCTTCCTGTCCTCTCTTCTGCTCTACGCTGCCGCAAGAAGGGAAAAAAGCCTCGTACTGCCGCAGGTGAGCCGAGCAGCCACAAAAAGAAATAAAGCTTTTAAATGGAGTTTTAAGTGTAGTATTTATTAATGAAACCTCAGTAATATTAGTTGATGTTTTTGTGTCCCAGCGTCGCAGCAAAAGGGCTTCCCTTCGCCCTATAACATTAATAAAGGCGTACTAATAAAGATAGAGGATAATACTTTAACAATCCCATTAAAACAAGGTCTATTTCTTTCCGGCACAGTTTTACGTCGCAAAGCACTAGGGAATAGAGCAATCCCGGCGGGTGAATCTGGAAGGAGGTTTAGGATGCAGAAAACAGATAGAAGAAACAACGGGTTTACGGGCGGGGAGGCCGTGCGGGCAGCTGCTTCTAAGGTGTGGCATGGTGCCTCATGGGCATATGTAAAGTGCGAGGGAAAGAGAGGGAAGGAAATCTCGGCTGCCACAGCTTCCACTTGCTCAGCCATATTGACTGACTGGGAAGGTAAAAAGGGGCTTCTAAACCTCTAGGGAGGAGATGGGGCAGGATAAATGTCATCATAATATAAATTATATAGTAGATCATACACCCTCTCCTCGTGCGCGCACACACACACACACGCATATCATTGGTATTATATAAATAATAAAGCCGGAGCTAAGGGGCCACTTGGTCCATCATCCAACAACATTGTCTCTTCAGGGGTCCTTGGTGCTCTCTGAGCTTGGTGGTTTTCTTGCAGACGTTTCGTGACCCAACTAGGTAACATCATCAGTGCTAGAAGAGAGAGGAATTTGCTCTCTCTTTATATACTTAGTGGCTTGTCCTATCAGTGTTGATGGAGGTGTTCCTGGTAGTTTCTTGATTGGGCGGTTGTTTACTTATTTATTTAGCGTATGGCATATCATACATGGACTTGCAGTATATATTAACATTTCACCTAGATTAGAAAAACACAATAAAATATAAATGTTAAAAAGATTTTTGTTCAGATACCAATAGGCCGTCTAACCATTGAAGTGCAGCCTCCTTTATATTAGATAGATAGATAGATAGTTAGATGAGAGATAGATAGATAGATAGATAGATAGATAGATAGATAGATAGATAGATAGATAGATAGATAGATAGATAGATAGATAGATAGATAGATAGATAGATAGATAGATGATAGAT
Source organism: Azemiops feae (assembly GCA_023970755.1). NCBI lineage: Eukaryota > Metazoa > Chordata > Lepidosauria > Squamata > Viperidae > Azemiops > Azemiops feae. Next base: position 16,069 of record JALGBA010002152.1, read on the forward strand.
AGATGTACACGATATGTTGCAGGTGTGCGCAGGCCCCAGCTGCACACATTCGGTCGTGCGTCAAAGCAATTGCAGATAGCTATGATGGGAAGCATTGCCTCCTTACTAGGACCAAGAGAGAAGGACTGACCCCAAGGTCACCACAGTTGACTTTCATGCCTAAGGTGGGACTAGAACCGACAGTCTTCCGATTTCTAGTCCAGTGCCTTAAGTATCCCTCATTGTCCTCTCACTGTCATGGAGCTTCCTCAGTCATCCGGTCATAATTGTCCCAAAGATGCTTTTTCAGGAGGCAACTGGACTTTCCTTGATTTTCTTGGAGAACGTTTCGCTTCTCATACAAAAGGTTCTTCAGCTCTGACTGAGCATCACTTAATGGCCTTGGCTTGCTTTTGTAAAACCTAAGCCAGTGTCACAAACTAGTGGAGGCTAGTGAAAAGATAACTATCGGAGGTGTAGTGTGCCATACGCTAAATAAATACGTTTGTGTTTTTATTTATTTATTTGCGATCACATTGGGGTTGCCAAAGCAAATTTTAGGGACGTCACAAATTTGGAGTTGGTGTACTCGGTCAGCCCTGGAGTCCAATTTAATACAGTTCCTGCTTTCCCTGGATAAACCATTTAGTGACCTGCAAACTGCATGCAGGCTGGGGAATTCTGGGACTTGAAGTCCACAAAAATTGCCAAGTTTGAGAAACGCTGGATGACTTACAGGGATTAAACTTGTCCCCTGCTGGCTGGGAATGGATGTGCAATACTCTGTGACACTCCACCTTTGCGGGGGGCTTTTATATAGGGCGCCCCCAATACAATCCAGATTTCTGCATTGTCTTTTTTTCGTCCTTAACTCCAATCCAAAGTCTTCCTCCATATATGCTCCAGCAAACTCGGAAGTCTTGGTTCTACCGGCCGCTCTACCATTTCCACCCGAGCTCTCTGGTTACATATCTATGGCGATTCCCAAGATCGACGGTTTGAAGAGCTGAAAGCCCAGTCTGCCCTCCGCTCTCCTTTCCTACCTCTATGGTGGCTCTTTCGGCTTCCTGGCCGAAATAGGGGACGCGCCTCTGATGGCGTCACAGCCCGGCGAACGCCACGAGAGGTCTTTCCCCCCAGGTCGAAGGAGAAGGCAAAGGTGGCGCCGGCGGCGCTGCTGCCTTTGCAGCAAGGCCAGGTGAGGCGGGGGCTTCAGGGAAGCTTCCCCGAATCTGCCGCTCGACGCCGCCTTTTCATGGGCGGCGTGGGTACTAGGAATTGCGTTCCCACGACACGCGTTGCCCGATGAACTCAATTGCCTGTGTTCGCACTCCCTTCTAGTAACATCACCGGAGGGAGCCGGGCGTTTAGTAAGTTATTGCTGTTATTGTTAATATTATTGGGTGCTTTCCACTTAGTCTCGACTCCTGGCCACTGCCTGACCAAATCCCTGCGGTTTTCTTGGCAAGGTTTCCCCCCCCCCCAGCTGCGGTTAGAATAGAATAACCGAGTTGGAAGGGACCTTGGAGGTCTTCTAGTCCAACCCCCTGCTTAGGCAGGCAACCCTATACCATTTCAGACAAATGGTTTGCCGTTGCTTCCTTCCTAGGGCCGAGAGAGAGAGACTGGCCCAAAGCTGGTTTTGGAGTGACTGACCCAGATGACTTTTCTGCCTCTAAAAGCAAGATTAGAACTCACAGCCTCCCACTTTCTAGTCTGCTGCCTTAACCACGACTAGACCAAAGCCGCCCTAAATTTTGCATATTTTTTTAATCCAGCCTTTGTTATTTTTATAAATAACTCACGGCGGCAAATATATCTAATGCTCCTTCCTTCTCTTATTTTCGCCATGCAGCAACAGCCCTAGGGTTAGGGTTAGACTTAGGCTGACTAGGAGAGGAATTGGCCCAAAGCTGGTTTCTCATACCTAAGGTGGTACTAAAACTCAGCCCCCACCCCCCAATTTCTAGCCTGGCACCTTCCACCCCAATTGACTAGCTGTCTATTTTTCAACCCAGTGAAATGATATTCACGACTGGGCATACTAGGAAGATTAGAAACTAAGACGCAGCAAGAAATTAGTGTGATGTAGGTAGACATAAAACATTTTAATAAATGCGTCAGTTTCAAAACTAGCAGCGAAGGTAAAATCTAATCTCACTCCTTTTAATATTAACCATAGCAATAAATTTATGTATGTTTGGTGAGGTTTTTCTTTAAAGTTAGCACCTATCAAAGTAACCTTAATTCATCATCATAGGCCTTTTTGAAGGCCGCGCCATCTCTCGCTAAGGGACAAGCAGGTGCAGCAGCCACCAAAGAAATAAACCTTTTAAATGGCGTTTTAAGTTTATTATTCTTTATTAATAAAACCTTACTAATATTAGGTTATCTTATTCTGCCCCAGGGTCGCAGCAAAAGGGCCTCCCGTCGCCCTATTAATATTAATAAGGCGTTAATAATAAAGATAGAGAATAATAACCTTAAAATCCCATTCAAAAGGTTTATTTATTTCGGCGGCCGCAATACCCCTTTTTGACCACAGGAGGGCACGTTTTTCCGTCCCATAGCATTAACACCTAGACCTTCTCGGCATGGCGACCTCCCGTCCGTCCAAATTGTCCATCCCCCAGTTCATTTGGAATCGACCTTCCTATTATGGCCGACCTCTTGTCCGTTGCTTTTAGTCATCCGTCGGCACCTTCCTGTCCTCTTTTCTGCTCTACGCTGCCGCAAGAAGGGGAAAAAAGCCTCGTACTGCCGCAGGTGAGCCGAGCAGCCACAAAAAGAAATAAAGCTTTTAAATGGAGTTTTAAGTGTAGTATTTATTAATGAAACCTCAGTAATATTAGTTGATGTTTTTGTGTCCCCGCGTCGCAGCAAAAGGGCTTCCCTTCGCCCTATTAACATTAATAAGGCGTTACTAATAAAGATAGAGGATAATAACTTTAAAATCCCATTTAAAAGGTCTATTTCTTTCGGCACAGTTTTACGTCGCAAAGCATAGGCATCGAGGCAATCCCAGGCGGGTGAATCTGGAATGGAGTGTTTAGGGATGGAAGAAACAAGGGACGGGCGGGGAGGCCGGCGGGCAGCTGCTTCTAAGTGTGCACGGTGCCTCTGGGCATATGTAAAGTGCGAGGGGAAAGAGGCGAGCGGAGAATGGCGAGGGGAAAGTGAAGGGAAGGAAATCTCAGCTGCCTCCAGCTTCACTTGCTCAGCCCATATTGACTGACTGGGAAGCTAAAAGGGGCTTTCTAAACCTCTAGTCAAGATGGGGCAGATAAATGTAATCATGATATAAATTATATAGTATTATCATACACCCACGCGCACACACACACACACACACAAACATACACACACACACACACGCATATCATTGTTATTATATAAATAATAAAGCCGGAGCTAAGGGGCCACTTGGTCCATCATCCAACAACATTGTCTCTTCAGGGGTCCTTGGTGCTCTCTGAGCTTGGTGGTTTTCTTGCAGACGTTTTGTGACCCAACTAGGTAACATCATCAGTGCTAGAAGAGAGAGGAATTTGCTCTCTCTTTATATACTTAGTGGCTTGTCCTATCAGGGTTGATGGAGGTGTTCCTGGTAGTTTCTTGATTGGGCGGTTGTTTACTTATTTATTTAGCGTATCATACATGGACTAGCAGTATATATTAACATTTCACCTAGATTAGAAAAACACAATAAAATATAAATGTTAAAAAGATTTTTGTTCAGATACCATTGAAGTGCAGCCTCCTTTATATTAGATAGATAGATAGATAGATAGATAGATAGATAGATTGATAGATTGATAGATAGATAGGGTAGATAGATGTACACGATATGTTGCAGGTGTGCGCAGGCCCCAGCTGCACACATTCGGTCGTGCGTCAATGCAATTGCAGATAGCTATGATGGGAAGCTGGTGGTTTGGCATTGCCTCCTTACGAGGACCAAGAGAGAAGGACTGACCCCAAGGTCACCACAGTTGACTTTCATGCCTAAGGTGGGAGTAGAACCGACAGTCTTCCGATTTCTAGTCCAGTGCCTTAAGTATCCCGCATTGTCTCTCACTGTCTATGGAGATTCTCAGTCATCCGGGTCATAATTGTCCCAAAGATGCTTTTTCAGGAGGCAACTGGACTTTCTTGATTTTCTTTGAAGACGTTTCGCTTCTCATACAAGAAGGTTCTTCAGCTCTGACTGGAGCATCACTTAATGGCCTTGGCTGCTTTTGTTAAACCTAAGCAGTGGTCACAGAACTAGTGGCGGCTAGTGAAAAGATACTATAGGGTGTATTGTGCCATATCGCTAATAAATACGTTTGTGTTTTTATTTTATTTATTGCGATCCACTTGGGGGTTTGCCGAGCAAATTTTAGGGGCTGTCACAAATTTGGAGGTGGTGGTAACTCGGTCACCCTGGAGTCAAATTTAATACAGTTCCTGCTTTCCCTAGATAAACCATTTAGTTACCTGCAACTGCTGCAGGCTGGGAATTCCCCTGGACTTTGGAAGCCACAAAAATTGCCACGTTTGAGACGCCGGATGGAATTTACATGGGATTAAACTTTCCCCTGCTGGCTGGGAATGGATTGTGCAATACTCTGTGACACTCCACCTTTTGCGGGGGCTTTTATATAGGGCGCCCCCATACAATCCGATTTCTGCATGGTCTTTTTTCCGTCCTTAACTCCAATACAAAGTCTTCCTCCATATATGCTCCAGCAAACTCGGAAGTCTTGGTTCTCCCGGCCGCTCTACTATTTCCATCCGAGCTCTCTGGTTACATTTCTATGGCGATTCCAAAGTTCGACGGTTTCAAGAGCGGAAAGCCCACTCTGCCCTCCGCTCTCCTTTCCTACCTCTATGGTGCCTTTCGGCTTCTCTGCCGAAATAGGGGACGCGCCTTCTGATGGCGTCACAGCCCGGCGACGCCCCGAGAAGGCTGTCCCAGGGCGAAGGAGAAGGCAAAGGTGGAGCCGGCGGCGCTGCTGCCTTTGCAGCAAGGCCAGGTGAGGCGGGGGCTTCAGGGAAGCTTCCCCGAATCTGCCGCTCGACGCCGCCTTTTCATGGGCGGCGTGGGTACTAGGAGTTGCGTTCCCACGACACGCGTTGCCCGATGAACTCACTTGCCTGTGTTCGCACTCCCTTCTAGTAACCTCACCGGAGGGAGCCGGGCGTTTAGTAAGTTATTGCTGTTATTCTTAATATTATTTGGTGCTTTCCACTTAGTCTCGACTCCTGGCCATTGCCTGACCAAATCCCTGCGGTTTTCTTGGCAAGGTTTCCCCCCCCCCCCAGCTGCGGTTAGAATAGAATAACCGAGTTGGAAGGGACCTTGGAGGTCTTCTAGTCCAACCCCCTGCTTAGGCAGGCAACCCTATACCATTTCAGACAAATGGTTTGCCGTTGCTTCCTTCCTAGGGCCGAGAGAGAGAGACTGGCCCAAAGCTGGTTTTGGAGTGACTGACCCAGATGACTTTTCTGCCTCTAAAAGCAAGATTAGAACTCACAGCCTCCCCCGTTAGTCTGCTGCCTTAACACTTGACTAGACCAAAGCCGCTCTAAATTTTTGCATATTTTTTTTAATCCAGCCCCCCCCTTTGTTTAGTTATTTTATAAATAACTCACGGCGCAAATTATCATGCTCCTGCCTTCTCTTATTTCGCCATGCAGCACCGCCCTAGGGTTTAGGTTAGACTTAGGCCTGACTAGGAGTAGAATTGGGCCCAAAGCTGTTTCTCATACCTAAGGTGGTACTAAAACTCAGCCCCCACCCCCAATTTCTAGCCTGGCACCTTCCACCCCAATTGACTAGCTGTTTATTTTTCACCCCAGTGAAATGATATTCACGAATGGGCATACTAGGAAGATTAGAAACTAAGATGCAGCAAGAAATTAGTGTGATGTAGGTAGACATAAAACATTTTAATAAATGCGTCAGTTTCAAAACTAGCAGCGAAGGTAAAATCTAATCTCACTCCTTTTAATATTAACCATAGCAATAAATTTATGTATGTTTGGTGAGGTTTTTCTTTAAAGTTAGCACCTATCAAAGTAACCTTAATTCATCATCATAGGCCTTTTTGAAGGCCGCGCCATCTCTCGCTAAGGGACAAGCAGGTGCAGCAGCCACCAAAGAAATAAACCTTTTAAATGGCGTTTTAAGTTTATTATTCTTTATTAATAAAACCTTACTAATATTAGGTTATCTTATTCTGCCCCAGGGTCGCAGCAAAAGGGCCTCCCGTCGCCCTATTAATATTAATAAGGCGTTAATAATAAAGATAGAGAAGAATAACCTTAAAATCCCATTCAAAAGGTTTATTTATTTCGGCGGCCGCAATACCCGTTTTGACCACAGGAGGGCAGGTTTTTCCGTCCCATAGCATTAACACCTAGACCTTCTCGGCATGGCGACCTCCCGTCCGTCCAAATTGGCCATCCCCCAGTTCATTTGGAATCGACCTTCCTATTATGGCCGACGTCTTGTCCGTTGCTTTTAGTCTTCCGTCGGCACCTTCCTGTCCTCTCTTCTGCTCTACGCTGCCGCAAGAAGGGAAAAAAGCCTCGTACTGCCGCAGGTGAGCCGAGCAGCCGCAAAAAGAAATAAAGCTTTTAAATGGAGTTTTAAGTGTAGTATTTATTAATGAAACCTCAGTAATATTAGGTGATGTTTTTGTGTCCCCGCGTCGCAGCAAAAGGTCTTCCCTTCGCCCTATTAACATTAATAAGGCGTTACTAATAAAGATAAGAGGATAATAACTTTAAAATCCCATTAAAAAGGTCTATTTCTTTCGGCACAGTTTTACGTCGCAAAGCATAGGCATCGAGGCAATCCCAGGCGGGTGAATCTGGAATGGAGGGTTTAGGGATGGAAGAAACAAGGGACGGGCGGGGAGGCCGGCGGGCAGCTGCTTCTAAGGGTGCACGGTGCCTCTGGGCATATGTAAAGTGCGAGGGGAAAGAGGCGAGCGGAGAATGGCGAGGGGAAAGTGGAGGGAAGGAAATCTCGGCTGCCTCCAGCTTCACTTGCTCAGCCCATATTGACTGACTGGGAAGCTAAAAGGGGCTTTCTAAACCTCTAGGCGAGATGGGGCAGATAAATGTAATCATAATATAAATTATATAGTATTTATCATACACACCCACACAACACACACACACACACGACACACACACACGCATATCATTGTTATTTATATATAATACTAAAGCCGGAGCTAGAGGGGCCCCTTGGTCCATCATCCAACAACATTGTCTCTTCAGGGGTCCTTGGTGCTCTCTGAGCTTGGTGGTTTTCTTGCAGACGTTTCGTGACCCAACTAGGTAACATCATCAGTGCTAGAAGAGAGAGGAATTTGCTCTCTCTTTATATACTTAGTGGCTTGTCCTATCAGTGTTGATGGAGGTGTTCCTGGTAGTTTCTTGATTGGGCGGTTGTTTCCTTATTTATTTAGCGTATGGCATATCATACATGGACTTGCAGTATATATTAACATTTCACCTAGATTAGAAAAACACAATAAAATATAAATGTTAAAAAGATTTTTGTTCAGTTACCAATAGGCCGTCTAACCATTGAAGTGCAGCCTCCTTTATATTAGATAGATAGATAGATAGATAGATAGATAGATAGATAGATAGATAGATAGATAGATAGATAAGATAGATAGATAGATAGATAGATAGATAGATAGATAGATAGATAGATAGATATATAGATAGATAGATAGATAGATAGATAGATAGATAGATAGATAGATAGATAGATGTACACGATATGTTGCAGGTGTGCGCAGGCCCCAGCTGCACACGTTCGGTCGTGCGTCAATGCAATTGCAGATAGCTATGATGGGAAGCTGGTGGTTTGGCATTGCCTCCTTACTAGGACCAAGAGAGAAGGACTGACCCCAAGGTCACCACAGTTGACTTTCATGCCTAAGGTGGGACTAGAACCGACAGTCTTCCGATTTCTAGTCCAGTGCCTTAAGTATCCCGCATTGTCTCTCACTGTCTATGGAGATTCTCAGTCATCCGGGTCATAATTGTCCCAAAGATGCTTTTTCAGGAGGCAACTGGACTTTCTTGATTTTCTTTGAAGACGTTTCGCTTCTCATACAAGAAGGTTCTTCAGCTCTGACTGGAGCATCACTTAATGGCCTTGGCTGCTTTTGTAAAACCTAAGCAGTGTCACAACTAGTGGAGGCTAGTGAAAAGATACTATCGGAGTGTATTGTGCCATACGCTAAATAAATACGTTTGTGTTTTTATTTATTTATTGCGATCGCTTGGGGGTTGCCAGCAAATTTTAGGGGACGTCACAAATTTGGAGGTGGTGTACTCGGTCAGCCCTGGAGTCCAATTTAATTCAGTTCCTGCTTTCCCTGGATAAACCATTTAGTGACCTGCAAACTGCATGCAGGCTGGGGAATTCTGGGACTTGAAGTCCACAAAAATTGCCAAGTTTGAGAAACGCTGGATGACTTACAGGGATTAAACTTGTGCCCTGCTGGCTGGGAATGGATGTGCAATACTCTGTGACACTCCACCTTTGCGGGGGGCTTTTATATAGGGCGCCCCCAATACAATCCAGATTTCTGCATTGTCTTTTTTCCGTCCTTAACTCCAATCCAAAGTCTTCCTCCATATATGCTCCAGCAAACTCGGAAGTCTTGGTTCTACCGGCCGCTCTACCATTTCCACCCGAGCTCTCTGGTTACATATCTATGGCGATTCCCCAGATCGACGGTTTGAAGAGCGGAAAGCCCAGTCTGCCCTCCGCTCTCCTTTCCTACCTCTATGGTTCCTTTCCGCTTCTCCGCCGAAATAGGGGACGCGCCTTCTGATGGCGTCACAGCCCGGCGACGCCCCGAGAAGGCTGTCCCGCGGCCAAGGAGAAGGCAAAGGTGGAGCCGGCGGCGCTGCTGCCTTTGCATCAAGGCCAGGTGAGGCGGGGGCTTCAGGGAAGCTTCCCCGAATCTGCCGCTCGACGCCGCCTTTTCATGGGCGGCGTGGGTACTAGGAGTTGCGTTCCCACGACACGCGTTGCCCGATGAACTCAATTGCCTGTGTTCGCACTCCCTTCTAGTAACGTCACCGGAGGGAGCCGGGCGTTTAGCAAGTTATTGCTGTTATTCTTAATATTATTTGGTGCTTTCCACTTAGTCTCGACTCCTGGCCATTGCCTGACCAAATCCCTGCGGTTTTCTTGGCAAGGTTTTTCCCCCCAGCTGCGGTTAGAATAGAATAACCGAGTTGGAAGGGACCTTGGAGGTCTTCTAGTCCAACCCCCTGCTTAGGCAGGCAACCCTATACCATTTCAGACAAATGGTTTGCCGTTGCTTCCTTCCTAGGGCCGAGAGAGAGTGACTGGCCCAAAGCTGGTTTTGGAGTGACTGACCCAGATGACTTTTTGCGTATTTTTTTAATGCAGCCTTTGTTATTTTTTTATAAATAACTCAAGGCTGCAAATATATCTAATGCTCCTTCCTTCTCTTATTTTTCGCCATGCAGCAACAGCCTAGGGTGTAGGTGTAGACTTAGGATGATAGGAGAGAATTGGCCCAAAGCGTGGTTTCTCATACCTAAGGTGGTACTACTAAAACTCAGCCCCCCACCCCCAATTTCTAGCTGGGCAAACTTACACCCAATTGACTAGCTGTCTATTTTTCCACCCATGAACGCTATTCACGAAATGGGGGCATACTAGGAAGCTTAGAAACTAAGATTGCAGCAAGAAATTAGGTGATGTAGGTAGACATAAAACATTGAATAAATGCGTCAGTTTCAAAAACTAGCAGGAAGGTAAAATCTATCTCACTCCATTTAATATTAAGCCTAGCAATAAATTTATGTATGTTTGTTGAGGTTTATCTTTAAAGTTAGCACCTATCAAAGTAACCTTAATTCATCATTACAGGCCTTTTTGAAGGCCGCGCCATCTCTCGCTAAGGGACAAGCAGGTACAGCAGCCCCCAAAAGAAATAAACCTTTTAAATGGCGTTTTAAGTTTATTATTCTTTGTTAATAAAACCATACTAATATTAGGTTATCTTACTCTGCCCCAGGGTCTCAGCAAAAGGGCCTCCCGTCGCCCTATTAATATTAATAAGGCGTTAATAATAAAGATAGAGAATAATAACCTTAAAATCCCATTCAAAAGGTTTATTTATTTCGGCGGCCGCAATACCCGTTTTGACCACAGGAGGGCAGGTTTTTCCGTCCCATAGCATTAACACCTAGACCTTCTCGGCATGGCGACCTCCCGTCCGTCCAAATTGGCCATCCCCCAGTTCATTTGGAATCGACCTTCCTATTATGGCCGAATTCTTGTCCGTTGCTTTTAGTCATCCGTCGGCACCTTCCTGTCCTCTTTTCTGCGCTACGCTGCCGCAAGAAGGGAAAAAAGCCTCGGACTGCCGCAGGTGAGCCGAGCAGCCACAAAAAGAAATAAAGCTTTTAAATGGAGTTTTAAGTGTAGTATTTATTAATGAAACCTCAGTAATATTAGGTGATGTTTTTGTGTCCCCGCGTCGCAGCAAAAGGGCTTCCCTTCGCCCTATTAACATTAATAAGGCGTTACTAATAAAGATAGAGGATAATAACTTTAAAATCCCATTAAAAAGGTCTATTTCTTTCGGCACAGTTTTACGTCGCAAAGCATAGGCAGCGAGGCAATCCCAGGCGGGTGAATCTGGAATGGAGGGTTTAGGGAGGGAAGAAACAAGGGACGGGCGGGGAGGCCGGCGGGCAGCTGCTTCTAAGTGTGCACGGTGCCTCTGGGCATATGTAAAGTGCGAGGGGAAAGTGGAGGGAAGGAAATCTTGGCTGCCTCCAGCTTCACTTGCTCAGCCCATATTGACTGACTGGGAAGCAAAAAGGGGCTTTCTAAACCTCTAGGCGAGATGGGGCAGATAAATGCAATCATAATATAAATTATATAGTATTATCATACAACCACGCACGCACACACACACACACGCATATCATTGTTATTATATAAATAATCAAAGACGGGAGCTACGGGGCCACTTGGTCCATCATTATAACAAACATTGTCTCTTCAGGGCGTCCTTGGTGCTCTCAGAGCTTGGTGGTTTCTTGCAGACGTTTCGTTGACCCAACTAGGTAACATCATCAGTGCTAGAAGAGAGAGGAAGCTCTTCTTATTAACTTAGTGGCTTTTTCCTATCAGTTTGATGGGGTGTTCTGTCAGTTTCTTGAATTGGGCGGTTGTTTACTTATTTATTTAGCGTATGGCATATCATACATGGACTTGCAGTATATATTAACATTTCACCTAGATTAGAAAAACACAATAAAATATAAATGTTAAAAAGATTTTTGTTCAGATACCAATAGGCCGTCTAACCATTGAAGTGCAGCCTCCTTTATATTAGATAGATAGATAGATAGATAGATTGATAGATTGATAGATAGGGTAGATAGATGTACACGATATGTTGCAGGTGTGCGCAGGCCCCAGCTGCACACATTCGGTCGTGCGTCAATGCAATTGCAGATAGCTATGATGGGAAGCTGGTGGTTTGGCATTGCCTCCTTACTAGGACCAAGAGAGAAGGACTGAACCCAAGGTCACCACAGTTGACTTTCATGCCTAAGGTGGGACTAGAACCGACAGTCTTCCGATTTCTAGTCCAGTGCCTTAAGTATCCCGCATTGTCTCTCACTGTCTATGGAGATTCTCAGTCATCCGGGTCATAATTGTCCCAAAGATGCTTTTTCAGGAGGCAACTGGACTTTCTTGATTTTCTTTGAAGACGTTTCGCTTCTCATACAAGAAGGTTCTTCAGCTCTGACTGGAGCATCACTTAATTGCCTTGGCTGCTTTTGTAAAACCTAAGCAGTGTCACAACTAGTGGAGGCTAGTGAAAAGATACTATCGGAGTGTATTGTGCCATACGCTAAATAAATACGTTTGTGTTTTTATTTATTTATTGCGATCGCTTGGGGGTTGCCAGCAAATTTTAGGGGACGTCACAAATTTGGAGGTGGTGTACTCGGTCAACCCTGGAGTCCAATTTAATACAGTTCCTGCTTTCCCTGGATAAACCATTTAGTTACCTGCAAACTGCATGCAGGCTGGGGGATTCTGGGACTTGAAGTCCACAAAAATTGCCAAGTTTGAGAAAACGCTGGCTGACTTACAGGGATTTAACTTGTCATGCTGGCTGGGAATGGATGTGAATACCTGAGACACTCACCTTTGCGGGGGCTTTTATATAGGGCGCCCCCAATACAATACAGATTTCTGCATTTCTTTTTTTCCGTCCTTAACTCCCCAAATCCAAAGTCTTCCTCCATATATGCTCAGCAAACTCGGAAGTCTGGTTCTAGCCGGCCGCTTTACCATTTCCACCCGAGCTCTCGGTTAATATTATGGCTGATATCCAAAAGATCGACGGTGTTGAAGAGCGGAAAGCCCAGTTGCCCTCGCTCTCCTTTCCTACCTCTATGGTTCCTTTCCGTTCTCTGCCGAACATAGGGGGGGGGGTTGGGGTTTGTGGGGGGGAGGGGGGGTGGGGGGGGGGTGGGGGGGAGGGGGGGTGGGGGCCGGGGACGGGGGATCGCGCATTCTGATGGCGTCACAGCCGGCGACGCCCGAGAAGCTGACACTCCCGCGGCCAACGGAGAAGGAAAAAGGTGGAATCCGGCGGCGCTTGCTGCCTTGCATCAAGGCCAGGTGAGGCGGGGCTTCAGGGGAAGCTCCGAATCTGCCGCTCGACGCAGCCTTCATGGGCGCGTGGGTACTTAGGGAGCTTGCGTTCCCACGACACGCGTTGCCGAGAAACTCAAGCCGGGTTCGCACCCCTTCTAGTAACATCACCGGAGGGGAGCCGGGGTTCAGACAGTTATTGCTGTTATTCTTAATATTATTTGGTGCTTTCCACTTAGTCTCGACTCCTGGCCATTGCCTGACCAAATCCCTGCGGTTTTCTTGCCAAGGTTTTTCCCCCCAGCTGAATAACGGAGTTGGAAGGGACCTTGGAGGTCTTCTAGTCCAACCCCCTGCTTAGGCAGGCAACCCTATACCATTTCAGACAAATGGTTTGCCGTTGCTTCCTTCCTAGGGCCGAGAGAGAGTGACTGGCCCAAAGCTGGTTTTGGAGTGACTGACCCAGATGACTTTTTGCGTATTTTTTTAATGCAGCCTTTGTTATTTTTTTATAAATAACTCAAGGCGGCAAATCTATCTAATGCTCCTTCCTTCTCTTATTTTCGCCATGCAGGCAACAGCCTAGGGTTAGGTTAGACTCTTAGGGACTCGGAGAGGAATTGGCCCAAAGATGGTTTATCATACCTAAGTTGGCGAGTACTAAATCAGCCCACCCAAATTTCTAGCTGGCACCTTCCACCCCAATTGACTGCTTTCTATTTTGCACCCCAGTTGAAATGATATTACGAATGTGCAACTAGGAAGATTAGCAACTAAAGATGCAGCAAGAAATAGTGTGATGTAGGTAGACATAAAACATTTTAATAAATGCGTCAGTTTCAAAACTAGCAGCGAAGGTAAAATCTAATCTCACTCATTTTAATATTAAGCATAGCAATAAATTTATGTATGTTTGGTGAGGTTTATCTTTAAAGTTAGCACCTATCAAAGTAACCTTAATTCATCATTACAGGCTTTTTTGAAGGCCGCGCCATCTCTCGCTAAAGGACAAGCAGGTACAGCAGCCCCCAAAAGAAATAAACCTTTTAAATGGCGTTTTAAGTTTATTATTCTTTGTTAATAAAACCATACTAATATTAGGTTATCTTATTCTGCCCCAGGGTCTCAGCAAAAGGGCCTCCCGTCGCCCTATTAATATTAATAAGGCGTTAATAATAAAGATAGAGAATAATAACCTTAAAATCCCATTCAAATGGTTTATTTATTTCGGCGGCCGCAATACCCGTTTTGACCACAGGAGGGCACGTTTTTCCGTCCCATAGCATTAACACGGTCCTAGACCTTCTCGGCATGTCGACCTCCCGTCCGTCCAAATTGGCCATCCCCCAGTTCATTTGGAATCGACCTTCCTATTACGGCCGACGTCTTGTCCGTTGCTTTTAGTCATCCGTCGGCACCTTCCTGTCCTCTCTTCTGCTCTACGCTGCCGCAAGAAGGGAAAAAAGCCTCGTACTGCCGCAGGTGAGCCGAGCAGCCGCAAAAAGAAATAAAGCTTTTAAATGGAGTTTTAAGTGTAGTATTTATTAATGAAACCTCAGTAATATTAGGTGATGTTTTTGTGTCCCCGCGTCGCAGCAAAAGGGCTTCCCTTAGCCCTATTAACATTAATAAGGCGTTACTAATAAAGATAGAGGATAATAACTTTAAAATCCCATTAAAAAGGTCTATTTCTTTCGGCACAGTTTTACGTCGCAAAGCATAGGCAGCGAGGCAATCCCAGGCGGGTGAATCTGGAATGGAGGGTTTAGGGATGGAAGAAACAAGGGACGGGCGGGGAGGCCGGCGGGCAGCTGCTTCTAAGTGTGCATGGTGCCTCTGGGCATATGTAAAGTGCGAGGGGAAAGAGGAGGGAAGGAAATCTCGGCTGCCTCCAGCTTCACTTGCTCAGCCCATATTGACTGACTGGGAAGCTAAAAGGGGCTTTCTAAACCTCTAGGCGAGATGGGGCAGATAAATGTCATCATAATATAAATTATATAGTATTATCATACACCCACGCGCGCACACACACACACACGCATATCATTGTTATTATATAAATAATAAAGCCGGAGCTAAGGGGCCACTTGGTCCATCATCCAACAACATTGTCTCTTCAGGGGTCCTTGGTGCTCTCTGAGCTTGGTGGTTTTCTTGCAGACGTTTCGTGACCCAACTAGGTAACATCATCAGTGCTAGAAGAGAGAGGAATTTGCTCTCTCTTTATAAACTTAGTGGCTTGTCCTATCAGGGTTGATGGAGGTGTTCCTGGTAGTTTCTTGATTGGGCGGTTGTTTACTTATTTATTTAGCATATGGCATATCATACATGGACTTGCAGTATATATTAACATTTCAACTAGATTAGAAAAACACAATAAAATGTAAATGTTAAAAAGATTTTTGTTCAGATACCAATAGGCCGTCTAACCATTGAAGTGCAGCCTCCCTTATATTAGATAGATAGATAGATAGATAGATAGATAGATAGATAGATAGATAGATGATAGATAGATAGATAGATAGATAGATAGATAGATAGATAGATAGATAGATAGATAGATAGATAGATAGATCTACACGATATGTTGCAGGTGTGCACAGGCCCCAGCTGCACACATTTGGTGGTGCGTCAATGCAATTGCAGATAGCTATGATGGGAAGCTGGTGGTTTGGCATTGCCTCCTTACTAGGACCAAGAGAGAAGGACTGACCCCAAGGTCACCACTGTTGACTTTCATGCCTAAGGTGGGACTAGAACCGACAGTCTTCCGATTTCTAGTCCAATGCCTTAAGTATCCCGCATTGTCTCTCACTGTCTATGGAGATTCTCAGTCATCCGGGTCATAATTGTCCCAAAGATGCTTTTTCAGGAGGCAACTGGACTTCCTTGATTTTCTTTGAAGACGTTTCGCTTCTCATACAAGAAGGTTCTTCAGCTCTGACTGGAGCATCACTTAATGGCCTTGGCTGCTTTTGTAAAACCTAAGCAGTGTCACAACTAGTGGAGGCTAGTGAAAACATACTATCGGAGTGTATTGTGCCATACGCTAAATAAATACGTTTGTGTTTTTATTTATTTATTGCGATCACTTGGGGGTTGCCTGCAAATTTTAGGGGACGTCACAAATTTGGAGGTGGTGTACTCGGTCAACCCTGGAGTCCAATTTAATACAGTTCCTGCTTTCCCTGGATAAACCATGCAAACTGCATGCAGGCTGGGGAATTCTGGGACTTGAAGTCCACAAAAATTGCCAAGTTTGAGAAACGCTGGATGACTTATAGGGATTAAACTTGTCCCCTGCTGGCTGGGAATGGATGTGCAATACTCTGTGACACTCCACCTTTGCGGGGGGCTTTTATATAGGGCGCCCCAATACAATCCAGATTTCTGCATTGTCTTTTTTCCGTCCTTAACTCCAATCCAAAGTCTTCCTCCATATATGCTCCAGCAAACTCGGAAGTCTTGGTTCTACCGGCCGCTCTACTATTTCCACCCGAGCTCTCTGGTTACATTTCTATGGCGATTCCCAAGTTCGACGGTTTCAAGAGCGGAAAGCCCACTCTGCCCTCCGCTCTCCTTTCCTACCTCTATGGTGCCTTTCCGCTTCTCTGCCGAAATAGGGGACGCGCCTCCTGATGGCGTCACAGCCCGGCGACGCCCCGAGAAGGCTGTCCCAGGGCGAAGGAGAAGGCAAAGGTGGAGCCGGCGGCGCTGCTGCCTTTGCATCAGGGCCAGGTGAGGCGGGGGCTTCAGGGAAGCTTCCCCGAATCTGCCGCTCGACGCCGCCTTTTCACGGGCGGCGTGGGTACTAGGAGTTGCGTTCCCACGACACGCGTTGCCCGATGAACTCAATTGCCTGTGTTCGCACTCCCTTCTAGTAACATCACCGGAGGGAGCCGGGCGTTTAGTAAGTTATTGCTGTTATTCTTGATATTATTTGGTGCTTTCCACTTAGTCTCGACTCCTGGCCATTGCCTGACCAAATCCCTGCGGTTTTCTTGGCAAGGTTTCCCCCCCCCAGCTGCGGTTAGAATAGAATAACCGAGTTGGAAGGGACCTTGGAGGTCTTCTAGTCCAACCCCCTGCTTAGGCAGGCAACCCTATACCATTTCAGACAAATGGTTTGCCGTTGCTTCCTTCCTAGGGCCGAGAGAGAGTGACTGGCCCAAAGCTGGTTTTGGAGTGACTGACCCAGATGACTTTTTTGCGTATTTTTTTTAATGCAGCCTTGTTATTTTTTTTATAAATAACTCAGGCGGCAAAATATATCTAATCTCCTTCCTTCTCATTATTTTCGCCATGCAGCAACAGCCCTAGGTTGGGGTTAGACTTAGGCTGACTAAGAGAGGAATTGGCCCAAAAGCTGGTTCTCATACCTAAGGTGGTACTAAAACTCAGCCCCACCCCATTTCAGCCTGTCACCTTTCCACCCCAATTGACTAGCTGTCTATATTTTCACCCCATTCAAATGAGATTCACGAATGGGCATACTAAGAAGATTAGAAACTAAGATGCAGCAAGAAATTAGTGTAATGTAGGTAGACATAAAACATTTTAATAAATGCGTCAGTTTCAAAACTAGCAGCGAAGGTAAAATCTAATCTCACTCATTTTAATATTAAGCATAGCAATAAATTTATGTATGTTTGGTGAGGTTTATCTTTAAAGTTAGCACCTATCAAAGTAACCTTAATTCATCATTACAGGCCTTTTTGAAGGCCGCGCCATCTCTCGCTAAGGGACAAGCAGGTACAGCAGCCCCCAAAAGAAATAAACCTTTTAAATGGCGTTTTAAGTTTATTATTCTTTGTTAATAAAACCATACTAATATTAGGTTATCTTACTCTGCCCCAGGGTCTCAGCAAAATGGCCTCCCGTCGCCCTATTAATATTAATAAGGCGTTAATAATAAAGATAGAGAATAATAACCTTAAAATCCCATTCAAAAGGTTTATTTCTTTCGGCGGCCGCAATACCCGTTTTGACCACAGGAGGGCACGTTTTTCCGTCCCATAGCATTAACACCTAGACCTTCTCGGCATGGCGACCTCCCGTCCGTCCAAATTGGCCATCCCCCAGTTCATTTGGAATCGACCTTCCTATTATGGCCGAATTCTTGTCCGTTGCTTTTAGTCATCCGTCGGCACCTTCCTGTCCTCTTTTCTGCTCTACGCTGCCGCACGAAGGGAAAAAAGCCTCGTACTGCCGCAGGTGAGCCGAGCAGCCACCAAAAGAAATAAAGCTTTTAAATGGAGTTTTAAGTGTAGTATTTATTAATGAAACCTCAGTAATATTAGGTGATGTTTTCGTGTCCCCGCGTCGCAGCAAAAGGGCTTCCCTTCGCCCTATTAACATTAATAAGGCGTTACTAATAAAGATAGAGGATAATAACTTTAAAATCCCATTAAAAAGGTCTATTTCTTTCGGCACAGTTTTACGTCGCAAAAGCAATCGGCATCGAGGCATCCCATGCGGGTGATCTGGGAATTGAGGGTTTTAGGGATGAAGAAACAAGACGGTCGGGGAGCCGCGGCAGCTGCTTCTAAGTTTGCACGGTGCTCTGGGCATATGTAAGTGCTAAGGGGAAAGTGGAGGGAAGGAAATCGTGATCCCTCAGCTTCACTTGCTCAGCCCCATATTGACTGACTGGGAAGCAAAAAGGGGCTTTCTAACCCTCTTGCGAGATGGGGCAGATAAATGTAAATCATAATATAAATTATATAGTATTATCTACACCCACGCCGAGCGCACACACCACGCATATCATTGTTCTTATATAATAATAGCAACCGAGCTAAGGGGCCACTTGGTCCATCATCCAACAACATTGTCTCTTCAGGGGTCCTTGGTGACTCCCTGAGCTTGGTGGTTTTCATTGCAGACGTTTCGTGACCCAACTAGTACACATCAGTGCTAAGAAGAGAGAGGAATTTTGCTCTCTCTTTATATACTTAGTGGCTTGTCCTATCAGGATTGATGGAGGTGTTCCTGGTAGTTTCTTGATTGGGCGGTTGTTTACTTATTTATTTAGCGTATGGCATATCATACATGGACTTGCAGTATATATTAACATTTCACCTAGATTAGAAAAACACAATAAAATATAAATGTTAAAAAGATTTTTGTTCAGATACCATTGAAGTGCAGCCTCCTTTATATTAGATAGATAGATTGATAGATAGATAGATAGATAGATAGATAGATAGATAGATAGATAGATAGATAGATAGATAGATAGATAGATAGATAGATAGATAGATAGATAGATAGATGATAGATAGATGTACACGATATGTTGCAGGTGTGCGCAGGCCCCAGCTGCACACATTCGGTCGTGCGTCAATGCAATTGCAGATAGCTATGATGGGAAGCTGGTGGTTTGCCATTGCCTCCTTACTAGGACCAAGAGAGAAGGACTGACCCCGAGTCACCACAGTTGACTTTCATGCCTAAGGTGGGCTAAGAGTCCTTCCGATTTCTAGTTCCGAGTGCCCTTATCTCCCGCCATTGTCTCTCACTGTCTATTGGAGATTCTCAGTCATCCGGGTCCTACGTTCCAAAGATTCTTTTTCAGGCGGAACTGTACTTTTCTTGATTTTTCTTTGAGCCGTTTCCGCTTCTCATACAAGAAGGGTTCTTCAGCTCTTGACTGGAGCAGCACTTTTTGATGGGCCGTATCTGCTTTTGTAAAACCTAAGTCTAATGTCACAACTAGTGGAGGCTAGTGAAAAGATACGATCGGAGTGTATTGTGCCATACGCTAAATAAATACGTTTGTGTTTTTATTTATTTATTGCGATCGCTTGGGGGTTGCCAGCAAATTTTAGGGGACGTCACAAATTTGGAGGTGGTGTACTCGGTCAGCCCTGGAGTCCAATTTAATACAGTTCCTGCTTTCCCTGGATAAACCATTTAGTGACCTGCAAACTGCATGCAGGCTGGGGAATTCTGGGACTTGAAGTCCACAAAAATTGCCAAGTTTGAGAAACGCTGGATGACTTACAGGGATGAAACTTGTCCCCTGCTGGCTGGGAATGGATGTGCAATACTCTGTGACACTCCACCTTTGCGGGGGGCTTTTATATAGGGCGCCCCCAATACAATCCAGATTTCTGCATTGTCTTTTTTCCGTCCTTAACTCCAATCCAAAGTCTTCCTCCATATATGCTCCAGCAAACTCGGAAGTCTTGGTTCTACCGGCCGCTCTACCATTTCCACCCGAGCTCTCTGTGTACATATCTATGGCGATTCCCAAGAGCGACGGTTTGAAGAGGGGAAAGCCCAGTCTGCCCTCCGCTCTCCTTTCCTACCTCTATGGTGCCTTTCCGCTTCTCTGCCGAAATAGGGGACGCGCCTTCGGATGGCGTCACAGCCCGGCGACGCCCCGAGAAGGCTGTCCCGCGGCGAAGGAGAAGGCAAAGGTGGAGCCGGCGGCGCTGCTGCCTTTGCATCAAGGCCAGGTTAGGCGGGGGCTTCAGGGAAGCTTCCCCGAATCTGCCGCTCGGCGTGGGTACTAGGAGTTGCGTTCCCACGACACGCGTTGCCCGATGAACTCAATTGCCTGTGTTCGCACTCCCTTCTAGTAACATGACCGGAGGGAGCCGGGCGTTTAGCCAGTTATTGCTGTTATTCTTAATATTATTTGTGCTTTCCACTATATTCTCGACTCCTGGCCATTGCCTGACCAAATCCTGCGGTTTTCATGGCAGGTTTTTTCCCCCCAAAGCTCGGTAGAATAGAATAACGGAGTTGGAAGGGACCTTGGAGGTCTTCTAGTCCAACCCCCTGCTTAGGCAGGCAACCCTATACCATTTCAGACAAATGGTTTGCCGTTGCTTCCTTCCTAGGGCCGAGAGAGAGTGACTGGCCCAAAGCTGGTTTTGGAGTGACTGACCCAGATGACTTTTTGCGTATTTTTTTAATGCAGCCTTTGTTATTTTTTTATAAATAACTCAAGGCGGCAAATCTATCTAATGCTCCTTCCTTCTCTTATTTTCGCCATGCAGGCAACAGCCCTAGGTTAAGGGTTAACTTCTGCTGACTAAGGAGAGGAATTTGGCCCAATCTGGTTTTCCTCATACCTAATGTGGTACTAAACCTAAAGCCCCCCCCGTCCCCATTTCTAGCCTGGCACCTTCCCCCCATTGACTAGCTTGTCTATTTTCACCCCAGTGAAAATTGTATTCACGAATGGGCATACTAGGAAGATTAGAAACTAAGATGCAGCAAGAAATTAGTGTGATGTAGGTAGACATAAAACATTTTAATAAATGCGTCAGTTTCAAAACTAGCAGCGAAGGCAAAATGTAATCTCACTCATTTTAATATTAAGCATAGCAATAAATTTATGTATGTTTGGTGAGGTTTATCTTTAAAGTTAGCACCTATCAAAGTAACCTTAATTCATCATTACAGGCCTTTTTGAAGGCCGCGCCATCTCTCGCTAAGGGACAAGCAGGTACAGCAGCCCCCAAAAGAAATAAACCTTTTAAATGGCGTTTTAAGTTTATTATTCTTTGTTAATAAAACCATACTAATATTAGTTTATCTTACTCTGCCCCAGGGTCTCAGCAAAAGGGCCTC
>JALGBA010002153.1:0-55000 GCA_023970755.1 Azemiops feae
CTCCTCCTCCTCCTTCTCCTCCTCCTCCTCCTCCTCCTTCTCCCAGTGTTGGAGGGCAGTGAGGGTCATGCAATGAACTTAACTGCTGCAGAGGTCATAAATTAAACACACACAGACCCTTCCCTGCCGGTGATGAATTCAGTGGTGGGATTCAGCCGGTTCGCACCACTTCGGCAGAACCGGTAGCTAATTTTTTGTTGCCCAGGCCCAGAATGGACTTCCGGAAGTGGCATCCACACAGAGAACCGGCTGTTCACGTATTTGAATCCCACCACTGGATGAATTTCCCTTTCTCCAAGTTCTAGACTGAGACAAAAGTACACATTCTGGGCAAGGGGTAATTCTAAACAAGTACAGGGGAGTCCTTGACCTATGAGCAAACTTGCATCCCAAATTTCTTCCGCTAAGTGAAAAGAAAGTGAAAAAGAGGCAAGGATGATCAAAACCTTTTCCTTTTAGCAGAAGGAAGATTCACAAGTCTCAAGTCCCATTATTCGGAGACCGATGCTCGATTATTTGAGCACAGCCTGGTTAGTAGCTCGGTGTGTTTGATTCAGCATTTTCTTTACAGAAGAATATTCCATTCCAGTATAAAACCAGACAGGGGCTTTTAAAGGCAAGGGTTAAATTGTATTTTCTCTCTGAACTGTCTGCATTGATTATAATATTTGGATCAAAGGAGGGCATAACGTCAGGGCCAGAATACAGATTTTTTTCCCTTCTTTAAGTGGGAAAGGCGAATGAGGTCATCGAAGGCCTGCTGGGTTGCTGATTTATCATTTCTGAGAAAGTTACACCCTGTATTTTCTGGCTCTGGAAGCAAAACCACATCAGCTAAGGACAACAGCCTTGAATAAAAACATTGTCTTAAAATCAACGGGGAGGAAAGCAGGAGGGGGAAAAAAAAAGAAAGGATAAATGCAAGAATAAGCCAGAGAAAATCAATCAGGAATAAAATAAAGGAGTGTTGCAGAATTAAAAATAAAAAAAACACAGTTTCATAGTGGCCAAAGAGCCAGGGAAATCTGTCAGAAGAGTGTTTCTCAATCTAAGCAGCTTGAGATGAAGTCCACAAGCGGTCCGTGCTGGCTGAGGAATTCTGGGAGATGAAGTCCACAAGCGATCCGTGCTGGCTGAGGAATTCTGGGAGATGAAGTCCACAAGCGGTCCGCGCTGGCTGAGGAATTCTGGGAGATGAAGTCCACAAGCGGTCCGCGCTGGCTGAGGAATTCTGGGAGATGAAGTCCACAAGCGGTCCGCGCTGGCTGAGGAATTCTGGGAGATGAAGTCCACAAGCGGTCCGTGCTCGCTGAGGGATTCTGGGAGATGAAGTCCACAAGCGATCCGCGCTGGCTGAGGAATTCTGGGAGATGAAGTCCACAAGCGGTCCGTGCTGGCTGAGGAATTCTGGGAGGATGAAGTCCACAAGCGGTCCGCGGCTGAGGAATTCTGGGAGATGAAGTCCACAAGCGGTCCGCGCTGCTGAGGAATTCTGGGAGATGAAGTCCACAAGCGGTCCGTGCTGGCTGAGGAATTCTGGGAGGGATTCTGGGAGATGAAGTCCACACGGTCCGTGCTCGCTGAGGGATTCTGGGAGATGAAGTCCACAAGCGATCCGCGCTGGCTGAGGAATTCTGGGAGATGAAGTCCACAAGCGGTCCGTGCTGGCTGAGGAATTCTGGGAGATGAAGTCCACAAGCGGTCCGCGCTGGCTGAGGAATTCTGGGAGATGAAGTCCACAAGCGATCCGCGTTGGCTGAGGAATTCTGGGAGATGAAGTCCACAAGCGGTCCGTGCTGGCTGAGGAATTCTGGGAGATTCCCCCCAAGCCCGTTGGTTGATTCTCCCATACTTTCCAAAGCCGGGGTTTGGGGTTTTTTTTCTCTTCCCCTTCTGCTTCTCTCCCCATAATTCCACCCCAGTTTTCCCGTCATCCGAGGTTTCCTGCACACATGAAATGAAAAGAGATTTTAATTACCTTTCAGCAAAAACAACAATTAGAGAAAATCACAGCGTGTGGGGGCTCCCGCTTAATCACTCGAGTGCGGAGCGGAGAGAAACAGAGAAGGGGAGAGATGAGAGCCAGCTCTGAAATACAGGTAGTCCTCGACTTGCGACAGTTCGTTTAGTGACCCGTTCAAAGTTACAACTGCGCTGAAAAAAATGAAGTGACTTTATGGCCGTTTTTCACACTTACGACCGTTGCTGCATCGCCGTGGTCGCCTGAGCAAAAGTCAGACGCTTGGCAACTGACTCGTATTTATGACGGTTGCCGTGTCCCAGGGTCAGGTTTTTGGGACCTTCGGACAAGCAAAGTCAAGGGGGGAGCCAGATTCACTTAATGACCATATTACTAACTTAAGACCTGTGGCAAGGAAGGTCATCAAATGGGGCAAACCTCACTTAACAATTGTCTCACTTAGCCACAGAAGATGTTGAGACTCTAGAAAGAGTGCAGAGAAGAGCAACAAAGATGATTAGGGGACTGGAGGCTAAAATTTACAAGGAACAGTTGCTGGAATTGGGTCTGTCTAGTTTAAGGAAGAGAAGGACGAGGGGGGACATGATAGCAGCGTTCCAATATCTCAGGGGCTGCCACAGAGAAGAGGGAGTCAAGCTATTCTCCAAAGCGCCTGAGGGCAGGACAAGAAGCAACGGATGGAAACTAATCAAGGAGAGAAGCAACCAGGAACGAAGGTGAAATTTCCTGACAGTGAGAACAATTAACCAGTGGAACAACCTGCCTCCAGAAGCGGTGAATGCTCCAACACTGGAAGTTTTTAAGAAGAGACTGGACAGCCATTTGTCTGAAATGGTATAAGGTTTCCTGCCTGAGCAGGGGGTTGGACTAGAAGACCTCCAAGGTGCTATGATCCTAGGATTTTATGATGAAGGAAGGAAGGAAGGAAGGAAGGAAGGAAGGAAGGAAGGAAGGAAGGAAGGAAGGAAGGAAGGAAGGAAGGAAGGAAGGAAGGAGTGAGCAATGAATGGAAACTTGTCAGAAGGAGATCCAACCTAGAACTGAGGAGAAACTTCCTGACAGTTAGAACAATTAACCAGTGGAACAACCTGCCTCCAGAAGCGGTGAATGCTCCAACACTGGAAGGTTTTAAGAAGAGACTGGACAGCCATTTGTCTGAAATGGTATAAGGTTTCCTGCCTGAGCAGGGGTTTGGACTAGAAGACCTCCAAGGTGCTATGATCCTAGGATTTTATGATTAAGGAAGGAAGGAAGGAAGGAAGGAAGGAAGGAAGGAAGTGAGCAATGAATGGAAACTTGTCAGAAGGAGATCCAACCTAGAACTGAGGAGAAATTTCCTGACAGTGAGAACAATTAACCAGTGGAACCACCTGCCTCCAGAAGCGGTGAATGCTCCAACACTGGAAGTTTTTAAGAAGAGACTGGACACCCACTTGTCTGAAATGGTACAGGGTTTCCTGCCTGAGCAGGGGGTTGGACTAGATGACCTCCAAGGTCCCTTCCAACTTTATTATTATTATTATTATTATTATTATTATTATTATTATTATTATTATTATTACTGTGGGTCGTAAGTTGAGGACTACCTGTATGTATCTGTACACACACACACCCCTCTTGGCACGCTGCTCTCCTATTGTTTCCCCCCCCCAAACCCCTTTTAACCTGCTTACAGGGTCCCCCTCTGAAATGAAATGAAAAGCTGGGCCTTTCATTCAAGTTGATGGTTTTTTTCCTGCCAGAGTTTATCCTTCTGCTTGCCCCAAACTCAAAGTAATGACCTGCCTGAGTTTTTCTTTTTCTTTTTTCCTTTTTGTCCTTTCTTTCTTGGCGACAGAAAAAGGATTTATGCGACAGGGAGCTGCTAAAAGGGAGGCAGAATTCACTTGTCTTGTTTTTTTTTAACCCCGATATCTGACTGGATTGCCAAGCGTGGCACAACTTCCTAGCTAGCTGTCGCCTTCCAGCGAGAGAGCCAGCATCGCTGGATGGGGAATTCTGGGAGTTGAAGTCCACCTCTCTTATTAAAGTTGCCCAGTTGGGGGGGAAAAAACAACAACAACACACGGATATATAATAGAAACACCTCCCTTCTCTTCTCTTATTTCTCTGTCTGTGGCACGAATGCAAAAAAACCCCACTAAACCAGGAAGTCAAAGCTACGCTCAAGGGGTGTGTGTTTTGCACACAGGCGTCAGCAAAATGCGTTTTTATCGGTGAGGAAAGACCGGCTTTGCATTTTTCCAGGCCACTGCGTGCGTCCGTCTGTGTGTGTGTGTGTGTGTGTGTACGTGAGGGAGAATTACGCCGAAGAATCGCATTAGGGAAACCTGTGCAGACTTCCCTTTCGCCCCTCCCTGCCTGGCTGAATAAGTGAGAGGAGCATTTGTGTGTACTGTACAAGGATGCCTTGCGCAGCCCTCTCAACCCCCCCCCCTCCATACACACACATACATTTAGCGTGTCGGGAGCTGAGCGGAGCACGCTAACGTCACAGAATCCAATCTTGGGAAGTCTCTTTCCGGTCTTGCTTGCCTGGCCCAGTGCCCAACATTACAACATCTTGCAGGGCTTTACTAGAGAGAGGAGAGGTTCAAGGCGCCTTGTTTCTCCTGCTCCGGTCCCTGCGGATAGGAATCGCCTTGGGGGGGGGATATGGGAGTCCCTTAACTGGGCGCCACCGGGTGCCCCCACGTCAAGAATTGGCGTTGTGTGTATCAAGAGAGGCACCTGAACGAGATCTGCTCCTTCTGAATGCAGTGAGAAAGGCGGCCTTGATTTAATTTCCTTTTATGAGAACATTCAGGAGAGGTTGAGGGGAGGGGGGTTGTTTGTTTATTTATTTCTTTGCTTGTATCTAATAATAATAATAATAATAATAATAATAAAGTTGGAAGGGACCTTGGAGGTCTTCTAGTCCAACCCCCTGCTCAGGCAGGAAACCCTATGCCATTTCAGACAAATGGCTGTCCAGTCTCTTCTTAAAAACTTCCAGTGTTGGAGCATTCACAACTTCTGGAGGCAGGTTGTTCCACTGATTAATTGTTTTAACTGTCGGGAAGTTTCTCCTTAGTTCTAGGTTGCTTCTCTCCTTGATGAGTTTCCATCCGTTGCTTCTGGTCCTGCCTTCTGGCGCTTTGGAGAATAGCTTGACTCCCTCTTCTTTGGGGCAGCCCCTGAGATATTGGAAGGCTGCTATCACCCTTAATCCTTCTCTTCATTAAACTGGACATATCCAATTCCAGCAACCGTTCCTTATATGTTTTAGCCTCCAGTCCCCTGATCGTCTTTGTTGCTCTTCTCTGTACTCTTTCCAGAGTCTCAACATCTTTTTTACATTGTGGTGACCAAAACGGGATGCACCTTTATTATTTTTTTACAAATAGCTCAAGGCGGGGAACGCATCTAACACCTTCTTCCTCTTCCTCTTTTCCCCATATCAACAACCCTGTGAGGTGGGTTGGGCTGAGAGAGAGGGACTGGCCCAAGGTGACCCAGCTGGCTTTCATGCCTAAGGCGGGACTAGAACTCCCAGTCTCCTGGAAGCAACCTGGAATTAAGAAGAAACTTCCTGACAGCGAGGACAATTAATCAGTGGAACAGAAGTTGCCTCCAGAAATCGTGGGCGCTCCATCCCTGGAGATTTTTAAGAAGAGGCTAGAGTTAGACAGTCACCTGTCTGAGATGGTATAGGTTCTCCTGCTTGAGCAGGGGGCTGGACTAGAAGACCTCCCAAGGTCCACTCCAGCTCTATTTTTGGCCTAGTGAATTTTGCTCCCCTTTCAATATACGGTAGCTTGCCCTGCAGACTACACCTAGATAAGCAGGGATTAACACTAGACAAACAATGAAGCAGAAAATAATATCTTAACCAAGGAACCACCAAGGAGAAAACCACACGCCACCAACCCTGGCAAGGGAAGCTACAGGGCTGGCTTTCTTAAAGAGATTCCCATTAAAGGAGAGAAGAACTTTTTCATTACCCTAACTAGGTAACATCATCAGTGCACTCATTACAGCAAATAATCCCTTGCTAATCTGGCACTGGCTTAAACCCAGGGCCGGTGGGATGCCCTTTTCAATTAGGTAAGGGCCCCTCGCCCCCCCCCCCCAAACCTATTCCTGTCTTGCAGAGACACAAAAAAACCCATCCTTTTTATAGGGATGAAATTCGGGCTTTAGCTGCACCTAGCAAGGCAACAGGGCAAAAAAAAAAAGAGAGAATCTTAATGCTTTGGTTTTAATTCTTGGGGTTTGCATGCAATCTTGCAATTTAGGAAGGTGTGTGTGTGTGGGGGGGTCTGCACGGGTGCCAGTTGGTAATTTTTTATTTTTTTTTTGGCGTGCTCCTGCAGCCAGCCAGGGCTGTGATCTCTTTGATTAGGGGGGTGGGTGGCTGCAGGAGAAGTGTGAAAAAAATAACGCTGTTGTGTCCGTAATCCTCCTCCCCGGAGTGGATTTGACAAGAGGGGGGGGGAGACTCAGGAGACCCCCCCCCCCACTCCCCGTTGCCAAGGAAGCTTGGAGCCATTATCCCAGCTGGATGCATTAACGGAGTTTGGAAGCGGTGGGGGGAGAGAAAAATTTGCTGCTTGAGATAGTAATTGTAGCCGTTCGGCCCAGCTAATAGCTGTTATGATTAAGTTCTATTATGGTCCCCTTTACAGAACTGGTGGGTGGCTTTTTTTTTCCTGTTGGGGAACGCAGTGGGGAAGGGGGGGGGGTCTGACAGCCCTTCACACAGAGCGACGGAGCCTGCCGCTCCATGGCTACGCCCCGCCCATCCCCAAAAGGAACAAAACGCCATCCCACGTAATAACCCGTCAGGGGTAGCATTTTCTTGAGCAAGACGAGGATATGAAAATCTGAGGGGAGTCTGCACACGGACCCCCGTCAGTGGGGCAACTCCCTAAAAGGGAGACCCACTGCAAGGGTCACTTCTCTCCCTTCCCATCCTGGGTGGCTCAGTTCTTTACAGGGGGTCCTCAACGTGTCACCCCCCCAAGGGAGCCCAAAATTTCCATTGCTAAGCAAAACGGTCGTTCAATGAGTTTTGCCCTGTTTTGCAACCTTTCCGGCCACTGTTGTTAAGTGAATCGCGGCAGGCGTTACATCAGCCACACGGCCGTTCAGCGAATCCGGCTTCCCCCCCCCCGCGTTGAACTTTGCACGTCAGAAGGTCGCAAAAGCAAATCACGTGGCCCCGGGGGACACTGCAACCGTCATAAATACGAGTCCGTTGCCCAGCGTCTGAATTTGGATCACGTGACGCTGGGGATGTTGCGACGGTCGTAAGTGTGAAAAATGGTCGAAAGTCACTTTTTTTCCCAGGGCTGTTGTCACCTTGAACAGTCACTGAACGAAGGATTGTAAGTTGAGGACTTACCTGCAATGAGAAGGGATGATGGGAGCGTGTCAGCCTTGCCAGGTAAACACACCCAGGTGAACTAATTCTATTTTATTGTAAGGCTGCATTCAAGGAATCTTGGCAACTCTGAACGAACACAGCTTAGCTTTCTCATCTTCTTGAAGAGTTCAATGAAAAAAAAGGACTAGGGGTGACAAGATAACAGTCTCCCAGTATTTGAGGGGCTGCCCCAAAGAAGAGGGGATCAAGCTATTCTCCAGAGCACCAGAAGGCAGGAAAAGATGAAAAAAAAGATGTTGAGACTCTAGAAAGAGTACAGAGAAGAACAACAAAGATGATTAGGGGACTGGAGGTTAAAACATATAAGGAACGGTTGCTGGAATTGGGTATGTCTAGTCTAATGAAGAGAAGGACCAGGGGTGATATGATAGCAGTCTTTCAACATCTCAGGGGCTGCCCCAAAGAAGAGGGAGTCAAGCTATTCTCCAAAGCAGGCAGGATAAGAAGCAACGGATGGAAACTAATCAAGGAGAGAAGCAACCTAGAACTAAGGAGAAACTTCCTGACAGTGAGAACAATTAACCAGTGCCTCCAGAAGCGGTGAATGCTCCAACAATGGAGGTTTTTAAGAAGAGACTGGACAGCCATTTGTCTGAACTGGTATAGGGTTTCCTGCCTGAGCAGGGGGTTGGACTAGATGACCTCCAAGGCCCCTTCCAACTTTGTTATTCTGTTAAGGACTAGGGGTGACATAATAGCAGTCTTCCTCTATTGGAGGGGCTGCCAGAAAGAAGAGGGGGGTCAACCTATTCTCCAAAGCACCCGAAGGCAGGACAAGAAGCAACGGATGGAAACCAGGCCAGGAGAGAAGCAACCTAGAACTAAGGAGAAATTTCCTGACAGTGAGGACAATTAACCAGTGGAACTGCTTGCCTCCAGAAGTTGTGGATGCTCCATCACTGGAGGCTTTTAAGAAGAGATTGGAGAGACAGCCATTTATCTGAAATGGTATAGAGTCTCCTGCTTGAGCAAGAGGATTGGACTAGAAGACCTCCAAGGCCCCTTCCAACTCTGTTATTCTGTTAAGGACTAGGGGGGACATGATAGCAGTCTTCCTGTATTGGAGGGGCTGCCCCAAAGAAGAGGGAGTCAAGCTATTTTCTAAAGCGCCGGAAGGCAGAACAAGAAGCAACAGATGGAAACTAATCAAGGAGAGAAGCAACCTGGAACTGAGGAGAAACTTTCTGACAGTTAGAACAATTAACCAGTGGAACCACCTGCCTCCAGAAGCGGTGAATGCTCCAACACTGGAAGTTTTCCAGAAAAGATTGGACGACCATTTGTCTGAAACAGTTATAGGATTTCCTGCTTGAGCAAGTGGGTTGGGCTAGAAGACCTCCAAGACCCCTTCCAACTCTGTTCCTCGGTTATTCCGTTACCCATCCCCTTTCCAGCCCAAATGAGGGTCTCTTCGGAGCCTCTCGCCCCACCCGCTGCCCAGCTGAGGGCTAAGTGGCCTTTTATTTGATGACTCCCTTGGTTGAATCTCTTTGCCCCCCTCTCCCAAGGTCATCCTCGCATCCCGTTACGGAGCTGAAGAAACGGGGGAAGCAGCGAAGGGGAAACAAGGCAAAAACTCGGATCAGGTCTCCGGGGGAACCTTTGCGGCAGCTCCGTGTCCTCGGCGGAGATATCGTTTGGCATTGATTTATGGCGCCTTTGGCTTACCTATACACTGGCCACAATGTGGGTAATGAAATGTTTACAGCCAGCAGCTCTATTTTTCAATGAGCTGAAACACCTCCGATAAGAAGTTGTTTAGAGGCCGTAAATCTCAGTTTGTATAAACTCCGAGCCTGTCACTTAACGGTGAATTGCAGGCTCGGGATGGCGTCTCTCCAGCTTAGACGTTGGATTGGGCGCCGGATTGATGCAGCGCAGGGTCCCGCCCTCCCATTGGACGGGCCCCGCCAGAGCCCTCCCGAGTGCCAGTCCCCCTGGGCAGCGGAGTTGTCAAGTCCCTGCCTATTGGTTGGAGGGCCGCGGATGAGTTGTGAGCTGGCGCCCCGTTGGGTAATGAATTACTCAGAGATGTATTTGCTCAGGAGAAGTAAATCTGTTTGGTACATTGTTGCCGAGTTGTGATTATATTGTGGGCACGCTCTGTAAATCACAACGAAGGGCCTTGATAAAGTGCGCCCAGCGCCACTGCAGCAAGAGGCCACCGCAGATAGGCTGAGTATCTCTGGAGTATCAGAGCGAGCTGGGTGACCACCATCTCCTCTCCTCTCTTTTATCCTGTAGCAGATTGAACGTGGGCTGGGCACCATTGTGCGATGCAGTTGTGCAGCAGCCGTACCAGCGAATTTGTGGCAGGGTGATCAAAGCAGGGGTATCTGTGCTTGCCTCTCCAGGTAGCCCCCAACGTACGACCACAATGGAGCCCAGAATTTATGTTTGCGAAGTGAGAAATTTGTTAAGTGAGTTTTGCCCCATTTTACGACCTTCCTTGCCACATTCCTTAAGCCAGGGGTAGGCAGCCTTGGCTCTTTTATGACTCGTGGACTTCAACTCCCAGAATTCCTGAGCCAGCATGGGAGAACTATGGCCCCTTCATGACTTGTGGACTTCAACTCCCAGAATTCCTCAGCCAGCCTGGGGAACTATGGCCCCTTCATGACTTGCGGACTTCAACTCCCAGAATTCCTGAGCCAGCATGGGGGAACTATGGCCCCTTCATGACTGGCGGACTTCAACTCCCAGAATTCCTCAGCCAGCATGGCTCAGCTTGGAAACCTCTCCCTTTCCCCTCAGCATGGCTGGCTCAGGAATTCTGGGAGTTGAAGTCCACGAGTCATAAAAGGTTGCCTAGCCCTGCCTTAAGCGAATCCCTGCAGTTTTTAAATTAGTAACACGGTTGTGAAGAGAATCTGGATTCCCCCGTTGATTTGGCTCGTCAGAAGGTCGCAAAGGGGGGTCACGTGACCTTGGGACACGGCAATCATAAACAGGAGTCGGTTGTCAAGCATCCACATGTAAATCACGTGACCACGAGGATGCTGCAACGGTCGCAAGTGTGAAAAAAATGGTCAACACTATTTTCAGGGCCGTTGTAATTTCGAACGGTCCCTAAATGAACGGTTGTCAAGCCGAGGATTACCTGTAAAAGGAAAAGTTTTTTTTTTCTCACCAAGGGAAGTGTGACTTCATGGCTGGAAGATATGTACAGATAGTCCTGGACTTAACAACCGTTCATTTAGTGACCGAAGTTAAAACACCACCAAAAACAGTGTTATGCGATTGCTTTTCATACTTACGTCCGTTGCAGTGTCCTCGTGGTCACCTGATCAAAATTCAGACGCTTGGCAACTGATTCGTATTTATGACGGTCGCAGTGTGCCGGTGTGTGTGTGTGTGTGTGTGTCACGTGATCCCCTTTTTATGACCTTCCGACAAGCAAAGTCAACGGGGGAAGCCAGCTTCACTTAACGACGGTGTGACTAACTTTTATCAACTTCAGTGATTCACTTAACAATTGTGGCAAGAAAGGTCGTAAAATGGAGGCAAAGCTCCCTTAACAACTGTCTTGCTTAGTAGTAGAAATTTTGAGCTCAACTGCGGTCGTAAGTCGAGAACTACCCGTATATCACAATCTGCATGATTTCCTCTGTTGTTTTTAACCTCAGTGCAGGCATAAGGGTGAGAGAGGAACTATAGGAGCCAACTTCCGGCTTTTGGAATTTCTGGGCATGTGATTTTTTTTGTAGCCATGAGGACTGGAAACCTGTTTTGTTTATTTGAAAAATGAGCCTAGATTCTGATCCTTAGCATATCAGCCTAAAGTAAGCCGTTCAGCCATGGATGTGGGTAATCGTGCTGGCCTTTAGAAGGGCACAAACAAATCTCTTTATTACTGTCTTTGACCAGCCTTTACAATAAAAAAAAAAAAAGGACAGTTAAAAAAAAAAGACATAGCTTAACGCCACAATTGGTTTTCGGAGAATGGGGAAAAATAATAATAGCACAATAAAACCACAGGTCCAATTTAAAGTTTTGCGCCGTTGTATAATTTGGAGAAGATATTTGGTGGGATTAGATTTCTTCCTTAAGAACATGAAATTTATCACTAGGATCCTTGTATATAGAAAGGATTGGAGCGTCCTTAGAAGGTCGTAATTTAACGAGAGAGAGAGAGAGACAGACAGACAGACAGACAGACAAAAAAGAGAAGGGGAAAGGAAAGAAAGAAAGAAAGAAAGAGAAAGAAAGAAAGAAAGAAAGAGAAAGAAAGAAAGAAAGAAAGAAAGAAAGAAAGAAAGAAAGAAAGGAAAGAAAGAAAGAAAGAAAGAAAGAAAGAAAGAAAGAAAGAAAGAAAGAAAGAGAGAAAAAGAAAAGAGTGGAGAGAGAAAGAGAGAGAAAGAAAGACAAAAAAGAGACGGGGAAAGAAAAAAAAGAAAAAGAGACAGACAAAGAAAGAGAGAGAGAGAGAACTGCAGTTAGAGAAGAGGGAAATAGGATCGGGGCAGGGATAACTTGTGAATTATTCAAACTTTTTAGCTTGTCAGAATGAAATGATGGGACACTTATGAAGACAGGTGTTTTTTCGAACGAGGTCATGGGTCAACACCCTTTCCTATAAATCGGTGTCTGATATTGATGATTGCCCTATTATTATTGGTCTACTACAGCAAGGGTCTCCAACCTTAGCAACTTTAAGACTTGTGGACTTCAACTCCCAGAATTCCCCAGCCAGCATGGCTGGCTGGGGAATTCTGGGCGTTGAAGTCCACAAGTCTTAAAGTGGCCAAGTTTGGAGACCCCTGGCCTAGAGGAAGGAGTTCAAGATTTGAAACCTGTGCGTTGTATGTGCATTCAGCCTCAGAACCCTAAGATGCGAGGGGCTATCAGAGACCATCAAGTCCAACCCTGAATCAGTTAAGAGGACAGCAACGTTCAGCTACATGCCTACGAAGTCTTTGCTAGGAAATCTGCAACTCCGGAAAGGCCGTCATTTTTAGCCAGTGCCCCATCCATCACCGTGCAGCTTCAGTTGTCCCAACAACGCTCAACTTAAACGACTGTGAGGTTTAAATCATTTTCTCTCTTCGCAAATTGGACGCCTGGCTTGTGACCAGGACACAACACAATGAGGTTGTCATCCTGCTGTCTCCTTCAGAGTCCGAGCTTTGAGGTTATCACAAACTCGGAGAGTTGCTTTTCAGCACCCTGGACAGCAGCTATCTGAACTATTTTTTCCCCTAAATCTGGCCTATAAAAGTAGTCCTTAACTTAACAACAGTTCATTTAGTGACCGGCATGGGGGGGGGAATGGGCTTATGACCGTTTTTCACACTTAACGACCATTACAGCATCCCCTTGATCACATGATCCAAATTCGGCCGCTTGGCAACTGGACCTCAGCTATAGATCAGTATTTCTCAACATCTGGAATTTTAAGACGTGTGGACTTCAACTCCCAGAATTCCCCAGCCAGCATGGCTGGCTGGGGAATTCTGGGAGTTGAAGTCCCTATGTCTAAAAGTTCCCATAAACTGAGAAACACTGATCTAGATGGACTCAACCCCAACCACCGCCCAGGCTGGGGATGATGGGAGCTGTGGTCCCAGCGTCCTTGAAGGACAGGCATCGCTCTACAATTTTAACAGGTAGAAGAATCCCAGTCAAGTTCCAAGAAACCATGTTTTATTAACAATTTCAGCAGGGGCTTCAAGACATAGTTTTTGCAAGAGCAAAGATAGTCCTCGACTTACAACAGTTACAATGGCACTGGAAAAAATGACTTATGTTTTTCAGACTAAGGACCGCTGCACCAACCCCAGGGTCACCTGATCAAAATTCAGACGCTTGGCCACAGGTTCAACTTTATGACGGTCGCCGTGTCCTTTGGGGGTCACGTGATCCCCTTTTGTGACCCTTTGACAAGCAAAAACGCTATTACTAACTTCGCAACTGCGGCAATTCCCTGAACACTTGTGGCAAGAAAGGTCGTAAAACGGGGCAAAACTCCCCTAACAAATGTTTCACGTAGCAACAGGAATTTGGGGCTCCAAAATTTGGGTCGTTCATTGAGGACCACCTGTTGCAGCTATTGAAAAGCAAAACTTTGGCTTAAATATGATTCCCCCAGCAGCTCTCGGAAGCCTCCAGGTCTACCTTGGAAAGAAATTTAAGAGAGTCGTCTTCCACGAATGGCTCCCTCTTTCTCAATGTGATTGACCCTGGGGGAGCCACAAAGCCCATCCATTTCAGATTGCAGTTTGGGTGACCCTGGGGGAGCCACAAAGCCCATCCATTTCAGATTGCAGTTTGGGTAGTCGCCAACTCACCAGCATAATCGGGACCAGAATTTCTGTGGTGGACATTTCCACAGGGTCGTTGAGTCGCGCCCAATCTTACAAGCTTTTTTGCCGTGGTTGTTAAAAGCGAATCGCCCGCAGTTTAGTGAATGACACAGTTGTTAAGCGAATCTGGCTTCCCCCGTTGACTTGGCTTGTCAGAAGCTGGCTAGAAAGGTTGCAAATTGTGATCCCGTGATCTTGGGATGCTGCAACATGCCGGTTGCCAAATGCCAAATTTTCATTAAACTAGACATCCCCAATTCCTGCAACCGTTCTTTGTATGTTTTATCCTCCAGCCCCCTAATCATTTTTGTTGCTCTTCTCTGCACTTTTTCTAGAGTAGAGTAGAGTAGAGTAGAGTAGAGTAGAGTAGAGTAGAGTAGAGTAGAGTAGAGTAGAATAGAATAGAATAGAATAGAATAGAATAGAATAGAATAGAATAGAATAGAATAGAATAGAATAGAGCTGGAAGGGACCTTGGAGATCTTCTAGTCCAGCCCCCTGCTCAAGCAGGAGAACCTATACCGCCACAGACAGGTGAATGTCCAATCTCTTCTTAAAAACCTCCAGTGATGGAGTGCCCACAATTTCTGGTGGCAAGCTGTTCCACTGGTTGATTGTCCCCACTGTCAGGAAGTTTCTCCTTAAATCCAGGTTGCTTCTCTCCTTGATCAGTTTCCAACCATTGTTTCTTGTCCTAATCTCAACATCTACTGCATTTTACAACGTGGTGACCAAAACTGGATGCTGTATTCCAAGTGTGGCCTTACCAAGGCATTGTAAAGCGTGATCTTGATTCCGTCCCTCGG
Organism: Azemiops feae; assembly: GCA_023970755.1. NCBI lineage: Eukaryota > Metazoa > Chordata > Lepidosauria > Squamata > Viperidae > Azemiops > Azemiops feae. The sequence goes on from JALGBA010002153.1 coordinate 14,518, forward strand.
TTGACGCAGCCTAGGACTGCAATGTTAGCTTGTCCGGTGCTTCCCGAAAGCTGATCAGACTCGCAAACAGCAAGAAAATTTCAAGTGGCAGTTAAGATTGTTCTTTTCACCAGCCTAAGAGTCTCTGGCCATTGGTGGAGAGGAAAATCTGCATTCTCAAGACGTCCTTTCCAGAGGGATGTGAAAATATTCTCACCGGCGGAGGAAAAATAGCTGTCGAGGGCCTGTCATTTCCAGCTCCTCTCCAGATTTCCGAACCAAATTTTCAACATGCTGATTTCTAAGGAGCTGCTAATTGATAATTAGCCAGTTGGCAGGCTTGTGGGGCTGTTGGAGAGAAAAGGATGGCACTTTGGTGCTTGAAATGGGGTCAAGGAAGGAAAGGAGGCGAAAATATCACTTCCGGGGCACGCCAGCTTTAATACAGGTAGTCCTCGACTTACAACAGTTCATTTAGCGACCGTTCAAAGTTACAACGGCACTGAAAAAAGCGACTTATGGCCGTTTTCCACACGAACGTTGCAACAATGCCAGGGGTCATGTGATCAAAATTAAAGTGCTTGGCAACTGATTCATAGGTATGACGGTCACAGTGTCCCGAGGTCCCCTTTTGTGACCTTCCAACAAGCAAAGGCCATGGGGAAGCCAGATTCACTTAACAGCCATGTGCCTAACTTAGCAACTGCAGTGATTCACTTAACAACTGTGGCAAGAAAGGTCATACATTGGGATAAAACTCACTTACAGAATTACAGTCGGGAGGGACTTTGGAGGTCATCTAGTCCAACTTCCTGCTCAAGCAAGAGAATCCTATGCCATTTCTGACAATTGGCTGTCCAGTCTCTTCTTGAAAGCCTCCAGTGATGAAGCACCCACAACTTCTGAAGGCAACTTCTGTTCCACTGGTTGATTGTTCTCACTGTCAGAAAATTTAGCTTTATTTCTTATTTCTAGGCTGACCAGTTTCCATGCATTGTTCCTTGTCTGGCCTTCAGGTGCTTTGGAAAATAGGTTGTCCCCCTCCTCTCAAATATTGCAAATATTTGAGCACTGCTATCATGTCACCCCAGTCCTTCTCTTCATTAAACTAGACATATCCAATTCCAGCAATGTTCCTTATATGTTTTAGCCTCCAGTCCTCTAATCATCTTTGTTGCTCTTCTCTGTACTCTTTCTAGAGTCTCAACATCTTTTTTACATCGTGGTGACCAAAACAGGATGCAGTATTCCAAGTGTGGCCTTACCAAGGCATTGTAAAGTAGTATTAACACTTCGCATGATCTTGATTCTATCCCTCTGTTAATGCAGCCTAGCACTGTGTTGGCTTTTTTGACTCTGCTGCATACCCAAGATCCCTCTCACAGTTACTGCTGTAAAGCCAGGTTTCACCTAATAATCTATACATGTACATTTGGTTTTTCTTGCCTAAGTGTAAAACTTTACCTTCTGTACATTGAATTTCATTTTGTTAGATAGGGCCCAGTGTTCAAGTCTGTTGAGATCCGTCTGGATCGTGAGCCTATCATCTGGGGTGTCAGATATTCCTGCCAGCTTAGTGTCATCTGCAGATTTGATGAGTTCCCCTTCTATTCCCTCATCTAAGTCATTGATGAAGCTGTTGAAGATTACTGGGCCTAAGACGGAACCTTACGGTACCTCACTGCTTACTTCTCTCCATGTGGACATAGTACCATTGAGGACTACTCATTGAGTACGGTTTGTCAGCCAGTTTGCCTTCGACAAAGTAGACCACAACCCACTTCTTGGTAAGCTAGAAAAATGTGGGATAGACAGCATCACCACCAGATGGATTATCTGGTGGTGATGCTGTCTATCCCACATTTTTCTAGCTTACTAAGAAGTGGGTTGTGGTCTACTTTGTCGTAAGGCCTTCCTGAAGTCTACTATGTCTATTATGTCCACAGTGTTTTTGCTGGTCTACCAATTTAATCACTTTATCGAAATAAGATTGGTTTGGCATGATCTGTTTTTAACAAACCCATGCTGGCTTTTAGTTACAACTTTATATGTGTCTAGATGTTCACAGATCTGTTTTTTGATTATCTTCTCCAGTATGTTCCCAGGTATTGATGTTAGGCTGATTGGTCTGTAATTTCCTGGGTCTGTTTCCCCCCCACCCTTTTTTGAAGATGGGAACCACATCAGCTCTTTTCCAATCCTCTGGGTGCTCCAGGATTTTGGAAAGATATGGTGCAATGGTTCTGAGATGACATCTGCCAGCTCCTTCAGAACTCTGGGATGTAATCCATTAGGTCCTGGTGATTTATATTCATCAAGAATATAAATTATAAATATAAATATAAATTAATGTCTTGCTTAGCAACATAAATTTTGGGCTCAGTTTTGGTCGTTCGTCAAGGACTACCTGTAGTTTAAATCCAGTTTTAAGGATGGATGGCTTAATGCTAATTGGGGGGAGGGGAAAATAAATTTCATACCTACGGAATCTAAATCCTGTTCCAGGCAAAGAGAGACCTTGTGGCATTTGCATAGTATGTGGATCGGCATAATTCTGTGCCAGTCATTTGTGAGCACCTTAGCTCTCTTGTAATCTTGTAGTTTTGCTAGTCATGGGGGGGCGTGGCGTAGTTCGGGGTGCAAATTCTCGGCGTCTTTTGATCCGTCTGGGAAATTGTCACATTCCATTCTGACAAGCGCGCAAGCGTTCCACGCCTGCCACAAAAATCTTTTTAGCAACCCAGACTAGATCTGCTTTTTAAAAAAATAAAATAAAATAAAAGTGGAATTCTGCATCCAGCACTCTGTCGTCCCTGGACCAGGGTTTTGTTCCGATGTGCTTTTTTTTTAGCAGTGGGCACCTCCCTGACGGCTTGACATCCATGCTTGGGGAAATCCCTGGAAAAGGTAACGAAACAGTGGATTTAATAATAATAATAATAATAATAATAATAATAATAATAATAATAATAATAATAATAATAATAATAATAATAAAGTTGGAAGGGACCTTGTAGGTCATCTAGTCCATCCCTCTGGGAGCACCTAGAAATGTACGAGTAGCCAGCCTGAGTGTTAAAAGTAGACCATGCCAAACAAACAGGTCGTGTTCATCAAAGCCTGACACCCCACAAGCAATTCCATCCACAGACACATCAACCTACAATCAGCCTACGAAACCCTCAGGATCCGAATCCACCGCACAGCCAACCAGGGATGGCACCGACCCTCAGCCATCCCACGCAATCCCCCCATAGCCAGCACTTCACCTCCCAATTACCCTGACCTTATGTATCCTCCCCATCACAAGTCCATCTCTGATGACTCACACCTGACCCATCACAAGACCCTCACTTGACAGACCCACACCTGAAGCCCTTATCAATAGAAGAACACCAACATCCCCTCAACTCCGCTGAAGACGTTGCCTCGCCTGGTAACGAAACGTTCGGAAGCCACCCCAGAAGCTCGGAGAACAAATCTTCCCCCTCACGCCAAGCAAACCTTATTCTGTTCTTCGACAAAATGACTGAATCAGTGGACCAAGGAAATGCTGTGGAGATAGTACACAGGTAACCCTAAGCCAGGGGTGGGCAACCTGGGCTCTTTTATGACTCGTGGACTTCAACTCCCAGAATTCCTGAGCCAGCCATGCTGAGGGGAAAGGGAGAGGTTTCCAAGCTGAGCCATGCTGGCTCAGGAATTCTGGGAGTTGAAGTCCACCAGTCATGAAGGGACCATAGTTCCCCCATGCTGGCTGAGGAATTCTGGGAGTTGAAGTCCACCAGTCATGAAGGGACCATAGTTCCCCCATGCTGGCTGAGGAATTCTGGGAGTTGAAGTCCACAAATCATAAAAGAGCCAAGGTTCCCTACCCCTGCCCTAAACGTATGACCACAATTGAGCCCACAATGTCCATTGCTAAGCAAGACATTTACTAAGTGAATTTTGACCCCTTCTTACAACCTTTCTTGCCATTGTTGTGAAGTGGATCCCTGCAGTTGTTACACTTAGTAACACAGTTGTTAAGTGAATCTGGCTTCCCCGCTGACTTTGCTTGTCAGAAGATCACAAAAGGGGGGGATCAAGTGACCCCGGGACACTGCGACCATCATAAATACGAGTCAGTTGCCAAGCGTCCGAATTCTGATCACGTGACTACAGGGATGCTGCAGTGCTTGTAAGTGTGAAAAAGGGTCGTAAGTGCCTTTTTTCAGTGGCGTGTTGCAAGTCCGAACGGTCGCCAAATGATCTGTTGTAAGTCGAGGATGGCTAAAACATATAAGGAACGGTTGCTGGAATTGGGAATCTCTAGTCTAATGAAGAGAAGGACGAGGGGGGACATGATAGCAGCCTTCCAGTATCTCAGGGGCTGCCCCAAAGAAGAGGGAGTCAAGCTTTTCTCCAAAGCACCAGAAGGCAGGACAAGAAGCAACGGATGGAAACTAATCAAGGAGAGAAGCAACCTAGAATTGAGGAGAAATTTCCTGACAGAAAAATTAACCAGTGGAACCACCTGCCTCCAGAACCTGTGAATGCTGCAACACTGGAAGTTTTTAAGAAGAGACTGGACAGCCATTTCTCTGAAATGGTATATAGGGTTTCCTGCCTGAGCAGGGGGTTGGACTAGAAGACCTCCAAGGTCCCTTCCAACATTATTATTATTATTATTATTATTATTATTATTATTATTATTATTAATTATCTTTTATTCATTAAACATGAACCTCAGTCAACTGAACATTCAAATTGGCTGGTGCTGATGGTTGACACGGGTTGCTACCAGCATCCTAGGTGTCAACCAGGTACCTTCTTTATTATTATTATTATTATTATTATTATTATTATTATTATTATTATTATTATTATTATTATTATTATTATTATTAGGCATTTGATAAAATAGACCACAGCCTACTTCTTAGTAAGATGCACAATGGGGGATCTTCCCCCTGAAGATGCTAAGAAATTGGAGCAACTTAAGTTTACAAGTAGTCCTCGACTTACAACAGTTGTTTTAGGAACCATTCAAAGTTAGCAATGGCATTGAAAAAAAGTGACTTAAGGCCATTTTTCTCACTTACGACCTTCGCGGCCTCCCCACGGTAATGTGATTTACATTTGGATGCATGGGGACACCGCAAACCGTCCTAAATATGAGCCCAGTTGCCCAGCATCTGAATTTTAATCCTATGACCACGGAGCTGCTGTGCTGGTTGCAAGTGCGAAACATGGCCCTTTTTTCAGTGCCGTCGTAACTTGCAACTGTCACTAAATGGACCGTTGTAAGTTGAGGACCACTTGTACGTGCGAGAACCTTGATGCAAAGTCGGCCTCGCCCCCTGAATCCCAGCTGCACGTCACGGCCTAACACTTATCGATTATACACTTAAGCTCCGTTTGTGCTTCTGACACGTCTCTTCTCCCCCTCCGATTGGCGAGGGGAGGGGGCGTACAAAGCCAAGGTGCCCTCCTTCCCCCCCTCCCCCTGCTTGGTGCCCTCCCCTCGGAGAAGCTGGCGAAGGGAGGGCAAGCGAGCCACGAAGACCCCGGCTCCTTCCTTTTTTAAATCTTCCTTCGCAATCGAGATAAGACAGCGGGTTAGATGAGAACAATTTAATTAAGTTGCCGAAAGGCCGCGGAGGGGGCCCTGCCTGGCCATAAGCTGCCCCCTCGGCATAGGATTGATGGCCGTTTTCCGCTCGTTGCCCCCCCCCCGTCCTCCCCTGCAACTGGAAATTAAAAACCAGAATTGGAATTAAAAACAAGCAAATTATTTCTGTGCCGTCTCCGGTCAGCCCCGGCGATGCCAAGCCTTCTTCCCAGATCACCCAGCTCCCTTTATTACAGAAGGATAATTGAGACTTGTGTTCCAGTTGTTGGACAGATAAGCAAGGGAAGGAAACAGGGTTGGGATGAAAGAAAGAAGACATTAAAATATATTTGGGGGCCGATATTTCTCACTAGATCCGGCGTTCGCCTGTACGTTTTCTCATTTTGTTCCTCCATCGGTTTAATAGAGGTATATTAGACTACGGTTGAGGCCAAAATTTCCGCTGCTGAGCGAGACGGTTGCTAAGTGAGTTTTGCCCCATTTTGCGACCTTACTTGCCGTTGCCGTTAAGCGAATCACCGCGGTTGTTAAGTTGGGAACCCGGTGGTTAAGTCAACCCGGCTTCCCCCATTGACTTTGCTTGTCAGAAGGTCGCAGAAAGGGGATCCCCTGACCCCGGGACACTGCAACCGTCATAAGTATGAGTCGGTCGCCGAGCGTCTGGATTCGGATCACGTGACCGCGGGGATGCTGCGACGGGCGTTAAGGGTGAAAAGCGGTCACAGGTCACTTGCTTCACTCCCGTTGTCACCTGGGTCACTAAATGAACGGTTGTAAGTCTGTTGTAAGTATCCTTCCCTCCATTCAGCGTTCTTCCCTGTTTGTGGTTCACTGTCTTGAACACACTTTATGCGGGCGGGCGAATGTATTTCGTGCCCTTATACAAATGATGCGTACTCTGGCTTTGCAATCTGGGAGTGTTGTGTAAGAGGAGTTGTGCTATTAAAAAGTGCCTTTTTAATAGCACAACTTTTTAAAAAGTAGGGTTCTTTTTCCTACCACTTTCTGTTGTAAGGTGTGGCTTAACAATATATTCATTCCTTTGAAACAGGAGAGTCCTGCTGTTTGTCAGGAGGTTGTGTGCGCGTGTGCGTATATAGGTGTATATCTTTACCGGCGATATTTACTAATTTATTTGTATTGTGCCTTGATTATTTTTCCAAATAATTCAAGGCAGTGAACATATGCAACACACCTTCCTCCTCCTCCTATTTTCCCCACAAAAAACAACCCTGTGAGGTGGGTTGGGCTGTGAGAGAAGGACTGGCCCAAAGTCACCCAACTGGCTATCATGTCTTAAGGTGGGACTTGAAACTCCCCGTCTCCTGGTGATTGGCCCATGCCACCCAGGAGGTTTCATGCCTAAGGTGGGACTAGAACTCCTTGTCTCCTGGTGATTGGCCCAAAAATCACCTAGTTGGCTTTCATGACTAAGGCGGGACTAGAACTCCTTGTCTCCTGGTGATTGGCCCAAAAATCACCTAGTTGGCTTTCATGACTAAGGCGGGACTAGAACTCCTTGTCTCCTGGTGATTGGCCCAAAAATCACCTAGTTGGCTTTCATGACTAAGGCGGGACTAGAACTCCTTGTCTCCTGGTGATTGGCCCAAAAATCACCTAGTTGGCTTTCATGACTAAGGCGGGACTAGAACTCCTTGTCTCCTGGTGATTGGCCCAAAAATCACCTAGTTGGCTTTCATGACTAAGGCGGGACTAGAACTCCTTGTCTCCTGGTGATTGGCCCAAAAATCACCTAGTTGGCTTTCATGACTAAGGCGGGACTAGAACTCCTTGTCTCCTGGTGATTGGCCCAAAAATCACCTAGTTGGCTTTCATGACTAAGGCGGGACTAGAACTCCTTGTCTCCTGGTGATTGGCCCAAAAATCACCTAGTTGGCTTTCATGCCTAAGGCGGGACTAGATCTCCCTGTCTAATAGTGATTGGCCCAAAGTCACCCAGCCGGCTTTCAGGCCTAAGGCGGGACTAGAACTCCCCATCTCCTGGTGATTGGCCCAAAGTCACCCAACTGGCTTTAATGCCTAAGGTGGGACTAGAACTCACATTCTCCTGGTGATTGGCCCAAAGTCACCCAGTTGGCTTTCATGCCTAAGGTGGGACTAGAACTCCCCGTTTCCTGGTGATTGGCCCAAAGTCACCCAGCTGGCTTTCATGCCTAAAGCGGGACTAGAACTCACATTCTCCTGGTGATTGGCCCAAAGTCACCCAGTTGGCTTTCATGCCTAAGGGACTAGAACTCCCTCTCTTAATAGTGATTGGCCCAAAGTCACCCAACCGGCTTTCAGGCCTAAGTCAGGACTAGAACTCCCCATCTCCTGGTGATTGGCCCAAAGTCACCTAGACGGTTTTCATGCCTAAGGCAGGACTAGAACTCCCAGTCTCCTGGTGATTGGCCCAGAGTCACCCAGTCGGCTTTCATGCCCAAGGTGGGACTAGAACTCCCTGTCTCCTGGTGATTGGCCCAAAGTCACCCAGTCGGCTTTCATGCCCAAGGTGGGACTAGAACTCCCTGTCTCCTGGTGATTGGCCCAATGTCACTCAGTCAGCTTTCATGCCTAAGGCGGGACTAGAACTCACATTCTCCTGGTGATTGGCCCATGCCACCCAGAAGGTTTCATGCCTAAGGTGGGACTAGAACTCCTTGTCTCCTGGTGATTGGCCCAGAATCATCCAGTTTGCTTTCATGCCTAAGTCAGGACTAGAACTCACAGTCTCTTGCTTTTTAACGCCACCGGACCAAACTGGCTCTCCTGAAGATGAGATCTCTCCGTTTCCCATCCCCGTATCCTCAACCTGAGTTGAGCAGCGTCTGATGAATTTTTTGCAAACATTCCCAAGTGCAAAATTCCAGGCACTCCACAGCGTTATGGATTTGGCAGAGAAAGGGAAGAAGTCCGTGATAAAAATGTACACGCAGAAGATTTTTTCTCTCTCTCTCTCTCTCTCCTGCGGCCGTTCATTCATTTTGGATGCATAGAGTAGCCTGGGGAAAGCAGTCTTGAAATCCCTTTTCAACACAAGTACTTTGTGGTTAGAGATGAGTGTGCTGCACACCCTTAATCGTTCCGCTGGGGGAAAGTTATGTATTTTGTATTCATTGTCTTGAAAGATGATTAACCAACTTCAGGTCTTCTGGGATGCTGCCCGGTTGAAGCCTAAGTAAAGACTTATTATTTCCTGTAACCCGGCTTGGAATTCCACCCCAGACAGATATAATAATAATAATAATAATAATAATAACAACAACAACAACGACGATGATAATAATAATAACAACAACAACAATAATAACGACGATAATAATAACAACAATAATGACAATAATAATAACAATAACGATAATAATAATAATAATAATAATAAATAATGATAATGATAATAACAACAACAACAATAACAATAATAACGACGATGATAACAACGACAATAACGACAATAATAATAATAATAATAAATAAATAATAATAATGATAATAACAACAGCGACGATGACAATAATAATAATAATAACAATAATAATAACGACGACAATAATAACAACAACAATAATGACGACAATAATAATAGTAATAATATAATAAAAAGTTGGAAGGGACCTCGGAGGTCATCTAGTCCAACCCCCTGCTCAGGATTTTGGTTGTTAATGATCTGCCCACTGCACCGGCCACAATATGTCTGGGGTGGGGGGACGTGGAGAGCCCTGTGTCATCATAAAATTGCCAAGTTTTAAGCCTGTGCTATCCTACAGGTAATCCCCAACTTACGACCACTCAGGGGGTGGCCAGCAAGGTCATAAAGTGGGGCAAAACTCACTTAACAACTGTCTTGCTTAGCAGTGGAAATTGTGGGCTTTATTGTGGTCGTAAGTCGAGGACTACCTGTAACAGTCTTCCAGTGCTTCAGGGGTTGCCCCAGAGAACAGGGGGTTGACCTATATCACCTGAAGGCAGGACAGGGAGCAACGGATGGAAACTAATCAAGGAGAGAACCAGCCTAGAACTAAGGAGGAATTTCCTGGCAGTGAGAACAATGAACCAGTGGAACAGCTTGCCACCAGAAGTTGTGGGTGCTCCAACACTGGAGGTTTTTAAGAAGAGACTGGACAGCCACCACCTGTCTGAAGTGGTATAGAGTCTCCTGCTTGTGCAGGGGGCTGGACTAGAAGACCTCCAAGCTCCCTTCTCCTTATTAGCCTATGTTCTAAGGCAGGGGTCTTCAAACTTGGCCCTTTTATGACTTGTGGACTTCAACTCCCAGAATTCCTCAGCCAGTGTTGCTGGCTGAGGAATTCTGGGAGTTGAAGTCCACAAGTCATAAAAGGGCCAAGTTTGAAGACCCCTGTTCTAAGCAGGGGATGAAGCCGGTTGTGTGAATGCAGCTTTTGTGTGGAACTGCAACTCCCATCTGCTCCTCCTCCTGGGGTCTTGGGAGCTGTAGTTCAGGACCTTGGCATTGCCCCCCAAAGCAGAGCATCTCTCCCCAGAGATATTCCAGGCAATCCTAACCTGTTACCTGCTCTCCTTCCCCAGGCCCACCTTCAGGTATTTCACGTGGCACACCTGTATGCTGGGCATTGCCGGCTGTGTCGTGATGGTGTTCCTCATCAGCCCCATCTACGCTTCGGCCAGCGTGGCCTTCATGGTCGTCCTGCTGGTGGCCCTCCATTACCTGTCCCCCAGCAGCAGCTGGGGCTACATCAGCCAAGCTCTGATCTTCCACCAGGTAAGGACCATTCCATTGGGGAATGAATGTTCTCAGTCATCCAGGTCGTAGTTGTCCCAAAGATGCTTTTTCACGAGGCAACTGGACTTCCTTGTTTTTTCTTTGAAGATGTTTCGCTTCTCATCCAAGAAGCTTCTTCAGCTCTGACTGGCTGGTGTGGAATGATAGGATTTATACTCCTTTCAGACCGCTGGTCATTTGCCTTCTTTTAGAGGGTCCTTGAGGCCACCTGGAAGTTTATCTGTGTCCTTGGGGTCACCTGGTGCAAATGGGTGTGGAGCCTTCTTGGAACCGCTGAAAGGACCGTGTTGTAGACTGGAGATGGATGATGTCGTGTCCCTCCCCATCTCTTGAGAGAGGGCTGTTCAATTTTGACCTAGAGGGCCTCCAGGTGGCCTCAAGGAAATGGTGGAATGTGATCATTAAAGAAAGGATGCCAAAGGAGGGACCGAATTTAAATTAAAATATTTTTTTAAAATTATTTTAAATAATTAAATTGTCTTCTTGAATTGTCCCACGGCGAGTTTGCCGAGGGCAAGTTAGCCGCAGCGAGTTGTCCCATTCCGTGTGGAGAATATTGGTAGCTGCTTTTTTTTTTTGTATCTTTTTTCTTTCTTTTCTACTTTTTCCCCTTTTCTTGCACGTTTAGCTTTTTCTCTGATTTCTTCCTTTTTTCTTTCTTTCTTAGTTTATAGCAGTTTGTGTTGGCTTTTATGTTTCTTTTTAAAAAGTTTTAAGGGATAGGATAGGATAGGATAGGATAGGATAGGTGAATAGATAAAGGATGGAGAGAGAAAGAGAGAGAGAAAGAAAGAAAGAGAAAGAAAAAGAAAAGAAAGAAAAAGAAAGAAAGAAAAAGAAAGAAAGAAAGAGAAAGAAAGAAAGAAAGAAAGGAAAGAAAGAAAGATAAAGGAATAGGTAGAGACATATATGGATGGAGAGAGAGAAAGAGAGAGATGATAGAGAAAGGAATGGATGGATGGGGAATTCTGGGAGTTGAAGTCCACCTGTCTTCAAGCTGTCAAGGTGGAGAAGCACTGTTCTAGACAGATGAGCTGGTCACAATGATGGTGGGACTATATAAAGCACAAAGGTTTGGGGGCCTTTTCCACTTGTGGCACTTTCCCACCTCTTGAAGATCATAGAAACGTAGAAAAACGTAGAAAAGTGGTATTAACACTTCACGTGATCTTGATTCTCTCCCTCTGTTAAGGCAGCCTAGTACTCTGTTGGCTTTTTTGGCAGCTGCAGCACACGGCTGGCTCCTATCTAAGTGATCGTCCACTAGGACTCCGAGATCCGTCTCACAGTTGCTACTGTTGAGCAAGGAACCACCTATACTATACCTGCCTAAATGTAGAGCCTTCCTTTTCTCTTCATTGCTTTTGTTAGGAGGAGGAGGAGGAGGTTTTACCATCTCCATCCACTTGGCCCCTGGCCCCTCCAGTTGCTCAGTTGCCAATGCCGGAGCAGGTGGTCATCCTTATTGGAGATTAATTTTTCCGATATAATAACAACATTCCGAATTTGGATCTGCATCCTACGCTGGGGTCTCTTCTGTTTCTGCATCGCCCTTTGAGCAGCCGGCTCGCCCTTCCAGCTGGTGTGATCCCCGCCCTCCGCCTTTCCCCGGGAACCGTGCCCGGCTCCTGCAAACTGGGCCTGTTGCCCAGGGCCAGCCTTTTAATTTGGGTGTCATAAAACCGACATTTAAAAGCTCTAGTTAGGGGTTTAATGGAAGAGTCTTATTAGCCAGCTGCTGTTTCCCTGCACCGCCTGGCAAAGCCAGAGCTCTCCTGGGGACAGATCAGATTGTTTGATCAGGCATCTTGCCTGGCATTTAGCTAGCAATGCCAGGCCGTCCATTCTGGGCATCTTGTGAGGGGCCTTGTTATTGGAGGCCTTGTGTGTTGAGCTCTCTTGCCCTTAACACAGGGCAAAGCCGCCATGGAAGATAGATTAGATAGATAGATAGATAGATAGATAGATAGATAGATAGATAGATAGATAGATAGATAGATAGATAGATAGATAGATAGATAGATAGATAGATAGATAGATAGATAGATAGATGATAGATAGATAGATAGATAGATAGATAGATAGATAGATAGATAGATAGATAGATAGATAGATAGTTAGATAGATAGATAGATAGATAGATAGATAGATAGATAGATAGATAGATAGATAGATAGATAGATAGATAGATAGATAGATAGATAGATAGATAGATAGAGTGGGTGGGTGGGTAGGTGGGTAAGTGGGTGGGTGGGTGGGTGGGTGGGTGGGTAGGGAAGGAGGGAGGGAGGGAGGGAGAGAGAGATATGGACGTACGGATAGATGGACGGATAGATGGATGGATTGATAGATATGATAGATGATGAGATAGAGATAGATAATAGATACAGAAATGATAGCTAGATATCTAGATCAATGTAAATAGATAAGTATAGAGACAGACAGACAGACAGACACAGACAGACAGACAGACAGACAGACAGACAGATAGATAGATAGATGTGGATGGACGGATAGATGGATGGATAGATAGATATGATAGATGATGAGATAGAGATACATAATAGATACAGATAGAAATGATAGCTAGCTAGCTAGCTAGATAAATATAGATAGATAAATATAGAGATAGATAAATATAGAGATAGATAGATAGATAGATAGATAGATAGATAGATAGATAGATAGATAGATAGATAGATAGATAGATAGATAGATAGATAGATAGATAGATAGATAGATAGATAAGAAAGAGATAAGAAAGATAGATAAGAAAAATAGATAGATAGATAGATAGATAGATAGATAGATAGATAGATAGATAGATAGATAGATAGATAGATAGATAGATAGATAGATAGATAGATAAGAAAGATAGATAAGAAAGATAGATAAGAAAGATAGATAAGAAAAATAGATAAGAAAAATAGATAGATAGATAGATAGATAGATAGATAGATAGATAGATAGATAGATAGATAGATAGATAGATAGATAGATAGATAGATAGATAGATAGATAGATAGATAGACGAATAGAGATAGACAGATAGAGATAGGTGAATGGATAGAGATGGATGGATAGATAGATAGATAAGAAAGATAGATAAGAAAGATAGATAAGAAAGATAGATAGATAGATAGATAGATAGATAGATAGATAGATAGATAGATAGATAGATAGATAGATAGATAGATAGATAGATAGATAGATAGATAGATAGATAGATAGATAGCCTTTATTATCATTTTTTACTGTGGGCACAACAGGCACACATTAAAAATGAAATTTAGTTGCCTCCTCTCAAAGTGTACACATACATAACACACATTCAAACATACTATATACAACATACGTATAGACCTACATCCTTTACATATAAGTGACATATAAATATTAATCACTGTCCATCTTGAATACATAACGGGAGGAGGAAGCTTGAGAGTTTGATACTAGGTTGATACTATGAAGCAATAGATAGCTGGTCCTTGACTAACTGCCACAACTGAGCCCCAAATTTCTCTTGCTAAGTGAGAAAATTTTTAAGTGAGTTTATCCCCGTTTTACGACCTGTCTTGCCACGATGCTTAAGTGAATCCTTGCAGTTGTCAAGTTAGGAACACGGTTGTTAAGTGAATCTGGCTTCCCCCATTGACTTTGCTTGTGAGAAGGTGGCAAAGGGGGAAATCACTAGACCTTAGGACGTGGCCATTGTCATAAATACGAGTCAATTGCCAAGCCTCTGAATTTTGATCATGTAATCATGGGGGTCGTTGCAACCACCCTGTCAAAAATAGTCACAAGTCACTTTTTTAAGTGCCATTTAGTGAGTGGTTACGAAACGAACTGTTGCCACTTGGGGACTACCTATAGATCAGTGTTTCTCAAACTGGGAACTTTAAAATATGTGGGCTTCAATGGCCAGACTCCCCCAGCCAGACTTTTTCCTTCTTCTGCTGGCACATACTTCTCACAGGAGGTCACACCAGACAATTTTGATTGCTTTCGCAGACACAACACATTATGAACTTCCCTCCCCCTCAGCGCTAAAATATGCCCAGGGTTGCTGTCTCAATAAGGAAATGGCAGGCTCATAACTGCAAGCACGGCAGCTTTTTAAAGCAGCCCTGTCAGTCGATCCCAGAGAGAAGACACGGCTGCTTTCAAGGGTCAGAGATCAGAGCTATGTTTATACCCTCCGGAGGGTCTTTTTGGGGCATCAGACACCCAAAATATTTGGAGCATCACGGAGAGACATCCAGAGCTGTGGAAAGTCCTATTGCACAAGTCCCATTGCAACAACCCAGAGGCACACAACCAGAGTGCCACCTTCATTCCAAACAAAAGTCACAAAAGAAATTGTCAGGGTAATGATTTAAAGGCTAACCAGCTGATGTAATGTAAGGTGGATGATGCAATGATAGGAATGACTCAGCAGGGTCTGTGTCTGTGTCTCTTTAAGAGCAAGCAGGGTCTGTGTCCCTTTAAGAGCCTGAGTATAAAAGGGAAGGCTTTGTTGGAGTCTCTCTCTCTCTCTCTCTCTCTCTCTCTCTCTCTCTCTCTCTCTCTCTCTCTCTCTCTCTCCCTCTCTCTCTCCCCCTCTCCCTCGCCCCCTCTCCCTCTCTCAACAGAATAACAGAGTTGGAAGGGACCTTGGAGGTCTTCTAGTCCAACTCTCTGCTCAAGCAGGAGACCCTATACCATTTCAGGCAAAGGGTTGTCCAATCTGTTCTTAAAAACCTCCAGTATTGGAGCATTCACAGCTTCTAGAGGCAGGTTGTTCCACTGATTAATTGTCCTCACTGTCAGGAAATTCCTTCTTAGTTCTAGTTGCTTCTCTCCTTGATTAGTTTCCATCCGTTGCTTCTTGTCCTGCCTTGAGGTGATTTGGAGAATAGCTTGACTGCTTCTTCTTTGGGGCAGCCCCTGAGATATTGGAACACTGCTATCATGTCCCCCCTCAACCTTGACAACTTTAAGACTTGTGGACTTCAGCTCCCAGAATTCCTCAGCCAGCATTCTGGGAGCTGAAGTCCTCAAGCCTTAAAGTTGTCAAGGTTGCAGATCCCTGAACTAGACAAACACAACTCCTGCAACCGCTCCTTATATGTTTTGGCCTCCAGTCCCCTGATCATCTTTGCTGCTCTTCTCTGCACTCTTTTCGGAGTCTCAATACCTTTTTTATATCGTGGTGACCAAAACTGGAGGCAGTATTCCAACTGTGGTCCCCCTCTTCTAAATGTATTGGTCAGAACCTTATTTAAAACTCCCCCAATGGACCTCCACGTGGCTGTAGCCAGACCTATCTGCACAAGAGGTCACTTTATGGATAGGGAGCCCGGGAGTTTTTCAACAAGATTGAAAAAAGAGGCCCAGAGCAGGCGGATAGCAGCAAATCTTGGAAATGCCACTTGGGGATTTCTCTCCTTTTAATATCCGTAGCTCCTAGCAGTGACGGGACCCGGACGAGAGGCAGTGACAGATTGCAGGCAATCAAGAGCTGAGACCCAGGGCGGGTGGAACGATTGCAGTAACCTGAGACTCTCTGCCGAGCTTCAAGGGGAATAAATCTAGGGAATAACGTTTACTTAGCCAGGGTGATGTGACCTGACAGGGGCTGATGAAATACAGTTGTTGCCGATAGTGAAGACAAATGTTAGCGGACAAAAAAACCGTAAATGCGCTAGTGAGCCCTGAGATCCTTTTGCACTGACTTGGCAGGGCTCAGAGTACGTGGAGATCAATCCATCAGAATAGAGCTGGAAGGGACCTTGGCGGTCTTCTAATCTAACCCCCTGCCCAAGCAGGGGACCCTATGCAATTTCAGACAAATGGCTGTCCAGTCTCTTCTTAAAAACCTCCAGTGATGGAGCACCCACAACCTCTGGAGGCCAGCTGTTCCACTAGTTAGTTGTCCTCACTTTTAGGAAGTTTCTCCTTAATTCCAGGTTGCTTCTCTCTTTGATCAGTTTCCAACCATTGTTTCTTGTCTTCTGATTCAAACCCCAGTTTAGGCAGGAAACCCAATACCCAATACCCAAGTGACTGTCCAGTCTTTTCTTAAAAAGGGTCTGTGTCCCTTTAAGAGCCTGAGTATAAAAGGGAAGGCTTTGCTGGAGTCTCTCTCTCTCTCTCTCGTCCGTTTCCTGTTGTAACTGTATTACCACGTGTATGTATTTTGTTCCTAATGTATATGGTAGATAATGTAATATAAACCACCATTTAATATAGACCACTGTTTCCTGTATTTACTCCTGAGTTACCTCAGCGCAATAAGACTGTGCACGCTCTACAGAAATGAAATTTCTGTTATTTAACAGAATAACAGAGTTGGAAGGGACCTTGGAGGTCTTCTAGTCCAACTCTCTACTCAAGCAGGAGACCCTATACCATTTCAGACAAAGGGTTGTCCGATCTGTTCTTAAAAACTTCCAGTGTTGGAGCATTCACAGCTTCTGGAGGCAGGTTGTTCCACTAGTTAATTGTCCTCTCTGTTAGGAAGTTTCTCCTTAATTCCAGGTTGCTTCTCTCTTTGGCTAGTTTCCAACCATCGTTTCTTGTCCTGCCTTTTGGTGCTTTGGAAAATAATGCGACCCCCTCTTCTTTGGGGCAACCCCTCAAATACTGGAATACTGCTATCATGTCCCCCCTAGTCCTTCTTTTCTCTAGACTGGTCAAACCCAAGTCCCGCAGCCCTTCTTCGTATGTTTTAGCCTCCAGGCCTTTGATCATCTTAGTTGCTCTTCTCTGCACTTCTCCCAAAGTCTCAACATCTTTTTTTGTAATGTGGTGTCCAAAACTGGATGCAGGATTCCAGGTGTCGCCTTTATCCCAAGGCAGTTCATTCCTAGGATTTGTCAAATGTCCTTGATTTACGACCACAGTCGAGGCCCAGATTTCTACTGCTACTCAAGATAGTTGTTCGGTAAATTTTGCTCCATTTTTACGACCGTTCTTACCCCGGCGGTTAAGCGAATCGCTGCCTTTTGTTAAGTTAGTCACACACTGTCGTTCAGTGAATCCAGCTTCTCCGGGGACTTTGCTTGGCAGGAGGTCGCAAAAGAGGATCGCATGAACCCTGGGGGACACTGCGAACGTCGTAAATACGAGTCAGTTGCCAAGCGTCCGAATTCTGATCATATGAACCACGGGGATGCTGCAAGAGTCATAAGTGTCAAAAGCGGTCCTAAGTCGCCTTTTTCAGTGCCGTCGTGACTTTGAACGGTCGCTAAATGAACTGTTGTAAGTCGAGGATGACCTGCAGCTAAATTTCCATGACCTGGAGAACGAAAGCCGAGGCTGGTTCTGTACTCCTGCTCTGAAGGACTAGTCCAGGGGTAGGCAACCTTGGCTCTTTTATGACTCGTGGACTTCAACTCCCAGAATTCCTGAGCCAGCCATGCTGAGGGGAAAGGGAGAGGTTTCCAAGCTGAGCCATGCTGGCTCAGGAATTCTGGGAGTTGAAGTCCACGAGTCATGAAGGGGCCATAGTTCTTCCCCCATGCTGGCTGAGGAATTCTGGGAGTTGAAGTCCACAAGTCATGAAGGGGCCATAGTTCCTCCATGCTGGCTGAGGAATTCTGGGAGTTGAAGTCCACAAGTCATGAAGGGGCCATAGTTCCTCCATGCTGGCTGAGGAATTCTGGGAGTTGAAGTCCGCAAGTCACTAAGGGGCCAAAGTTTTCCCCATGCTGGCTCAGGAATTCTGGGAGTTGAAGTCCACAAGTCATTAAGGGGCCATAGTTCCCCCATGCTGGCTGAGGAATTCTGGGAGTTGAAGTCCGCAAGTCATAAAAGAGCCAAGGTGGCCTACCCCTGGACTAGTCAAATAGGGTGGGGGGGCATCTGCAAGTTGGGAGAGTTCAGCTGGACGCTATAAGAAGCATTTTGAGGATAAGGACCAGGACAATAGAAGCAATTACCTGGAGAGCCAGGCAGACTTCTCTGGCTGCAGATCTCCAAGCAAGGCTGGACAGCTGTCTGTTGGGAACGGAGGGCTCTGAACAAAGCCGGGAGCGACGGGTTGAAGGGGTCCTGGCCAGCCTCCAAGTCCACAATTCTGCCTGGTTGTGAGATCATAAGAAGAGCCTCGGGGGGGGGGGGGGGCTTGGTCCCGCCGGATACGCTCGGCTCCCCCTCCCCGTTCTTATTTTTTAATGTCACTTCCATCACACGTCTGCAGCAGTGTGTCGGGTTGTTATGTTTTGGGGGTTTTTGGGGTTTGTTTTTTTTAAAAAGGCCTTTGCATAAATGTATACAGAGCAGAGAGGAAGGCAGAGAGAAAATAATCCGAGACAGGGAAGCAAAGCCTTCCGATGCCTCCTTGAGCTTCCAGTTCATTTGGGGAAGGAGAAGAGGAAGATAAGGCAGGCGCTGGTTGGAAATGGGAGGTTCAGGAGGGAAGGAAGGGAGAGTGGGGGGTGGGAGAAAGGAAAGGAAAGGAAGGGAAAGAGGAAGGAAAGGAAAGAGGAAGGAGGGAAGGGAGGGAGGGAGAAGAAGGAAGAAAGGAAGGGAGAAGGGAGGGAGAAGAAGGAAGGAAGGAGGGGAGGGAGAAGAAGGAAGGAAAGGGAGGGAGGGAGGGAGGGAGGGAGGAAGGAGAGGGAGGATGGAAAGAGGGAAGAAGGGAAGGGAGGGAGAAGAAGGATGGAAAGAGAGGGAAGAAGGAAGAAAGAAAGGGAAGGGAGGGAGGGAGGGAGGAAAAAAATGGGGGAAAGAAGGGAAGAAGCAGCCAGAAGAACGAGTGCCATATGGATCACAAACAGGGATTTAGAAAGCAAGGGAAATAAAGAATTTAAAGCAAAACAGTGAGATTTCCCTGGAAGACAACTGAATGAATTTCCCCTACAAGGCAGAAACCACCGAAGCCCACATCCTTCCCTTTGGGTGACTACCTGCCTTCTGGACCAACCACACAGCTAGGGAAGAAAGAGATCCGCTTGGACTCTTGAACCCAAGGCTGGGCATCAGCTTGCCCATCTAGCAAAGCAACTTGTTGGTTGGGGGATTGGGACCCGTCGTCCCCTTCTCCCCCTCCCTTCCTCCTTCTGCCAAGCCGGCAGCTGCGGTGGAGTCAGACTGGGCCACCCCCAGTCATCTCCCGCCCGTCCAGGCAGAACCTCCGGCACATGGTGCTGTCAGTGGCTGGCACCCCTCTCTATCCACCCACGCCCACCCATGGACTGCCAAGTGGGGTGCTCAGGCACCGTTTTCTCCAACTAATGCAGGACCTGACAGGCAGGTATGGAGTTCCATCTGTCTTCCTTACCTGGCTGGTTTGCAAAGGAGCGAGCCTGGAGGAGGACCCTGGCAAGGACCGAAAGCAAATGATCAGAAATTGAACCAAGATAATGATGATGATGATGATGATGATGATGATAATAATAATAATAATAATAATAATAATAATAACAACAACAACAACAACAACAACAATAACAACAATAAAATTGGAAGGGACCTTGGAGGTCATGTAGTCCAACCCCCTGCTCAGGCAGGAAACCCTATACCATTTCGGACAAATGGCTGTCCAGTCTCTTCTTAAAAACTTCCAGCGTTGGAGCATTCACCGCTTCTGGAGGCAGGTTGTTCCACTGGTTAATTGTTCTCAATGCCAGGAAGTTTCTCCTTAGTTCCAGGTTGCTTCTCTCCTTGTTCAGTTTCCATCCGTTGCTTCTTGTCCTGCCTTCCGGTGCTTTGGAAAATAGCTTGACTCCCTCTTTTTTGGGGCAGCCCCTGAGATATTGTAAGACTGCTATCATGTCCCCCCTGGTCCTTCTCTTCATTAAACTGGACATACCCAATTCCAGCCACCATTCCGTATATGTTTCAGCCTCCAGTCCCCTGATCATCTTTGTTGCTCTTCTCTGCACTCTTTCTAGAGTCTCCGCATCTTTTTTACATCGTGATGACCAAAACTGGAAGATTGTAGTTGCGGATTCAACCCGCTTACTTAGAAGCAGCTGCAGGCATCCCCTTAATGAATTTGATTATTTTTGGATTAGTCCTCTACAGCAGGGGTCCCCAACCCCCGGTATGTGGATCAGCACCGGGCCGCGGCATGCCAACAACGGGTCCGCACAAACAAGCAAAGCCCCATCCGCGGGATGCAGGCAGCACACAAAACCATGCACTCTCCGGTTCAGGGAAAAACCTCTCTCCACGGAACCGGTCCCTGGTGCCCAAAAGGTTGGGGGACCTCTGCTCTACAGGTAGTCCTCGACTTACAACAGTTCATGTAGTGATCGTTTGAAGTGGCAACGGCACTGAAAAAAGTGACTTATGAGCATTTTTGTAGCATTTTTGTAGCATTCCCGTGGTCACGGGATCAAAATTCAGATACTTGACAACTGACTCCTATTTATGACGGTTGCAGTGTCCCGGGGTCCTGTGATCACCTTTTGCAACCTTCTCACAAGCAAGGCCAATGGGGAAGCCTGATTCACTTAACAGCCATGTTATTAACAACTGCAGGGAGTCACTTCACAACTGTGTCAAGAAAGGTGTTAAAATGGGGCAAAACTCACTTCACAAACGTCTCACTTAGCAACAGAAAATTTGGGCTCAACTGTGGTCATAAGTCGAGGACTGGCTGTAGTTGTTTATTTATTGGGGTGAACTCAGCCTGTTGGCTTGGCCTGTGGGTCTGTGTGAACCCCAAAAAGGGGCTGAAACTCGGTGAGATGTGAGGTAATCCTCGACTTAACAGCACTTCATTTAGCAAAGTCCGGGATCCCATCACCCCAAAGGACACTGCGACCGTCATAAATATGAACCAGTGGCCAAGTGTCCAAATTTTGATCACGTGACCCTGGAGGTGCTGCAGCGGTCCTTAGTCTGAAAAACATGTCACTTTTTTTTAGTGCCATTGTAACTGTTGTAAGTCGAGGACTTGCAAAAATGTGTCTTGAAGCCCCTGCTTAAATTATTAATAAAACATGGTTTCTTGGAACTTGACTGGGATTCTTCCACCTGCTAAAATTGTAGAGCGATGCCTGTCCTTCAAGGACACTGGGACCACAGCTCCCATTATCCCCAGCCTGGCTGGTGGTTGGGGTTGAGTCCATCTAGATCAGAGTTTCTCAGCTTATGGGAACTTTTAGATGGCTGGCTGGGGAATTCTGGGAATTGAAGTCCACACGTCTTAAAATTCCAGATGTTGAGAAATACTGATCTAGAACAGAGGTCCCCAACCTTTTGGGCACCAGGGACTAGTTACATGGAGAGAGGGTTTTCCGCGGACCAGAGGGGGCATGGTTTTGTGTGCTGCCTGCATACCGCAAATGTGGCTTTGCTTGTTTGTGCGGACCGGCTGCTGGCGTGCTGCGGACCGGTACCAGTCCACGGACCGGGGGTTGGGGACCCCTGATCTAGAGGAAAAGATTCCTGAGCAAACTCGGGATTTTGCCCCTTTTTCTTCCCTCTAACTCTCGTGCTTCTTTCGCACCCAGGTCCGCAAGTACCTGCTGCTGTTGGACAGCCGCAAAGAACATGTCAAATTTTGGCGCCCCCAAGTGTTGCTGATGGTGCGGAATCCACGGACCTCCCTCCAGCTCATTCGCTTCATCAACGACCTCAAGAAAAGTGGCTTGTACGTGCTCGGCCACGTAGAGCTGGCGGATCTGGGTAAGGAGATAGTAGGAGAAGGAGTAGGAGGTCTCCAGGCAAATGTTCCATGAGGTCTCCTTAAAGATTGGACCAGTTTTTCTCAACCTGAGCAATTTTATGAGGTACGGACTTCAACTCCCAGAATTCCCCAGCCAGCTTTGCTGGCTGGGGAATTCTGGGAGTTGAAGTCCGTACCTCATAAAATTGCTCAGGTTGAGAAACACTAGTTTGTTGCAACATTCTCTGCTCCCACTAGCAAGGATCATTTCACACAGATAGGATGGAGATGGTACGACAATTTTCAAAACATAAGCATACAGGCAGTCCTCAACTTACAACACTTTGTTTAGTGACCATTTGAAGTTACAACAGCACTCAAAAAAGTGACCGTTTTTCCTGCCTACAGCCACTGCTGCATTCCTCACTGTCACCTGTCACCTGATCAAAATTCAGACGTGTGGCAACAGACTCATATTTACGACGTGTCTCAGTGTCTCAGGCTCTGGTCCTCACTTCTTGTAACCTTCCGACAAGCAATAGGGAGCTATGTATCCATGCCTAAAACTAGGGAGAATTCGTCTGGGTTCATGTGTGGAAAATAACCAGATGGATACAGGTAGTCGTCAACCTACGATGGCAATTGGGACTTCGCGACTTCCATGCAGTTGTGAAGTGATGCATTCATTAAGTGAATTGCGCTCGATTTTAGGACATTTTTTGCCCTAGTCGTTAAGGGAATCACAGAGCTGTTAAGCAAATAGAACATAGGTAGGTGTCGAAGGCCTGGAAAATGCCAGTAGTATGGCTGTCTCTGTCAGGCTTCAAAAATTCCAAAAACCAGGACAGGTATACTGAGTTTTATCTTAACAGTTTCCTTTATCGTTCCTTGCCATTAGACTGAATCCTTGCCAAATTAAAGTAACTACTTGCATCATTAAAGATATATTTCTAGGGAAGGTTGATCCTGACATGACTCTCTTCCTCCCAGCCAAACTGCAATTAGTCCTTGGCTTACATCCACAATTGAGCCCGAAATGTCTGTTGCTAAGCGAGATGGTTGTTAACTGAGTTTTGCCCCGTTTTACGACCTGTCTTGCCACAGCTGATAAGGGAAACACGGCAGCTGTTAAGTAACACGGTTGTAAAGTGAATCTGGCTTCCCCATTGAAGCTCATTGAATCTGGCTTCCCCATTGAAGTTTGTCAGATGGCCACAAAAGGGGATCACATGACCCCGGGACACTGCGACCGTCATAAATAAGAGCCAATTGCCGAGTTTCCAAATCACGTGACCATGGGGATGATGCCATGGTCGTAAGTGTGAAGGATGGTCATGTCACTTTTTTTTCAGTGCTGTTGTAAACTTTGAACGGTCCCTAAACGAATAGCTGTAAGACAAGGATTTCCTGTATCTAAGCTTTGCTGTCTCTTGGCCCTCTGGAATGCAGCCCCTCCCTCCCGGGAATCCAGACTACAATCCACCACATCCCCATGTAGTCTGGATCCATGTACTCTGGACAAGTTAGTTCAGCAGATCTTTTCAACTTCTCTTGGGGACACGTCCATTGGCTCTCTCGGGTTACATGCTACACGTGAACTGGATGTGATCACTCAGGAGCCGTGTAAATCATTTGAACTTCCAAGACACGATGTCTTGAGTTGCACGTTGAACTCAAGCGGTGAACCTTCTCCAGATCTTAGCCCAGAGGTGAGGAACCATGGCCCTTTTATGACTTGTGGACTTCAACTCCCAGAATTCCTCAGCCAGCATGGGGAACTATGGCCCCCTTTATGACTTGTGGACTTCAACTCCCAGAATTCCTCAGCCAGCATGGGGAACTATGGCCCCCTTTATGACTTGTGCACTTCAACTCCCAGAATTCCTGAGCCAGCATGAGGGAATTATGGCCCCCTTTATGACTTCTGGATTTCAACTCCCAGAATTCCTGAGCCAGCCATTCCTGGCTCAGGAATTCTGGGAGTTGAAGTCCTCAAGTCACAAAAGGCCCATCGTTTCCCACCTTTGCCTTAGCCCATCAGGACATACATGTACTCCCCAGCTAAGAATCCAACACCTAGACCGCAAACCTCTGGCCCATCCCCAGATGGCCCCGGACAGACCCCAGTCTCTCTGCACTGCCACCTAGTGGTGCTTCCAGATTTTGCAGCCGGGATCCAGCAGTCCACACACAGCCTAACTTTTGAAAGCAAAAAGAGACTCCAGATGGCTGGACAGATCCCAGCGTTGTTCTTTCCTTTTGCCGAACTCTCATCCTTTGTACTACAAATTGATTTCTCAGATGCTTTTGTGAAGGCTGCAAAAGGGGCCCCTCCTGGAGCCATTTGGGTTTCCATGGTAACTAATGGATATTTGCCCCACCACCACCACCACCACCACGGAAAAGGGGGGTTGTGGGAGGAGGAGAGAGTTGCTGATTTTATTTTTTGAGAGAGAGAGAGAAGAGGAGGGGAGGGGAGAGAGGAGGGAGGGAGGGGAAAGACTTGAATAAAATCTAAGCAATCATGCAACTTGAAGAGAATTGGGGGGGGCACCTCATTTGGGTCCTAGAAAGGGGGGATTGAGAGGGAGAATCAGGGCTTGGGAACAGTCCCTGAGCTGGCACAATAAGCCATCTTCTGCTTCGCCTTTCCCCACACGCTTAAACCACCATTCTCACTTGTGGCAAATGAGAAATCTGGCCTGGTGGTACAGGAGGTTCTCACCCAGCCCCACATTTCTGTCGCTAAATGAGGCAGTTCTTAAGTGAGTTTCGCCCCACGTCGCGACCTTCCTTCCCACCATTGATAAGGGAATCGCTGCAGCTGTTAAGTTAGCAACGCGGTCGTAAAGCGAGCCTGGCTTCCCCCGTTGACTTGGCTTGTCAGAAGGTCGCAGAAGGGGAATCGCGTGACCCAACCGGGACACGGCAGCCGTCAATAAATACGAACCAGTCGCCAACGGTCCGAATTTTGATCACAGGACCTCAAGGACGCTGCAACAGTCGTAAGTGTGAAAAACGGTCCTAAGTCTCTTTTTTTCAGTGCCCTGGTAACTTTGAACGGTCGCTAAAGAAATGGTTGCAAGTTGAGGATCACCTGTACACCGGGCGATGCCTTTCGAGGGACATTGGCGAAAGGGAGGCGGTGGGAATAATCTTTTAGGAGGCAACAAAAGTGCGTATAGTCAAGGCCATGGTTTTCTCAGTTGCAATGTATGGCTGTGAAAGTTGGACCATAAGAAAGGCTGAGCACCAAAGAATGGAGGCCTTTGAACCACGGTGCTGGAGAAGACTCCTGCGAGTCCCTTGGACTGCAAGGCGATCAAACCGGTCAGTCCTAGAGGAGATCAACCCTGACTGCTCTTTAGAAGGCCAGATCCTGAAGTGGAAACTCAAGTACTTTGGCCACCTAATGAGAAGGAAGGACTCCCTGGAGAAGAGCCTGATGCTGGGAAAGATGGAGGGCAAGAGAAGAAGGGGACAACAGAGAATGAGGGGGCTGGATGGAGTCACTGAAGCAGGAGGCGTGAGCTTCAATGGACTCCAGAAGATGGCAGAGGACAGGAAGGCCTGGAGGAATGTTGTCCATGGGGTCACGATGGGTCGGACACGACTTCGCAACTAACAACCACAAATAAAGATTCGATCTCGAACGATAGCAGAGAAAATGTAAGAAGAAAGAAAGACAAATGAGGAGTGGATTTACCCGCATCAGGCACCTGATCAGGAAAAATAAGAGCCAGCTATAACACAGCCTGTAGTATTTGAAGCGATCCAAAGGGTTGGGGTTTGATTCATTGGTAAAATCAGAACTCGCTTTGCAAATCCACCAGCAGTGTGCATAGCGTTCTTCCTGCTACTTTCTCGCACAACGACCCTGCCAGGTAGGAAAGAGGTTAACCCAAAATTGCCCGGAAGCCCAAGATGGACCTGTTCCTAATCCAGCATTGTGATCACTAGATTATAGAGTTTTTCAACTTGGACAAGTTTAAGCAGAGCTGGCTGGGGAATTCTGGGAATTGAAGTCCACGCATCTTAAAATGGCCTAGGTGGGGGAAATAGTGTTTTAGAGCCAACCATATTGGCAACTATGACCAAGAAGGAAATGTCCTGAATACAGGTAGAGTCCTCGACTTACAACAATTCATTTGGTGACCATTCAAAGTTACAACGGCGCTGAAAAAAAAGTGACTTATGAACATTTTTCACCGTTACGACCTTTGCACGTGATCCCCGTGATCCTGTGATTAAAATTCAGATCTTCGGCAACTGGTTCATATTTATGACGGTTGCTGTGTCCCAAGATCATATGATCCCCTTTTGCTACCTTCAACCAGATTCACTTAACAGCTGGGTTACTAACTTATCAACTGCAGTGATTCGCTTAACGACTGTGGCAAGAAAGGTCATAAAATGGGGCAAAACTCACTTAACAAATGTGTCACGGTTCCGACAGGTGAAACTCTTCAAAGAACTTCGAGGCATTGTTTACCTTAAAGAATCTTTATTCGAGTAGCATAGCATCGGCAGCGAAAATCTGAATTCCCCTCCCCTGAGCACCTAGTATCAAAGCACAATTCCCTCCTCTAATTAACAGTCATAAATCACCTCCTCCAATTAGCTTGAAATGCAGGCTTTCCCTCCAGTTCTCCAGCCCGCCATTTCTTATCATCTCTTATTTGAAAAAACCTTGGTTCTCACACTAGTTACAGTATTGTTATGTCTAACTCAACTCCCATGCACATTCCTCCTCCTCCCCTCCCAGTATCATCTAATTCTAACTCTAATACTAAGAGTAAAACAAAGTAAAGGAAAATGGCAGAAATATTGGGCTCAATTGTGGTCGTAAGTCGAGGGCTACCTGTAATGGCGTGTGCCAGTGACCTTGTCCTTTCCCTCCGCTGGGCCAGGCCCCCGAGACTGACCTGCTTTGCTTGTCCCCAGACTCCCTGCCGGCTGATCCCTTGCCGGACCAGTCCGATTCCTGGCTGCAACTTGTGGACCGGTTGAATATCAAAGCCTTCGTCAACCTGACGCTCGCCAGCTCCGTGCGGAAGGGCACCCAACAGCTGCTCTTCATCTCCGGACTGGGTAGGTAGCCTTGGATTTCTCGGTGGTCACCTTTCCGCCAGCTTCAGCTGCCCCAAAAAACGTGGCCTCTAAATTCCCGTTGAGCAAGTTAAATCCATTCTGTAACAGCAGATTTTAAGATAAGATAACCTTTATTGTCTTTTTTTTTTTTTTTTTACTGTGGGCACACCTTAAAAATGAAATTCTGTGGCCTGCTCTCAAAGTGTACGCAGACCTAACACGCATATAAACAGAATAACAGTGTTGGAAGGGACCTTGGAGGTCTTCTAGTCCCGCCCACTGCTCAAGCAGGGGACGCTAGACCATTTCAGACAAATGGCTGTCCATTCTCTTCTTAAAAACTTCCAGTGTTGGAGCATTCACCGCTTCTGGAGGCAGGTTGTTCCACTGGTTAATTGTTCTAACTGTCAGGAAATTTCTCCTTAGTTCTAGGTTGCTTCTCTCCTTGGTTAGTTTCCATCCGTTGCTTCTTGTCCTGCTTTGGAGAATAGGTTGACCCCAATTTTCAGAGAGTTGTCGAGTTGGTTTTTTGCCCCGTCAGACATGGAAACCCTCTGAAATTTTGGGAAGGCATTTTCACCCAACCGATCTGCACACAGGCCTATTTCACTTCATGGGACTGACCCTGGCTGGTATTCTCTCCCCTGGCCAGCTGACCTTCCTCTGAGCTCTAGCAGAACCTGAACTCAGCTCCCCGGAGACCTTGACAATTGCTTAGCGGCAGCCAAATAAATGTATTTAAACAAGTACATAAGTAACGGGGCTGCAATCAGTGCTCCGGATGAGAAGAGTTATTCGTCCCTGCCTGTTTCAATTCGGGTTTTTCTCTCTCTCTGTCTGGCCACAGAAGGGTGAAATGAATTGTTTGGGATTGAAAACTCCCCCTGGAGGGTTAATTGTCTGGACCAATTAAGCTGGATTTTGAAATTAATGTGATGCATTAACTTTTTCCCCTCTGAGGTGGGTCATCAGAGCAGGCTGTGCAAACGCTCACCTATATTTACTTTGTGGTTATACACAGTAATAACCACAATGCCCTTATATGTTTACCTAATCCTAACATATTCTCGTGTATAGGTAGTTAAAAACCATTCATTTAGTGACTGTTCAAAGTTATAAGGCCGCTGGAAAAAGTGAGTTGTGACTATTTTTCACACTTAAGGACGGTCGCAGCATGCCCTAGGGTCACCTGATCAAAATTCAAGATGCTTGGCGACCGGCTCATATTTACGATGGTCGCAGTGTCCCCCCGGGGTGTCACATGATCCCCTTTTGCGACCTTCTGACAAGCAAAGTCAATTTGGGAAGCCAGATTCACTTAAGAACCGTGTGACTCACTTAACAACTGCAGTGCTTCACTTAACGGTGGCAAGAAAGGTCGTAAAATGAGGCAATTCTCACTTAACTGTCTTGCTAAGTGATAGAAATTTTGGCTTCCATTACGGTCATAAATTGAGAACTCCCCGTACTAAGGATTTTTTTGGCTAATGCATATATAGATTAAATTAACCCATAGGGTGTGGCTACAATATTTTATTTATCGCCTTTATTATTTTTTACTTCCCCTTTTTATTTGGCTGTACACTTTAGCATTATTATTATTATTATTATTATTATTATTATTATTATTATTATTATTATTATTATTATTATTATTATTATTATTATTATTATTATTATTATTATTATATTCTGTTGTTTTGCAAGTACACTGGATGCTTTTGTACTGGAGACAAATGCCTTGTGGGTCTAACCACATTTGGCCAAATAAATTAAGCATTATAAGAAGTATAAGCACATAAGAAATGTAAAAATATAAAAGTATAAGGAATGTAAAATTACAAGTACCGGTAGTCCTCGACTTATGACCACCATGGAGCCCAAAATTTCTGTCGCTAGCGGAGACAGTTGTTAAGTGAGTTTTGCCCTGCTTTACAATCTTTCTTGCCACAGTTGTTCAGTGAATCACTGCAGTTGTTAAGTGAGTCACACGGTTCTTAAGTGAATCTGGCTTCCCCATTGACTTTGCTTGTCAGAATGTCGCAAAACGTGACCACATGACCCAGGACCTTGCGACCGTCATAAAGATGAGTCCGTTGCCAAGGATACGAATTCAGATCACATGACCATGGGGGAGATGCTGCCCCGGTTTGTAAGTGTGAAAAACGGTCATAAGCCCCTTTTTTTTAGTGCCGTCGTAACTTCAAACCATCACTAAATGAACCGTTGTAAGTCGAGGACTACCTGTCTAAGAAATATAAGTGCAAAAATATATATATATAAAATTATAAGAAGTATAAGAAGCGGAAATAATTCACATAATTGTATATTGCAAGTGCTGTAAATATCAAACCCAGCTCTCGGCCTGTCTTCTCCTCCTCCAGGAGGCATGCGGCCCAACACCATCGCGCTGGGCTTCTACGACAACGCGGACCCCCAAGACTACATGTCCCAACCCACCGCCTTCAGCCAAGACGAGGCCATTTGGCACGAGTTCCCTCCCGTCTGGACTTCCGGGGGCCCCAAGCAGCTGTCTCCCTGGGAGTACGTGGCCATCATCTGCGACGCCATGAAGATGTCGCGCAATGTTCTCCTGGCCCGCTCCTTTGACCAGCTCCAGCCGCCCCAGGCCCTCGGCTGGCGAGCCCAGCCTCTGATCGACGTCTGGCCCGTCAACCTGTGGCGCCCCGACAGCGCCCGATACGTCGACACCAGCAGCCTCTTCTTGCTCCAGATGGGCTGCGTCCTGGCCATGACGCGGTCGTGGCGACGGGCTCGCTTGCGCCTCTTCCTCTGCGTGGAGAGCTGCACCAGCCCCCAGGGCCAGGAGGACAAGCTGCGGCAGCTCCTGAAGGACCTGCGCATCCAGGCCAAGGTCCAGATAGTGCCGTGGGACGAGGTGGTGGCGCTCCATTGGCACAGCCATCGCGGAGACTCGGCCGACGGCGCCCTGAACGCCTACAGCAACATCACCTCCATTTCAGACGAATACTTGACTGCGGTGAACCAGCTCATTCTCCAACAGAGCACCACCCCGACCGTCCGTTTCCTTTACCTGCCCCGTCCTCCGGCGGACACCAATTTGTACCCCAGATACTTGGAACAGCTGGAGATCCTGACCCACGGACTGGGCCCCACGCTGCTGGTGCACGGGGTGAGTGCCGTTACGAGCACTCAGCTGTGAACCCGAGTTGTCTGTTGTCCACTCTGGGCAAGGGTGGGTTGATGGAACACCAAGCCAAGGGGCCCCTCAAGGATCCAGGTGAAGGTGAGCTGAAGACCAACCAGCGATATTCTGGGTTGAAGTTGGGGGCTCTACATCTCCCCAACCTTTCCTTCTCAGGCTGGGTTGTTGCGATGGCTCCCGACGCACGACGACTACGCAGCGGGTTTGAGGCCCGGCTCAGTTGTCCTAGCCGAGAGCAAACCGCTGCTGTCGCGCCGCGTCTGTTTCTCCAAAAGAGCTACTTGGAACACCGAAGCCTATGAAACCGAGTCTGGGTCCTCCATCTGGGGAGTTTGACAGCCAGAAGGTGCTTTGGCGCGGGGGGGCTTTGGGAAACCCTGCGACGGATGCCTTTCTTTGGACACATGTAAAGATGGGGACAGAATTAAAGGTGGCATTGTTGTGTTTAAAGCTGTGGTGAATGCATGGGACGTGTTCCTTGTTAACAATGAGGATGAGGATACTAAAGCAGGGGTCTTCAAACTTGGCCCTTTTATGACTTGTGGACTTCAACTCCCAGAATACCTCAGCCAGGCACGCGTGCCTGGCTGAGGAATTCTGGGAGTTGAAGTCCACAAGTCATAAAAGGGCCAAGTTTGAAGACCCCTGATCTAAAGGGTCCATTCTAGAACTATGGGGTTGCAGTAAAGAGAAGGTATAGAACTAAGCTTAAATGGGGGATTTAGAGCTTTAGGCCAGGGGTCTCCAACCTTGCGGACTTCAACTCCCAGAATTCCCCAGCCAGCATGGGTGGGATGACTCATTTATTTATTTATTTTGCCCAGTTAGTCCTCCAAGAAAAAGAGGCAGAAAGGCAGAGTGTCTGGAAAAGATTGGTGCTACCACAGATGAACTGCAATGGCCCAACTGCTCTGCAGGAACTTGATGCCTGTCTATGCGTGCTGGCTGAGGAATTCTGGGAGTTGAAGTCCACAAGTCATAAAGGGGGCCATAGTTCCCCATGCTGGCTGAGGAATTCTGGGAGTTGAAGTCCACAAGTCATAAAGGGGGCCATAGTTCCCCATGCTGGCTGAGGAATTCTGGGAGTTGAAGTCCACAAGTCATAAAGGGGGCCGTACTTCCCCATGCTGGCTCAGGAATTCTGGGAGTTGTAGTCCACAAGTCATAAAGGGGGCCGTACTTCCCCATGCTGGCTCAGGAATTCTGGGAGTTGTAGTCCAGAAGTCATAAAGGGGCCATAGTTCACCATGCTGGCTGAGGAATTCTGGGAGTTGAAGTCCACAAGTCATAAAGGGGGCCATAGTTCCCCACCTCTGAACTAGAAAGAGAAGGGCAGGTGTTGATGAGATACAGGTAGTCCTCGAATTACAAAAGGGACCGTTTCAAGTTACAGCAGCACTGAAAAAAGTGACTTATGACTGTTTTTCACACTTAACGACCGTTGCAGCATCCCCCATGGTATTCAGACGCTTTGGCAGCTGACCCACATTTATGACGGTTGCAGCGTCCTGAAGTCACGTCATCCCCTTTTGTGACCTTCTGACAAGCAAAGTCAAGGGGAAAGCCAGATTCACTTAAGAACCGTGTTTGCTAGCTTAACAGCTGCAGCGATTCACTTAAGAACCCTGGCAAAAACGGTCGTAAAATGGGGGGAAACTCACTTAACAGTATCCCTTAGCCACAGAAAGTTTGGGCTCGTAAGTCAAGGAATGTCTGTGCCTCACCTTCCTGGTGCCTTTTTCTTGTCTGGGCCTGGTTAGCGTGCTGTTGGAGTTGCCAGAATCTCTAATGGGAGATTTTGCTAGGTTGATGGCTAAAATTAGGTTACGGCCGTCGCAAGACAAAACCAGAGTTCTTTTTTCCTTCACAAATTGGGCAGTAGCTCTGCAGTCACTCCTGCAGCCTATTCCTAACAGGAACTATTGAAGCACCATTGTTAAGTGCAGTTAACTCTTTCAAAGCCAGCAAAGAGGCCATCTATCTCAAAACTGAACAGCCCTCTCTCAACAGAGGAAGTGAGAGAGACGACACCGTCTATCTCTAGTCTACAACACGGTCCTTTCAGCAATCCCAAGAAGGCTCCACACCCATTTGCATCGCTCAGGTGACCCTGAAGACACAGGTAAACCTCCAAGTGGCCTCAATGACTCTCTGAAAGAAGGCAAATGACCAGGCTGTCTGCAAAGAGAGAAGCAACCTGGAATTAAGGAGAAATTTCCTGACAGTGAGGACAATTAACCAGTGGAACAGCATGCCACCAGAAATCGTGGGCGCTCCATCACTGGAGATTTTCAAGAAGAGACTGGATAGTCACCTGTCTGAGGTGGTATAGGTTCTCCTGCTTGAGCAGGGGGCTGGACTAGAAGACCTCCAAGGTCCCTTCCAACTCTGTCATTCTATTCTATTCTATATTTCCATTCCATTCCATTCTATTCTATTCTATTCTATTCTATTCTATTCTATTCTATTCTATTCTATTCTATTCTATTCTTCCATTCAATTCTAGTCCCATACTGTAATTCTCTTCTCTTCTCTTCTCTTCTCTTCTCTTCTCTTCTCTTCTCTTCTCTTCTCTTCTCTTCTCTTCTCTTCTCTTCTCTCTTCCCTTCCCTTCCCTTCCCTTCCATTCCCATTCTATTCTATTCTATTCTATTTATTCTATTCTATTCTATTTATTCTATTCTATTTATTCCATTCCCATTCTATTCTATTTATTCTATTCTATTCTATTCTATTCTATTCTATTCTATTCTATTCTATTCTATTCTATTCTATTCTATTCTATTCTATTCTATTCTATTCTATTTATTCTATTCTATTTATTCTATTCTATTCTATTCCTTTTCTATATTCTATCCTATTCTATTCTATTCTATATCCCCCCCCCCCATGACCAACATTAGCAGCCACAGCAGTCCATCTGTAAAATTAATAGCAACCATACATTTTTGCACTGGAGCCAAAATAATTCTCTTCGTTCCCTTTCCCTGGTGTAAAGGAAGTTGGTGCTTCCGTGTGCGTGGGAAGGAAGGAATGTCTGGATTTCCTAGCAACGACAAGGGATCCGTTGCGCTGGAAAAGTACTTTAGCAACTGGGCCGCATGTGCAAGGTTTGAATTGCAGCCTCTTGTAGATCTGGCAAAGGCTTTGGGTGGCCCATCTCAGCTGGGGGGTGGGTGGGTGGGTGGGTGGCTGTCTGGAAACTCAAAACCACAACTGCAGAATTGATGAAGACCTTATGCTCAGCCAGTGGCTGGTTCCCCCTTTGCAACCATGTGAGGTTTGTTCCCCTTAATTTGGAAGGGAGCCATGGATAGGGCTGGATTTAGCCACACGGGCCTGAACCCTCCCAGCGCGGTGGATGAAAACTGCCACAGACTTGTTTGTAGAGAGTCTCTTTCTGACCCCCAGGAGGGGATCTCAAGTACCTTCTTTAACAGTAACAGTAATAGAGTGGGAAGGGGCCTTGGAGGTCACCTAGTCCAACCCCCTGTTCGGGCAGGAAACCCTATACCATTTCAGACAAATGGCTGTCCAGTCTCTTCTTAAAGACTTCCAGTGTTGGAGCATTCACCGCTTCTGGAGGCAGGTTGTTCCACTGGTTAATTGTTCTAACTGTCAGGAAGTTTCTCCTTAGTTCCAGGTTGCTTCTCTCCTTGATTATTTTCTCCATCCGTTGCTTCTTGTCCCGCCTTCAGGCGCTTTGGAGAATAGCTTGACTTCCTCTTCTTTGGGGCAGCCCCTGAGATATTGGAAGGCTGCTATCATGTCCCCCCTCGTCCGTCTCTTCATTAAACTAGACATACCCAATTCCAGCAACCGTTCCTTATGTGTTTCAGCCTCCAGTCCCCTGATCGTCTTTGTTGCTCTTCTCTGCACTCTTTCTAGAGTCTCAACATCTTTTTTAAATTGTGGTGACCAAAACTGGATGCAGCATTCCAAGTGTGGCCTTACCAACGCCTTATAAAGTGGTATCAACACTTTACATGATCTTGATTCTGTCCCTCTGTTAATGCAGCCTAGCACTGTGTTGGTCTTTTTGGCAGCTGCAGCACACGGCTGGCTCCTGTTTAAATGATTGTCCACTAGGACTCCGAGATCAGATGATCTTGATTCCATCCCTCTACTAAGCTTCAAAAGAAGCCTCTCCTTGTTCTTGCATCTCTCGTAGCGAGGCTGGGAGCCAATTCAGACAACCGCTCCCGATCTCTTGTTCCAAAACCGGGACGACTGTCAATCATGGAGCCGTGGTGACGATAAAAAATACTTCTCCAGATGCCACCGTTGGCGAGGGGAAAGACGGGAAGGAAGGCAAGATCTTGGGTCAGCCAAGCTAACAAGTCGTCGTTTTCATTCGCGGGGGGAAAACGCTGAATGTCTATCTGTCTCACCTTCTGTCCATCCACAGTACAAGTTGCAACGTTCTATGTTAAATCCCACACACACACACACACACACCTTCAGCAACGGGAGAAATACCACAGTAGCACTTTGTAGTTACTGATTTCAATTTGCAGATCTGCTTCGATGGGCTGACCCAGTTGGAGCCTCTCAAACACAAGAGAGACAGGCAGGCAGATACATACATTAACATTCACTCACTCACGCACGCATGCATGCATGCAGGTATGTATACATACAGGTCCAGTGGAGTCAAATGGTTAAGGTACACGGCGATAAATTAGGAGTCTATGACATTATGCCTTCAGAAGGTAATCATTTTGGGGCACGCTATCTAACTAGTCCTTGACTTACAACCATTGTGTCCTGGTTCCGACAGATGAAACTCTTCAAAAGAACTTCGAGGCATCGTTTACCTTAAAGAATCTTTATTAGAGGAGCATAGCATCGGCACTAACACAGTCGAAGCCAAAAACTGAATCTCCCCCCCCTTGAGCACATAGTATCAAAGCACAATTCCCTCCTCTAATTAACAGTCATAAATCACGTTCTCCAATTAGTTTGAAATGCAGGCCTTCCCTCCAGTTCTCCAGCCCCGCCAATTCTTATCATCTCTTACTTCAATAACCTTGGTTCACACACTAGGTCCAGTATTGTTATGTCTAGCTGAACTCTCGTGCACATTCCTCCCCCCAGCGTCATCTAACTCTAACTCTACCTCTAAGTAAAACATAAGAAGAAAATGGTTGCATCTCCAACTGTTGTCAAAGCAAAAACATCCGATGCTAGCAGCGCTGACACATTGGTTTAGTAAGCGTTCGAAGTTACAACAGCGTTGGAAAAAAGTTGACTTACGACCATTTTTCCACACCACCGTGGCAGCATCCCCATGGTCACGTGATCACAATTCAGAGGCTTGGCAACTGGCGTGTACTTAGGACGGTTGCAGTGTCCCGGGTTCCAGTGATCCCCTTTTGCGGCTGCCTGTCCAGCAAACTCACTGGGGAAGCAGATTCCCTTAACAAACGTCTTGCTAGCTGAACGGCTGCAGTGACAACTGTGGCAAGAAAGGTCGCTAAATGGGGCAAAACTCACATTAACAACGGTCTCGCTTAGCAATGGAAATTTTGGGCTCTGTTGTGGTAAGTTGAGGATTGCCTGCAGTTGGCCATAGATAACAGGCAGTCCTTGACTTACAGCCATTCCTTTCGCGACTGCCCAGAGTTACAACAGCCCTGAAAAAAAGTACTGTTGTAAGTCGAGGACTCCCTTTAGATGGCCTCGAAGTCAACAAATTGGAGTGGTTCCGCTCCCAAGTTAAGTCGACTGTATATATAACAGAATCAGAGGTATCTAGTCCAGCCCCCTGCCCAAGCAGGAGACCCCTATACCAGGGGGTAGGCAATCTTGGCTCTTTTATGACTGGTAGACTTCAACTCCCAGAATTCCTGAGCCAGCCATGCTGAGGGAAAAGGGAGAGGTTTCCAAGCTGAGCCATGCTGGCTCAGGAATTCTGGGAGTTGAAGTCCACCAGTCATGAAGGGGCCATAGTTCCCCCATGCTGGCTCAGGAATTCTGGGAGTTGCAGTCCACGAGTCATAAAAGAGCCAAGGTTGCCTATCCCTGCGCCGCCCTATACCATTCTGGACTAATGGCTGACCAATCTCTTCTTTAAAAAAAACCTTTAAAAACTTAAATATCTTTTAAAAATAGAATAAGAAGCTGCAGCCCAGCCATTCGGTAACTCAAGTATTCACAGGTACGGGCAATCCTGGTGAGAAATGCCCAGATGGGAGGGAAGGGCCCAGTTGACAGGAATCCCGGGGAGGGGGGGAGGGGGGACGCCGAGCCGTCCTGTCATTTAAGATAGCAATTTCCTCCTCTCTTCCCCACCCCCCCGCCGATAACCATCGGAGTGACAGGATTCATTTTGCAATTGAGCCCGGCTCCCTTGCTCGGGGAGGGGGCCGCCGGGGGCTGCCAGCATGGCAGAGAAATATATTAGCCGTGGTTTCGTGCCAGGATGAGCCTTTCGCGTTTGGCATTGATGAATGGCTCCCTATTAGGCCCGGAGCTGATGGCCAAACGCAGCGATAGAGAAAAATGACACACACACACACACAATTTGGGAGCCAGGGAGAAAATCCGAGTTTCCTTAAAAGAGGGGGGCATTTCCCAGGCCCACCGGAGGAGCCCCAAGGAGACTCCCTCTCAGGTCTGTACTCGGCTTGGGAGGTTGAGTCCTGGCCAAGGGGCCTTCTAGTACTGGAGCTTCTTCTGCCTTCCTCGGCTTCTGCTTGGTTCCGCAGCGGAGATAAAAGGCCTCAAAGCGCAACTAGAGGAGAGGAGGCCCCTTGGCCTGACTCAACCCCCAGGCGCTCTACCTGGAGGACGGAGGATCCTCACTGACATACTTAACCTTGACTGTGACTAAGCCCCTACTCAGCCCCTACTCGCCGGTTCCATTAGTGGGAAGATCAAAGGATGGAGAAGATCCAGTAACTCCCTGTTTGGCTCCAGGCCTGCTGCTCTACAGAAGCCTGACTTCCTTTCTTTCTTTCTTTCTTTCTTTCTTTCTTTCTTTCTTTCTTTCTTTCTTTCTTTCTTTCTTTCTTTCTTTCTTTCTTTCTTTCCTTCCTTCCTTCCTTCCTTCCTTCCTTCCTACTTTCTTTCTCTCTTTTCTTCTTAATATCTTACTTTTTAATATCTTTTTTCTCTTCTTTCTTTCCTTCTTCTAACTTTCTATCTCTCTTTCTTTCTTTCTCTCTTCTTCTTAATATCTTTCTTTTTAATATCTTTTTTCTCTTCTTTCTTTCCTTCTTTCTAACTATCTTTCTCTCGTTTTTCTTTCCTACTTTCTTTCTCTCTTAATATCTTTCTTTTTCCTTCCTTTTTTCTCTTTTCTTCTTTCCTTCTTTCTAACTTACTATCTTTCTCTTTCTCTTTTCTTCTTAATATCTTTTTCCTTCCTTTTTTCTCTTTCCTACTTTTTCTTTCTTTTCTTAATATCTTTTTTTTAATCTTCCTTTTTTCTCTTTCTTCTTTCTTTCTGACTTTCTATCTTTCTCTTTTCTTTCTTTCCTACTTTCTCTCTTTTCTTAATATCTTTTTCCTTTTTTCTCTTTCCTTCTTTCTAACTTCTATCTTTCTTTCTCTTTTCTTAATATCTTTTTCCTTCCTTTTTTCTCTTTTTCTTTCTTTCCTTCTTTCTAACTTTCTATCTTTCTCTCCTTTCTTTCCTACTTTTTCTCTCTTCTTAATATCTTTCTTTTTCCTTTTTTCTCTTTTCTTCTTTCCTTTCTACCTTTCTATCTCTTTCTCTTTTCTTCTTAATAACTTTTTCCTTCCTTTTTTCTCTTCTTTCTTTCCTTCTTTCTAACTTTCTATCTTTCTCTCCTTTCTTTCCTACTTTCTTTCTTTCTCTCTTTTCTTCTTAATATCTTTCTTTCTCCTTCCTTTTTTCTCTTTTCTTTCTAACTTTCTATCTCTCTTTTCTTCTTAATATCTTTTTCCTTCCTTTTTTCTCTTTCTTCTTTCTTTCCTTCTTTCCAACTTTCTATCTTTCTCTCCTTTCTTTCCTACTTTTTCTTTCTCTCTTTTCTTCTTAATATCTTTCTTTTCCCCTTTTTTCTCTCTTTTCTTCTTTCTAACTTTCTATCTCTCTTCTTTTTTCTTTCTTTTCTCTCTCTCTCTCTCTCTTTCCCTTCCCTCCCTCCCTTCCTTTCTTTTTTTGTCTCTCTCTCACACACACATACACACACGCATATGCACACATGATAGACAGACAGACAGATATTACACATACATGTCTGTATTTTCCTTGAAGCTTCTTCAGTTGAATGGTGGAGGACGGAAGGATTTATATTCCTTGCAGTATAAATCCTTCCATCCTCCACCATTTAGTCAGAACTGAAGAAGCTTCTTGGATGAGAGGTGAAATATCTTCAGGGAAACTGGACTTCAAAAGTCCAGTTGCCTTTTGAAAAAGCACCTTTGGGACAAGCGTGACCTGGATGGCTGAGAATCTCCAT
This sequence comes from Azemiops feae, assembly GCA_023970755.1. Classification (NCBI taxonomy): domain Eukaryota; kingdom Metazoa; phylum Chordata; class Lepidosauria; order Squamata; family Viperidae; genus Azemiops; species Azemiops feae. Next base: position 53,185 of record JALGBA010002153.1, read on the forward strand.
AGATGTACATGTCTTGTCATTTTTCTTCAAACTTTTGGTTTTTTTTTAAAGAAAGCTAATACAAACTCATGTAGGAAAGAAAAAGCAGGCAAAGAGAAAGCAAAAATGTTAAAAAAATAAAAATAAAAAGGAGAAAACAAATGACATAATGCAGTGGCTTCTAATATTTTCCTCAGCAGGTTTAAGGACAATTCCTGTATATTTTCACCTCTCTAAAAGTTACGTCCTCCTTTCTATAATCTATCCCGCCCAATCATGAAAACCATAAATCACAACTTCGTGGTTGTCATCTTTATGCAAATAGTCCATAAGTGGTTTCCAGCCATCAACAAATGTATATCAGTGTCTTATCCCTAATCAAAAACTTGGATTATCCATCTCAGCAAGATCTGTCGGTTTTTACCAGCCATTCCTCCACGGTGGGTCGTGCTGATCTCTTTGATATAATAATCTCACCGCAGTATTCATATATTGAAATAATCTTCCATGCCTTTTTTCTTCTCCTAATCATTCATCCGTTAATCCTGAAACGAAAACTTCTGCAACAGTGCCAGAATTTCTCAGCACTGCAGGTGTGGGTGGAAACAGTTCCAGGATGTGGTTAATTATATTTACAAACAGGCAGCCCGGCTGGCACAGGGCAGGAGTAATCAGGGCTGAGGGTCCATAATGTTAATTATGGGGATGTAATTAAAAGCACATAAAAAAAGCCTCACACTTCATTAAATTAAGTTGCCAGACTCGCAATCACTGGGAGAGTGGCGGTTTAACGCACCCTGTTCTGCAGCAGAGATTGAATCTTCAAAAATTGGATTTGGAAGCCCGGGGATCATCTGCTTTGGTATCCGAGAGGCCGTGACATAGATAAATGGAGAACATTTGCTTCAATTGCAGCAAACGAGAAGCTCTCGGGCTGATACAATAAAATTACCAGGAAAGGAATTAGGATCATTTGTTAGCACAGGGATGGGCAACTATGGCTCCTTTAGGACCTGTGGACTTCAGCTCCCAGAATTCCTGAGCCAGCATGGCTGTCTTAGCAATTCTGGGAGTTGAAGTCCACAGGTCATGAAAGGGGTAGGCAGCTATGGCCCCTTTAGGACCTGTGGACTTCAAATCCCAGAATTCCTGAGCCAGCATGGCTGTCTTAGCAGTTCTGGGAGTTGAAGTCCATCACGGCTGTCTCAGGAACTCTGGGAGCTGAAGTCCACAGACCGTGAAAGGGATGGGCAACTATGGCCCCTTTAGGACCTGTGGACTTCAAATCCCAGAATTCCTGAGCCAGCATGGCTGTCTTAGCAGTTCTGGGAGTTGAAGTCCATCACGGCTGTCTCAGGAACTCTGGGAGCTGAAGTCCACAGACCGTGAAAGGGATGGGCAACTATGGCCCCTTTAGGACCTGGGGACTTCAACTCCCAGAATTCCTGAGCCAGCATGGCTGTCTCAGGAATTCTGGGAGTTGAAGTCCACTGATCGTGAAAGCGGTAGGCAGCTATGGCCCCTTTAGGACCTGTGGACTTCAACTCCCAGAATTCCTGAGACAGCATGGCTGTCTTAGCAATTCTGGGAGTTGAAGTCCATCACGGCTGCCTCAGGAATGCTGAGTATCGAAGTCCATCACGGCTGTCTCAGGAATTCTGGGAGTTGAAGTCAACAGGTCGTAAAGGGGCCATAACTGCCCACCCCTGGGTTAGCAGGAAGACACCACAAGCTCTTCAGGGGAGAAACGGCATGTAAAGGCAGTGCTGGTCCAAGATCTATGCCCCGCAGGTCCCCATTCAAACAATCCTCAAGGCTGTGGGGGTGTTGGAGGGTT
>JALGBA010002153.1:60000-136557 GCA_023970755.1 Azemiops feae
ATTTTTTTAAAAAAAAAATCTAAATAAATACAGTAAATGAATTAAAAACACCAGCCTGCTCCATCTGCTATGTGGTCTGGAACATAAGCCACAAGGAAAACAGGAAGCAAAAATTGTGCTGTAGGTTGAGTGACTGTTCAAAGTTACAACGGGGTTGAAAAAAGTGAGTTATAACTGGTTTTCACACTTATGACCATTATAGGTATATCCCGTGGTCACGTGATCGAAATTCAAGTGCTTGGCAACTGGCATGTACTTAACGACGGTTGCACTGTCCCACGGTCACGTGATCACCATTCGTAACTTTCTCAGCCAGCTTATATAATAATAATAATAATAACATCAACAACAATAATAATAAAGTTGGAAGGGACCTTAGGGGTCATCTAGTCCAACCCCCTGCTCAGGCAGGAAACCCTATACCATTTCAGACAAATGGCTGTCCAGTCTCTTCTTAAAAACCTCCAGTGATGGAGCGCCCACGATTTCTGGTGGCAAGCTGTTCCATTGGTTGATTGTCCTCACTGTCAGAAAGTTTCTCTTTAATTCCAGGTTGCTTCTCTCCTTGATTAGTTTCCATCCGTTGCTTCTTGTTCTGCCTTCAGGCGCTTCCTTTTTGTCTTCCAACAAGCTCCCAACTAGCAAAGTCAATGGGAAAAGCCAGATTTGCTTAGTGACCACATGATTCACCGAACAAACTGCAGTGATTTGCTTAACAATTGTGGCAAAAAAGGTCGTAAAATGGGACAAAACTCACTTAACATGTTGTTAAGTGAATCTGGCTTCCCCATTGACTATTTGCTCATCAGAAGTTCACAAAAGGGGATGACATTACGCCAGGACACTGCAACCGTCATAAATGTGAGTCAGTTGTCAAGCGTCCGAACTTTGATCACGTGACAGTGGGGAATGCTGCAACGGTTATCGGTATGAAAAACAAGTCACTTTTTTCCCTGCCGTTGCAATTTCAAACGGTCACTAAGCAAACGGTTGTAAGTCAGGGAAACCTTGGCATATGGCAATTTTGGAAGTTTGGGTCAATGCCCAAGAAGTCGAGATGTTCCCCAGATCTTCTGAAGGAAGTCAAATTGGCCAAGAGTATTTTACAGCAACGTGTAATAAAAATCAGGATTATAATATTTCCATCCGACTTCTGAGCAAGTGAATTTGAGAAAAGGTGCAATTTACCCCCAGCCCACGCAGGTCACTATGAATAAAACTCAACCAGACATCAAGAAAATTCCATCTTTAAAGGTGGGGCCGTAAAATTTAATCTGCAAGTGGAGAAGTGTTACAGGAGAGAGAGAGAGAAGGGAGGAAAACAGAATTACAAAACCAAGAAGGGTAGAATAGAATAGAATAGAATAGAATAGAATAGAATAGAATAGAATAGAATAGAATAGAATAGAATTTCAGAATAGAATAGAATTACAGAACAGAACAGAATAGAGCTGGAAGGGACCTTGAAGGTCTTCTAGTCCAGCCCCCTTCTCAAGCAGGAGAACCTATACCATCTCAGACAAGTGACTGTCGCTAGTGTCTCTTCTTAAAAATCTCCAGTGATGGAGCGCCCACGATTTCTGGTGGCAAGCTGTTCCACTGGTTGATTGTCCTCACTGTCAGGAAGTTTCTCCTTAATTCCAGGTTGCTTCTCGCCTTGATCAGTTTCCATCCATTGTTTCTCGTCCTTCCCTCTGATACTCTGGTGAACAACCTGACCCCCTCTTCCTTGTGGCAGCCCCTCAGATACTGGAAGACTGCTATCATGTCTCCCCTGTTTCTTCTTTTCTTTCACAATGTTTGATCCAGGACCTTTTTAATACAAGTAACCTAATATTAAGACATCGATTGGCATATTAAGGCATTGACTTAGGACACAGTTGTATAGGGTTTAGGATCTCCTGCTCAAGCAGGGGGTTGGACTATACCACCTCTAGTCCAACAGTTTTTGGAGAGAAAGTTGTTAAGTGAGTTTTGCCTCATTTGACGGCCTTTCTTGCAGCGATAGCTCATTTTAATATATGCTGATTGGTGTACATTTAAAGTGACAATAAAGTTATTCTAAGTCATTTGTTAAGTGAATTACTGCAGTTGTTAAGCTAATCACGCGGTCGTTACGGGAATCTGGCTTCCCCATTGACTTTTTTTTTAAATAATAAAGTTGGAAGGGACCTTGGAGGTCATTTACTCCAACCCCCTGCTCAGGCAGGAAACCCTATACCATTTCAGACAAATGGCTGTCCAGTCTCTTCTTAAAAACCTCCAGTGCTGGAGCATTCACCGCTTCTGGAGGCAGGTTGTTCCACTGGTTAATTGTTCTAACTGTCAGGAAGTAGCTCTCAGTTCTAGGTTGCTTCTCTCCTTGATGAGTTTCCATCCGTTGCTTCTTGTCTTTGCCCTCAGGTGCTTTGGAGAAGAGGTTGACCCCTCTCTTCTTTGTGATAGCCCCTCAAATATTGAAAGACCCCTCTCATCTCGCCCCAATCCTTCTTTTCCTTGTGTGTCTAATCACACTTGGCCACAAGTATTCAAGTCATAGAAATAATAATAACAACAATAATAATAATAGAGTTGGAAGGGACCTTGGAGGTCTTCTAGTCCAACCCCCTGCTCGGGCAGGAAACCCTATACCATTTCGGACAAATGGCTGTCCAGTCTCTTCTTAAAAACTTCCAGTGTTGGAGCATTCACAGCTTCTGGAGGCATATTGTTCCACTGGTTAATTGTTCTAACTGTCAGGAAGTTTCTCCTTAGTTCTAGGTTGCTTCTCTCCTTGGTTAGTTTCTCCATCTGTTGCTTCTTGTCTTGCCTTCAGGCGCCTTGGAGAATAGCTTGACTCCCTCTTCTTTGGGGCAGCCCCTGAGATATTGGAACACTGCTATCATGTCCCCTCTCGTCCTTCTCTTCATTAAACTAGACATACCTTTGCTTGTCGGAAGATCGCAAGAGGGGAACCACACGACCCCAGGACCTTGCAACCGTCATCAATATCAGTCAATTGCCAAGCGTCTGAATTTTGATCCCAGGGGATCGTAAGGGTGAAAAACGGTCCTAAGTCCCTTTTTTTCAGCGCGGTTGTAACTTCCAATGGCCTGAATGACTACCTGTTCTGCTGCACTACGATCACCCTTTCTTGGGGGGGAGAGGGGAAATAAATCCAGTTTGCAAAACAGTGTCCAAGCTTTACAAAGAAGACGCTTTGCGGCACTGCGGATACGGAGGGCCGAACGGTCACCCAGCCATCTGCTGGCAAGCTGCGTCCCGGCTGACTTCACTTGCCAGGATCTGGGCTCCCTCCCTTGGCTGCCCAGCTCCCTTCCACTGCAGGATCTTGGCGCAAGCCTTTCCCAAGAACTCTCTTCCGTTCCCGCATCGGTGGCGCTTAAAAGACTTGGCTCGGGAAAGGCTGCTCCTTGTTCTTGCTCCCGATTGTCTGGGTCACCTTGGGAAGTGGGGTGGAGAAGGACCCAGGCGGAGACAGCTGCCAAGAGGGTTGCGATTATTCTTAGCTGACTGCCAAGAACATCCAGAGATGAGAACACCGGCCCGGGGCGGGGGGGGGGGAGGACATGCGGCAATTAAAAACCCAGCACTTAAAAAAACGGTGGCTGGCTTTGGAAAAACGGGAGGCAGGCAGAAATCCAACAGGACTGCCCTACTGTGGCAGGCCGGAAAATCCGGCTTGCCCAAAGAGGCAGGATCATGGCTTGTGGCTAATCCTTTCTGCCCACCTTAGATGCAACGAGGTTACAGAAATACAGGATCGGCTGCAAGGTTTCCATCTTTTTTTTTTTTCCCAGCACGGGATGGTAGCACTGAAAAAGCTGCACTTGTTGGATTTCTGCCTGACGTGGCTTTAAAATGTACAGGGGGGGGAGCTGTGGCTCACAATTAGCCAGTGGAACAGCTTGCCTGCAGAAGTTGGGGGTGCTCCATCACTGGAGGTTTTTAAGAAGAGATTGGACAGCCACCTGTCTGAAATGTTAGGGTCTCCTGCTTGAGCAAGGGGCTGGACTGGAAGACCTCCAAGGTCCCTTCCAGCTCTGTTATTCTATTCTGTTCTGCTCTGCTCTATTTTAAGATGATCCAAGGCCTGGAGACTAAAACATACGAAGAATGGCTGCGGGACTTGGGTTTGGCTAATCTAAAGGAAAGAAGAAATAGGGGAGACATGATAGCAGTGTTCCAGTATTTGAGGGGCTGCCACAAAGAAGAGGGGGTCAAACTATTCTCCAAAGCACCAGAGGGAAGGATGAGAAACAATGGTTGGAAACTGATCAAGGAGAGAAGCAACCTGGAATTAAGGAGAAAGTTCCTGACAGTGAGGACAATTAACCAGTGGAACAGCTGGCCTCCAGAAATCGTGGGCACTCCATCACTAGAGCTTTTTAAGAAGAGACTGGACATTCACCTGTCTGAGATGGTGTAGGTTCTCCTGCTTGAGCAGGGGGCTGGACTAGAAGACCTCCAAGGTCCCTTCCAGCTCTATTCTATTCTATTCTATTCTATTCTATTCTATTCTATTCTATTCTATTCTATTCCATTCCATTCCATTCCATTCCATTCCATTCCTTTTCTATATTCCATTCTATTCTATTCTATTCTATTCTATTCTATTCTATTCTATTCTATTCTATTCTATTCTATTCTATTCTATTTCTATTCTATTCTATTCTTTCTCTACTCCACTCCACTCCACTCCATTCTTATTCTTATTCTTATTCTTATTCTTATTCTTATTCTTATTCTTATTCTTATTCTTATTCTTATTCTTATTCTTATTCTTATTCTTATTCTTATTCTTATTCTTATTCTTATTCTTATTCTTATTCTTATTCTTATTCTTATTCTTATTCTTATTCTAGTGGCCAGTACTCCCCAGTTCTCCTATTCCACTTGTGGGTAATTCCAATTGTAAAGTCTGCAGGGTCGGAAGTGGCAAAAGTTCAAAACTAATTTTCCGGTTTCCTAATTGCAATTTCCCAGTTTCTTATTTTTTTTTTTTGCCTCCTGCCTTTATTGTTTTTTACAAACAACCCAAGGTGGCAAACATCTCCAACACACCTTCCTCCTTCCTATGTGCCCCACAAGAACAACCCTGTGAGGTGGGCGAGGCTGAGAGAGAATGACTGGGCCAAAGTCATTTAGCCAACTTTTCTGCGTAAGCAAGGACTAGATCTTTTTCTGGTGATTGGCCCAAAGTGGGACAGCTACCCTCCAGAGGTTGCGGGCGCTCCAGTACCGAAGATCATTAAGAAGAGATTGGACAGCTACTTGTCTGAAATGGTACAGGGTTTCCTGCTTGAGCAGGGGGGGGTTGGACTAGATGACCTGCAAGGTCCCTTCCAACTCTATTCTGATTGAAACTCATTGCAAGTCACCTACTCAGCTTTCGTGGCTAAGGTAGGACTCGAACTCACCCTTTCCCCCGCTTTGTAGCTCGCTGCCTTAACCACAAACCTCCGTATTCCGGTCATAATTTACCTCATCTCCAAATTTTCATACCCGTAGAACAGACACGAAGTGGTGAACTTTGCACACCGAATCCTACTGACGCTGCCGTCATCTCAGGCCCAGCCCAGAAAAAAGACACTTGAAAGTCATATTTAGCTATTCCAGTTTTAAGGTAATATTTTATCTTTTTTTTTTCATCTGGGTTTTTGATTATGAAATTGACTCACTGATGATGCAGGCAGGGCTGGGAACGGTCCAAGTCCTGCTGGCAGTTGAAGATGCTGTGGGCACATCTCCTCCCCCTCCCCGCCCCTCCAGAGCCAAGGTTGCCCTTCATGGCACATATCCTTGGTTTCAATCAATCAGTCAGAATAGAGCTGGAAGGGACCTTGGAGGTCTTGTAGTCCAACCCCCTGCTCAAGCAGGAGACCCTATAACATTTCAGACAAATGGCTGTCCAATCTCTTCTTAAAAACCTCCAGTGATGGAGCACCCACAACTTCTGGAGGCAAGCAGTTAATTGTTCTAACTGTCAGGAAGTTTCTCCTTAGTTCTAGGTTGCTTCTCTCCTTGATTCGTTTCCATCCGTTGCTTCTTGTCCTGCCTTCAGGCGCTTTGGAAAATAGCTTGACTTCCTCTTCTTTGGGGCAGCCCCTGAGATATTGGAAGACTGCTATCCTGTCCCCCTAGTTCTTCTTTTCTCTAGACTAGACAAACCCAATTCCTTCAACCATTCTTCAAGCTTTTGTCTCCAGGCCTTTAACCATCTTTGTTGCTCCTCTCTGCACTCTTTCCAGAGTCTCAGCATCTTTTTTATAATATGGTGACCGAAACCGGATGCAGTATTCCAGGTGTGGCCTTACTAAGGATTTATAAAGCTTAAAAACTTTGGGCCGAAGGAGAGACTGATAACGCAGCTTGAGGATGCATTTGCCCAGAGAAGGCCTGGGTCTCTCCAAGGGTGCTTATCAAAGAGAGATGCAGCCTAGAACTAAGGGGAAATTTCCTGACAGTGTGGACAATTAACCAGTGGGACAGCTTGCCACCAGAAATCGTGGTTGCTCCATCACTGGAGGTTTTTAAGAAGAGATTGGACAGCCACTTGTCTGAAACGGTATAGGGTCTCCTTCTTGAGCAGGGGGTTGGACTAGAAGACCTCCAAGGTCCCTTCCAAATCTGTTATTCTGTTATATCTTATGCCAACGTGCTTTTCTACCACATCAAGGACTGACGGATCGCCCTTTAAGACAATCCTTTTGGCTGCACCTCTAACTAGGAGCCACCTTGTTCATATCCACCGTGGACTCCCCAAAACTGAGAACCATATTTTAACCGCAACAAGAAAGTTCCATTTATTTTTATGGGCAAAGCATTTATTGACCAGTCTTCAGCCATATTCTGCCAGAGAGGACCAGGAAGATATCACAAGTAGTGTTTGACTTACAATCATTCATTTAGTGACCGTTCGAAGTTACAACGGCACTGAAAAAAGTGACTTTGGATCGATTTTCCACACTTAACGGCCATTGCAGCATGCCCATGGGTCACGTGATCAAAATGTGGATGCTTGGCAATGGATTCACATTTATGACGGGTTGCAGTGTCCCCCGGGGGTTCACGTGATCCCCTTTTGCGACCCTCTGGCACGCCAAGTCAACGGGGGAAGCCGGATTCACTTAACAACCGTGTTGCTAACTTAATCACGGCGGTGATTCACTTCGCAACGGTGGCAAGAACGGTTGCAAAACGGAGCAGAACTCACTTAACCCGTGTCTCGCTTAGCAACAGAAAGGTTGGGCGCCGTTGCGGTCGCTAAGTTTTGCTGGCCTGTTTAGAGGGCGGTGAGAAAGATTGAGGAGGGAATCACACAATCACTCAAGAGCTGATTAAATCAGGCCGGCTGTTGCTGATGAAAAGGATAAAAGCGAGCAACGAAATTGTGTGTGCTGGGCGTGGGGTGCAAACTCAGAGACGCTTTCATCTCTGTGGGGGGAAACTTAAACCCCCCCCTCCCCATTCAACAGCCAGTAGAGAATAGTTGCCTTTTTTCACCGTTTCTGGAAGATTTTTTTTTGCAGCCTTCATTTCAGAGGAAATAAAATCTGTCATTGCTGGGGAGGGAAAAAAATGACACCAATTGGGGATTGAAAAGACAGCAAATTACACACCCGCAACTGCACTCCTCAGGAGGGGGGGCGAGGAGGAAGGGAGAGATGCATATTAACTGCACAAAGAGGCGCTTTGCAATCCACAGTGCGGCTTCCCAACGGAGCGTAATAACTGTGTTTTACACAATGCCACCAGGCTGTACCTCGGATTCAATCCGACGAGGGAGACTATGATCCCCGGAGCCCACCAGAGCTTGGAAAATATGTTTGGTGCAAACTGAGAGAACGTCACAACAACGCAAGGGACGGGATCACATTATTGTGCAAACGCAGGGGGTGTCAGCGAACACCTCTGAGTATAAAACACTGGAGGCTTTTAAGAAGAGATTGGACGGCCCCTTGTCTGAAATGGCATAGGGTCTCCTGCTCGAGCAGGGGGTTGGACTAGAAGACCTCCAAGGTCCCTTCCAGCTCTATTCTGATTGATTGATTGATTGATGATCTCTGGGCTTCAACTCCCAGCATTCCCCCGCCAGCAATGGGGAAAATTGAAAAGGAGAAAAGGAGAATTTCTCCAACAGAAAAGAAATTTCTCATAACGATAACACAGGTGGTCCTTGACTTACAATGGTTCATTTAGTGACCATTGGAAGTAACGACGACACTAAAGAAAATGACTCGTGCCCTTTTTTCACACTTCTGTTGTGATCAAAATTCAGACGCTGGGCAACTGACTCATATTTATGACGGTTGCAATGTCCCCGGGGGGGTGTGTGTCACGCGGTCCCCTTTTGCGACCTTCCGACAAGCAAAGTCAATGGGGGAAGCCAGAGTCAACTCTACAACCGTGTCACTAACTTAACAGCTGCAGCGATTCATGTAACAACTGAGGCAAGAAAGGTTGTAAAAAGGGGCAAAATTCATTTAACAACTAGTTTCGCTTAGCAACAGAAATTTTGGGCTCCTGTGGCTGTAGGTCGAGGACTATTTGCATGACTCTAGGATTACATTTGCTTAGGATTACCTTTGCCTTTTTTGCCGCTGCGTCACCCTCTTGTCTCACTTTCAATATTTATATATTTTTATTGACCCCATTTCTACACCCCCCCATCTGCAGAATATAATCCATCAAGGATTTTAGCCCTGCTGAAATTCATTCTGCAGGCCTCTGCCCAGATTCAGCATGTTAAGAAACTCCTCAATGTTTATTCTGCCTTGCACAAGGCATCTGCTACTTTTCCTGCCTTCATATCATCTGCACAAGTCCTAGGACCTCGTGGGAAAACTGCGGCTACGTGCAAATCTCCAAAGTCTCCAGATTCAGAGATTTTTGCAACCCGCAGAGTTCGCTTTCTTTAAGGTGAAAGAGAGAGAGAGAGAAAAGAAAAGAAAGCAAGAAAGCAAGAAAGCAAGAAAGCAAGAAAGAAAGAAAGAAAGAAAGAAAGAAAGAAAGAAAGAAAGAAAGAAAGAAAGAAAGAAAGAAAGAAAGAAAGAAAGAAAGAAAGAAAGAAAGAAAGAAAATTTTAGCTGCACACACTCCCATCACTTCGGATTCAACAAGCTCCAACATCAGAAGAAGAGGGGGGGGCAAATAACAGAATAAAAGAGTTGGAAGGGACCCTGGAGGTCTTCTAATCCAGCCCCCTGCTCAAGCAGGAAACCCTACAGCATTTCAGACAAATGGCTGTCCAATCTCTTCTTAAAAACCTCCAGTGATGGAGCACCCACAATTTTTGGAGGCAAGCTGTCCCACTGGTTAATTGTTCTCACTGTCAGGAAGTTTCTCCTTAATTCCAAGTCGCTTCTCTCCTTGATTAGTTTCCATCTGTTGCTTCTTATCTTGCTTTCTGGTGCTTTGGAAAATAGTTTGACCCCCTTTTCTTTGTGGCAGCCCCTCAGATATTGGGGGCCTGATATCATGTCACCCCTAGTCCTTTTTAGCAGACTAGACATACCCAAATCCTGCCACCGTTCTTCATATGTTTTAGCCTCCAGCCCCCTAATCCTCTTCTCTGCACTCTTTCCGGAGTCTCTCTACGTCTTTTGTATAATATGGTGACCAAAACTGGATGCAATATTCCAAGTGTGGTCTTACCAAGGCTTTGTAAAGCGGCACCAACACTTCACATGATCTGGATTCTAACCCTCTGTTAATGCAATCTAGGATTGCATGGGGGGGGAGGGGTTTGGCGGCTACCAAAAACAAATTTAATATTCTCTTAACGTGATCAGTTTGTGCAGGCAATCTCCTGAATTTTGCACCAACCATTAAGCCCCAAGTGAAGCATGCCACTTAACGGACATGACACATTGGGTTCAAACAGGGCCGGATGGTGGAAAATTACATCGTTTTGCAACATTATCACTGCTTATTTTAGCTACTCACCCTCCTAAACAGTCAAGGCCTCCCCCCCCAATAAATGGTCTCCTTCTGGGAAGGCTCCCTCCCAGCCTGAGACTAGGAATAAAATGCCACCTGGAGCAGAACATGCCCTGTAGATGATTTTGCCCCTTTTTCTCCATCCTAGTGAAGGGTTCTGTAACTGGAACAAAAAGAAATTGTTTAGCCTAACTATTGCCATCTCGCTTTTGTAATCAGCGTTTGCGTCAGGGACAAATTTCATGCAAGTGTGGGAAAACATGTACCTGGATGGGATGTACTGGAGGAGGGAATAAGGGAGTGTGCAGGGATGATTGATGTCTTCCTTATAATGTAATGACTCTGTTGTCTGATTTTCATTGGCTAACAAAGTTTAGAAAGCCACGCTACTAACTTTCTAAGGTGTGGCACTTCTGGATGTAACTCTGCCAGCCTTCCAGATTGTTTGCCACCCAGCTGTTTGACTTGATCAATTTATAGGGATTGTACAAAAGGGTATTCTTGTTATTAGCCTAATAGCAGCCATTTTTGGCTTCTGTACACTGCGTTGGGGACGCCATTTTGTGAAGGCAGGAAGATCATGTACACAGACCCAGAGACGGGGGAAAGAGTGCGAAAGTAATGAAAGATGATTGGTTAATATTCTGTGTGCCAACAAGTGTCACCTTGTGATTGGTTGTTACCTGTATATAAATAGAAGTGCCTAACTGACCATGGTGTGGCACTTCTGAACGCAGCTGCCAGCGTTTTGGACAGTGTTCCACCCAGCAACTTCACAGGGCCAAATAAACTTGGGTTTGGCTAGTCTAAAGAAAAGAAGAAATAGGGGAGACATGATAGCAGTGTTCCAGTATTTGAGGGGCTGCCACAAAGAAGAGGGGGGTCACGTTATTCTCCAAAGCACCAGAGGGAAGGACGAGAAACAACGGATGGAAACTGATCAAGGCGAGAAGCAACCTGGAATTAAGGAGACACTTCCTGACAGTGAGGAGAATTAACCAGTGGAACAGCTTGCCTCCAGAAATCATGGGAGCTCCATCACTGGAGATTTTTAAGAAGAGACTGGACAGTCACTTGTCTGAGATGGTAGAGGGGCTCCTGCTTGAGCAGGGGGCTGGGCTAGAAGACCTCCAAGGTCCCTTCCAGCTCTATTCTGATTCTGATTCATTCTCAGCCAACCCAATTCAGAAAAATACTAGAAACTTACTGGCAGAGCTACAAAAATGGGGTGGTGGTGGTGGTGAAGAGATGTTTGTAAGAGTCCAGAGAACTGGATTTCTCTCATCTTGTGCGTTACATATGAAAAGATGATGCAAAATTATGCATTGGGTTGACGGACGATGAGCTTTCCTATCCTCCTATCCTTTCCTGTCTCAATTCTCCAAAAGTCAGTATTGACTTGTGAAATTTCACCTTTTTAGAGTAGAAATGATCCGTTGGAGATTATGAAGACATATTTTTATTTTGTTCTATTTTATTTATCTATCCTGCCTTTATTAGAAGACCTCCAAGGTCCCTTCCAGCTTCTATTCTATTCTATTCTATTCTATTCTATTCTATTCTATTCTATTCTATTCTATTCTATTCTATTCTATTCTATTCTATTCTATTCTATTCCTATTTCTCTGTTCTATTCTATTCTATTCCTATTTCTCTGTTCTATTCTATTCTATTCTATTCTATTCCTATTTCTCTATTCTATTCTATTCTATTCCTATTTCTCTGTTCTATTCTATTCTATTCTATTCCTATTTCTCTGTTCTATTCTATTCTATTCTATTCTATTCCTATTTCTCTATTCTATTCTATTCTATTCCTATTTCTCTATTCTATTCTATTCTATTCCTATTTCTCTATTCTATTCTATTCTATTCTATTCCTATTTCTCTGTTCTATTCTATTCTATTCTATTCTATTCTATTCCTATTTCTCTATTCTATTCTATTCTATTCCTATTTCTCTATTCTATTCTATTCTATTCTATTCCTATTTCTCTGTTCTATTCTATTCTATTCCTATTTCTCTGTTCTATTCTATTCTATTCTATTCTATTCCTATTTCTCTATTCTATTCTATTCCTATTTCTCTGTTCTATTCTATTCTATTCCTATTTCTCTATTCTATTCCATTCTATTCCTATTTCTCTGTTCTATTCTATTCTATTCTATTCCTATTTCTCTGTTCTGTTCTATTCTATTCTATTCCTATTTCTCTGTTCTATTCTATTCTATTCTATTCTATTCCTATTTCTCTATTCTATTCTATTCTATTCTATTCCTATTTCTCTATTCTATTCTATTCCTATTTCTCTGTTCTATTCTATTCTATTCTATTCTATTCCTATTTCTCTGTTCTATTCTATTCTATTCCTATTTCTCTGTTCTGTTCTATTCTATTCTATTCTATTCTATTCTATTCCTATTTCTCTATTCTATTCTATTCTATTCCTATTTCTCTGTTCTATTCTATTCTATTCTATTCCTATTTCTCTGTTCTATTCTATTCTATTCCTATTTCTCTGTTCTATTCTATTCTATTCTATTCTATTCTATTCCTATTTCTCTGTCCTATCCTATCCTATCCTATCCTATTCTATTCTATTCTATTCTATTCTATTCTATTCTATTCTATTCTATTCTATTCTATTCTACCCCAAGTTCTTCGGGTAGCTGCTGACCCTTACAAATTAAAGCACTGTTTCCTCAAGAAGCCTCCGTTTGAGCTGCCTGATTAGACTTTTAATGGCATCTCAGATTTAAGTAAGGGCCAGGGGCCTTACACTAGCAAAGCTGATGGTTGCCATTTCTTTAAATCCAGCCGGTGGGTGGAAGTGGGCAGGAGAAAGTAGCCTTCAGCTTCAAAACGCAGGTTCTCCGCTCAAAATAGCATCCCCTGGAAGGTCACCAGGAGAACGAAGCAAGCTGACATGGTTTGCTCTTTGCCGTCAGGGCCACTTTGGACACCGTGACGGCCACAAAGCGCTTCAGATAGTGTCAAAAGACGGTGGCAGCTGCCATGGCAACCGGCAGCAGCCTGGCATCCCAGAGGAGACATCTCTGGCAGCTAGAAGACTTGAGCCACCAAAGTCTCTGAAAGTCCCATCTCTTTTCTCCACCAAGCACCAAGTCAAAGGCCCAGGACGGATCCAGCGGCCTAAAATTCCCTGCATGGGCTCCTCTTTGCACCATAAACAGGGACTGGCCCGCCTTACGAGGCTGTCGTACGCCTTCCTCCTTTAGAGCAGAAGTACGAAAGCCTCGGATTGGTCGAAAATAGGAACAGGGATGTTCTGAGTGCTGGATTTGCGCAGGAAGCTGCTGGGAAGGCTAATAGTCATAATAAAATAAGGATTGTGTTTAATAAGACTCGATAGGCAGATTAAAAATGGCAAATCTGGTCTGAACGTTTCGCTGACTGTGCAACCAACCATAATAGTCTGCTAATGCCTTAGGCCCGGGGTATTCAACCTTCACCACTTTAAGACCTGTGGACTTCAACTCCCAGAATTCCCCAGCCAGCATGGCTGGCTGGGGAATTCTGGGAGTTGAAGTCCACAGGTCTTAAAGTGGCCAAGGTTGGACACCGCTGCCTTAGGCCTAAGCACTGCCTCAAGGCCTCAACAGCCGGTAGCATCCAGAAAAGCTTGAATGGGAGACCATTAGAATAGAATAGAGCTGGAAGGGACCTTGGAGGTCTTCTAGTCCAGCCCCCCGCTCGAGCAGGAGAACCTATACCATCTCAGACAAGTGACTGTCTAGTGTCTCTTCTTAAAAACCTCCAGTGATGGAGCGCCCACGATTTCTGGTGGCAAGCTGTTCCACTGGTTAATTGTCCTCACTGTCAGGAAGTTTCTCCCTAATTCCAGGTTGCTTCTCTCTTTGGTCAGTTTCCAACCATTGTTTCTTGTCCTGCCTTCAGGTGATCCCTCTCTTCTTTGTGACAGCCTCTCAAATACTGAAATACTGCTATCATGTCGCCTTTGTTTCTTGCAACTTACTTAACTGCCTTGCTTAGCAACGGAAAATTTGGGCTCAGTTGTGGTCATAATTCAAGGACTAGTTGTAAATGCACATTTGGGCTTAAGGTAAGTCCCAGATCGTGGATTTGCCTGAAACCTAAATGTACATTTTCCTGCAAAGATGTGTATCCACCCACTCACAATATTCTATTTTATATCTGTATTGGTATCTGTGTTTATATGTTCTGTATGATTTACTTTCTTTTTCGGTTTTCTTTTTCAAGAACATCAGACGTAATGCTTACTGTTTACCCC
Source organism: Azemiops feae (assembly GCA_023970755.1). NCBI lineage: Eukaryota > Metazoa > Chordata > Lepidosauria > Squamata > Viperidae > Azemiops > Azemiops feae. The sequence goes on from JALGBA010002153.1 coordinate 74,216, forward strand.
AGAAATGAGTAAAACACTTAAGAGAGCAAAAAGCCCGAGTTTACCAGGAAAAACTGCATGATTTTAAAATGTTTGTTTTCTCTGGAAAAGCACAGTTTGGGAACTCAGCCGTTCATTTTATTTTATTTTATTTTATTTTATTTCCCTTTTTGTCCAGCTCTCTCAGTTGGCATTTCAACTTGTTTTTCTGCCTGCTTCATTTATCGGTAACCTCAATTAGCTTAAGTGGGCTGATTAGTTTGCTCAAAAGTGGACTAATTGAATGTCAAATGTTGTGCAGGCTAAACAAATTAACGACACAAAAATCAAACCAGAAGCTGACGGTTAATCTGGGCCAGGAGCAGATTCTGCCCGGTTTAGCCTTAAAGCTGAACACAGTCTTAGCCATGGGAGGGGGGGGGGAATAAAGAGGTTCATGTAGTCCTTGACTTACGACCACAATGGAACCCAACATTTCTGTTGCTAAGTGAGAGAGTTATTAAGTAAATTTGGCCCATTTATGACTTTTCTTGCCACAGTTGTTAAATGAAGGACTGCAGTTGTTAAGTTAGTCAGACAGTTGTTAAGTGAATCCAGCTTCCCCATTGTCAAGACGGTCGCACAAGGGGATCACGTGACCCCGGGACATGGCAACCGTCATAAATATGAGCCGGTTGTCAAGTGTCTGAATTTTGATAACGTGACCAATGGGGATGCTGCAACGGTTGTTAAGTGTGAAAAGTGGCCGTAAGTCGCTTGTTTCACTGCCGTTGTAATTTTGAACGGACACTAAATGAACTGTTGTAATTCGAGGATTACCTGTATTGGTCTTTTAGGGTTTTAATCCGGCATCTGCAGGATTGAAGGCTGTCTTCAGAATGACAAAATGCAGCATCACCCTATTGCAATGGAAGCTCCGTGCCTTTTTTGATGCATGTGTGTGTGTGATGTTGCGGCAGGCGTACAAAACAGGCAAGTTTTTGCACCTTGGCCATGAGGGACTCCTGGAATCCTTTGATCATTTCTGCTCTTGATCCTCCCGAAGGACCCTTCGTTGTCTCCCTGTGTGAGTTCAGAAGCTCAAGGGTGCATCGTGCCTTCACTCACACACAACGTGCTTAAGCAGGTAAAGGAATGAACTAATCTCCCGGATTTGCACAACACACCGAACCATTTGTTAGACAAAAGTGCTGGGTCGGGGTATAACGCACCACACTGCACTCGCCGGCAGGAAACCTCTACCAAGCTGAATGTTAATCCAACTTTAAAACAAAAACAAAAACATAGTTAACTGACCAGCTTAACCATCTTTATATATTTTATTTATATCACACAGTTACTATTTTTATAAATAATTCAAGGTGGTGAACACACCTAGTACTCCTTCCTCCTCCTGTTTTCCCCACCACAACAACCCTGTGAGGTGGGTTGGGTTGAGTGAGATGGACTGGCCCAAAGTCACCCAGCTGGCTTTCATGACTCAGACAGGACTAGAACTCACACCCACCTGGTGATTGGCCCAAAGTCATCCAGCCGACCTTCATGCCTAAAGCAGGACTAGAACTCACTGTCTTCTAGTGACTGGCCCAAAGTCACCCAGCCGACTGTCATGCCTAAGGCGGGACTAGAACTCCCCGTCTCCTAGTGACTGGCCCAAAGTCACCCAGCCGACTGTCATGCCTAAGGCGGGACTAGAACTCCCCGTCTCCTAGTGACTGGCCCAAAGTCACCCAGCCGACTGTGATGCCTAAGGCGGGACTAGAACTCCCTGTCTCCTAGTGACTGGCCCAAAGTCATCCATCCGACTTTCATGCCTAAAGTGGGACTAGAACTCACCGTCTCCTAGTGACTGGCCCAAAGTCACCCAGCCGACTGTCATGCCTAAGGCGGGACTAGAACTCCCTGTCTCCTAGTGACTAGCCCAAAGTCATCCATCCGACTGTCATGCCTAAAGTGGGACTAGAACTCACCATCTCCTGGTGATTGGCCCAAAGGCACCTAGCTGGCTTTCATGCCTAAGGTAGAACTAGAGCTCACCTCTCCTGGTTTCTAGGCCAGCACCTTAACCACTAGACGAAAACTGGTTCTTGGGTGAAAACAGCCACTATATCACGCTCCCAAATAACCAAGTCTGACTTTGCAGATCATGGCTAGAAGGAAATGGAGCGACATGTCCCTTCCTGGCAAGCTGGGAGGCAGAATTAACGCACCCAGGCAATTTGAAGACAATTTTGTGAACTGTGTGCTGGCATTTCTCTCTCTCTCTCCCCCCCCCCCTTCGCTCTGTAACAGCCTGCCAGAACAAAGGTCTCTGGCCCACGTCCTGGGCAGAGGGGAGATTATGGCAATGGGCGAAGGGAATAAAAACAAATAAATTAATCAATGTAATGCTTTTAAATGTCATGTCTACATCGTCTTCAGAAGGGGAAGAACGAAGGGCAAAGGCTTATGCTCGCTTGCGGCAGGCCAGGTTTTATAAAGGCCTTTTTACCATAGAAGTGAATATTCAAAAGAAACTGACTTTGATTCCCAGGGAACCGAACGTAGGTGTTTAAAAGAGACTGGCTGTTTAAGGCAAGACTTGGTCTTTGCTTGGTATTATCTTTGCGGGAATTGGGTAGGTCTAGTCTAGTGAAAAAGAAGGACTGGGGTGACATGGTAGCAGTGCTCCAATATTTGAGGGGCTGCCACAAAGAAGAGGGGGTCACCTTATTCTCCAAAGCACCCAAAGGCAGGGCAAGAAGCAACGGATGGAAACTGACCAAAGAGAGAAGCAACCTGGAATTAAGGAGAAATGTCCTAACGGTGAGGACAATTAATCAGTGGAACGACTTGCCTTCAGGAATTATGGGTGCTCCAACACTGGAGGGCTTTAAGAAGAGACTGGACAATCATTTATCTGAAATGGTATAGAGTGTCCTGCTTGAGCAGCGGGTTGGACTAGACGACCTCTAAGATCCTTTAGGACTAGGGGTGCCATGATAGCAGTCTTCCAGTATCTCAGGGGCTGCCCCAAAGAAGAGGGAGTCAAGCTATTCTCCAAAGCGCCTGAAGGCAGGACAAGAAGCAAGGGATGGAAACTCATTAAGGAGAGAACCAACCAGGAAGGACGGTGAAATTTCCTGACAGTGAAGGAAGGGAAGGAAAAGGAAAGAGGGAGGACACAAAGGGAAAGAAACAGGGAGGAAGGGGAGGGGAGAGGAAGGGAAGGAGGGAAAGACAGTGGGGAAGGGTAGGAAGAGGAAAGGAGGGAGGGGGGGAGGGAGATTGAAACAGGAGCTGTCCCTGCTGAGATGTGCTTCCATGGGACTACCGCAAACCTCCGGGCTCTTTACAAACCCCAGTCCTACTCACAGCCTGGCCCTGAACAAGGGGAGGCAAGCAAGGAAGGGAAATGAGGCGCAGAGAATAGCAGGTCTTTATCTCCATTATACTCACTTGCTAGGTAAATGGGAAACCCTCTCTCTCCCCCCCCCCTCCGTTTTCCCTGGGTCTCAGTTCCAGAGGGGGCAGGGAAGCTGGCTGCAGAGTAGATGCCCCCCCCCGGGCTTTCAGGGGGAGGCATGTGCAGAAAACACCAGGCCCACATTTTCTGTTTACACAAAAATATCGAGCAGAAGACCTATGCAGAAGACGGGGGACTTCAGGAGGCTTCATGGGAGAGACCCAGCTCTGCCCTAAGCAGATAAGGATCGCTCCCCTTTGCAAAGCAGCTAAATCAGAGGGGTCCAACCGTGGCAACTTGGTGGACTTCAACTCCCATAATTCCCCAGCAAGAGGAGAGGAGAAGAGGGGAGGGGAGGGGAGGAGAAGAAAGGGGAGGGGAGGCGAGGAAGGGAGGAAGGGGAGGAAGAGGAGAGGAAGGAAGGGGAGGAGAGAGAGGAGAGGAAGGAAGGGGAGGGGAAGGGAGGAGAAGGAAGCGGGGGAGGAGAGGGGGGGAGGAGGGAGGGGAGGGAGGAAGGGGAGGGGACGAGAGGAGAGGAGGGAGGAGAGGAAAGGAGAGGAGAGAGGAAAGGGGAGGGAGGGGAGAGGTGGGGAGGGAGGGAGGGAGGAGGGGAAGAGAGGGGAAGGGAGAAGGAAGTGGAGGGGAGGAGAAGGAAGGGAGGAGAGGGGAGGAGAGGAGAGGAGAGCGCTTTGGGGGTTTATGGCCTAGAGACTGCAGGGATGTCCAACTTTGGCTACTTTAAGATTGTGGACTTCAACTCCCAGAATGGCTGGGGAATTCTGGGAGTTGAAATCCACACATCTTTAAGTGCCCAAGGTTGAAGACCCTAATCTAAATGGTGCCCCCCACCATCTAGTGGCAAGAGGTTCCACAGATTAACAATGACTTGTGGAAAGAACCCCTTATTTTTTTTATGATGATTATTAAATGTATTGGCTACCTATCTTACTATAAGGTAACTCTGAGTGATTTTCAGTTTATTTTTATTTTTGTCGGCGCTCTATGGCTTCGCCAGGAATGGCTCTGGGTTCGAGTATAGCGACCGACGGAGGAAAGATTTCCGCATTGGTTTCATGGCAGTTTGACTTTCCTGACTCCACCACACACTCACATTTACGCACACACACCTACTTTGTGTGCTTGGTGCCAGATGTGTTGGGCTACAGTTCCCACAATTTCCAGACTACTTAAAAATCTTAATTCTGGGTTCCACCTGGAGGAAAAACAGCTCAGAAATTCAGGGTTGACTTTGCCATGCCAGAATTGGGCCCTTGGTTTTTGATCTGCAATCCGACACGTGTGTGTGTGTGTGTTTGTGTGTATGTTAATGGGTGTGTGTGTGTGCATGATGCTATTATCTGTGAGTTTGTGCCACCAGCTCGCCCAGAAGATAAACAACGTTTTGTTTCCAAGTTTTCTTTAAACACCTTTTAATTGCAGGTCAACCCTTGATAGGAAAATCGCTATTAGATCTGAGATTATTAATAGCCTATTAAATGTGTTTATGGAAGAGTTGCTTTATGGCAAATATATCAAAGGAAGCCTGCGGTTGTGCCCAATGCGGCAAGGTATTGCGAAGGCTGAGTCTTAGTTAATTAGGTGAAAAATAAACTGACCCCCCCTACACACACACGCACACACTTTATGGTTTTGGGGTAAATGGTTTTCTCCTTTCTTGGGGGGTGGGCAGCCCCGTTTAAGAGCGGGAGAGAAATCAAATGGGATCTAACCCAGCGTTTCTCAATTTTAGTAAGAGGTGTGGACTTCAGCTCCCAGAATGCATGCTGGCTAGGAGATTCTGGGAGTTGAAGCCCCTACATTTTAAAACCCCCAAAGTTGGGGAACGGCAATCTAACCGAGCTCTCACCCTGGTTCACAGTGATTTATTTAACAACGTGGCAAAAAAAAAAAAAAAAAAAGGCTGTAAAACCCGGTGTGACTCATTTAACCACCGCCTTGCTTAGCAACAAAAATCCTGGTCCTAATTGTTGTCGTTAAGTCAAGACGACCTGGACTTTAAAACGCAATTTATCCACTTGCCGATTGAAACAGACTGTTTTTCATGTTTCTCCACCGTTGTCTAGGGCGGGGATCCCCAACCTCGGGGCTGCGGCCCACTACTGGCCCCGCGGGCTGTTCGCAGCCAGGCCGCGAGAGTGTCGGGCCTGCAACTCAGGCGAACGGTGTGCCCGGCGTGCCAGGCGCACGTGCAAATTGAGCTGGGCAAGCAGACTGGCAGGGGAATTCTGGAAGTTGAAGTCCACAGTCTTAAAGTTGGTAAAGTTGGACACCCCTGCAGTCTCTAGGCCACAATCCCAAAAGTTCAGTTCTCTTCTCCTCCTTTTTTTTCTCCTTCTCCTTCTTCTCTCCTCCTCTTCTCCTTCTCCCTCTCCCTCTCCTTCTCTGTCTCTCTTCCTCTTCCTCTTCTCTTCTCCTCCTTTCCTCTTCTTCCTCCTCCTCCTCCTTCTCCCTCTCCTTCTCTTCCTTTCTCCTTTCTCTTCTCTTCCTCCTTCTCCTCTCCTCTTCTTCTCCTTCTCCTTCTCTTCCTTCTCTCTTCTTCTTCTTCTCCTCCTTCCTCCTCTTCCTCCTCTTCTCCTTCTCCTTCTCTGCCTTCTTCCTCTCCTTTCTCTTCCTCCTCCTCTTCTCCTCCTCTTCCTGTTCTCCTCCTTCTCCTCTCCTTCTCCTTCTCCTTCTCCTCTCCTTCTCCTTCTCTTCCTCCTTTCTCTTCTCTTCCTTCTTCTCCTTCTCCTTTCCTCCTCTCCCTCTTCTTCTCCTTCTCCTTCTCTTCCTTCTTCCTCTCCTTTCTCTTCCTCCTTCTCTTCTCCTTCTCCTTCTCCTCTCCTTCTCCTTCTCTTCCTCCTTTCTCTTCTCTTCCTTCTTCTCCTTCTCCTTTCCTCCTCTCCCTCTTCTTCTCCTCCTTCTCCTTCTCTTCCTCTTCTCCTTCTCTTCCTCCTTCTCCTCCCCCCTCCCTCCCTTCATCCCTCTCTCTCTCTCTTCTTTGACTATTAATTCTCCCCTCCCCCTCACCTGAACAAAATAGCAGAGGAGTGGCGGACAAGCCATGGGTTTTTTTGTTTTGTTTTTTTGCATTTTCAATTGCAAAAACCATGCCGCGTTGATCATACAAGTGGAAAAATTCTATTTGTCACCTGCTGGCGACATGAATAGCTCTGCGGGCTGGAGAAATGAAAGGAAGGGGGGGAGGTCGCGACGCCAAAGGTGGGGCAGCAGTTGGCAGGACCACCGGGCACAGCCGGGAGCCGGAAAAGGTAAAGGAGAGCGAGAGCCGGTTCAGTCAAGGCCAGAGAAGCGGCATTTGGAAGGGAAAAATTAGCCACCCCCAGCCAGGTTTTCCGCCCTTGGGCAATTTTCCTGCCAGTTTGATAGCTTCGTGAAATTGTCCTCTTCACCAACCTCACCCAGGTGTTCCAGATGTTCACATCTCAGCCTCCTTAGGAGAAGCACAAAAGCAGAGGCCAGCGGCCGTGGTTTCAATCATAATTTGAGGCAGAGCTCTTCAAACTTGGCCCTTTTATGACTTGTGGACTTCAACTCCCAGAATTCCTCAGCCAGGCACGCGTGCCTGGCTGAGGAATTCTGGGAGTTGAAGTCCACAAGTCATAAAAGGGCCAAGTTTGAAGACCCCTAGTTTGAGGTTGGCCAGAAATCTTAGCCTGCTTTTGCTGCAAGCGGGGGCCACTCACACAGTGTCCCCTGTTCTAGCTTTAACCACTAGGCCAAACTGGCCCTTATTGAGATACTCAGGTGCATTTCCCCCCCCCCAGTGTGCTCCCTAGCTTCTCTTCCACTGTGCTGCCCCCCCCATCCCAATGGTGAGGTGAAAGGAAAAATTGAAGCACAGTCACTTGTTTTTAACAGCACAAGGCTTCTCAAACTCTCCATGTGTGTTTGTTTGTGTGTTTGTTTGTGTGTTTGTTTGTTTGTGTGAGAGAGTAAAGAAATCATAAGCAATTAGAGAGGACCCACAAAATTTTTGTATAATATTGTCTTTCGGGCTTAATATTGATTGAACAAGTTCCAAATTCTTAATTTTTAAATTCTTATCTTCAATCTGTTTCCTTTTCTTAGCAGTTCTCTGAATAACCCCGTTCGGTATCCTTTAAATTATTTTTTTCTTATGTTATCCAAACGTTACTCTGCGATGATTTATTTCTCCTCCTCGCCTATCTATTTTGCGAAACGTTTAAATTTATCTCCAAAAGTCCCACATTGTGTCAAAAACGTCGATAAAGCTTTGCAATTTGCTTTGATTGCGGCCTAATATATTCTACCGGCTAGGATTTTTAATTCAATTAAAATGGACAAAACTCATTTCTCCAGAGTGCAGCAGCAGACATTTATTGATCACGTGAGAAACGGTGATTGGATATCAGTAATCCATTGCTATTGACCGCTAATAGTTGGTTCGGCTACTTCTGGAAATATTCATGTATCTGGCAGGGAATGCTCTGAACATCTTATTTGGACTGTTTGTAGAAGTGGATATCTCTGTTAGCCATCTTTGGGATTTTTACCCTTTATCTTAAATTTCTAGCCTTTCCAAAATGGAAATGTTTAGCTAGGTAGTAGTAGGAGCTAAAGGCGACCTGTGCACATATTTATAAAATTAAAGGAAGGTTGAAAAAATGGTATCAGGAAGGGAGGGAGGGAGGGAGGAATGGGGAGGGAGGGAGGGAGGGAAGGAAGAAAGGAAGAGCAAGAAAGGAAAGAAGGTAAAGAGAAGGAAGGGAGGGAGGGAGGGAGGGGGAGGGAAGGAGGGAGGGAAGGAAGGAAGGAGCAAGAAAGGAAGGAAGGTAAAGAGAAGGAAGGGAGGGAGGGAAGGAAGGAAGGAGCAAGAAAGGAAGGAAGGTAAAGAGAAGAAAGGAAGGAAGGGAGGGAGGGAGGGAGGGAAGGAAGGAAGGAAAGAGCAAGAAAGGAAGGAAGGTAAAGAGAAGGAAGGAAGGTAAAGAGAAGGAAGGAAGGAAGGTAAAGAGAAGGAAGGAAGGAAGGAAGGAGCCATTCTGTATCTTTCAGACCGACAGGACTGCTGTTATTGAGGAGGGGGAAATGGAGACAAAGATATTTTATAAGCTGCACTCCCCTCCCAGAGCAATTTGAAATATAAATCTGACAAATAAATGCATTGTTTCCAAGCGGCATATTTATTTTTTGCTCTGTCCTAATCCCAACAAAATCCTTAGTTTTATTCATGAGACAGTTGCAGAGATTTGTTTATCGTTTTAGAGGCACAGAAAATTGCGGGGTTTGAGGACCCCTCCTGCAGCAGGGGGGGCTGGAACCGCCCCCAAATACCCCTGTTAGGGAGAGTCCCTTGTCTCAACCCCCCCCCCTGCGTTCACACAGCACATTGACCCTATTTTGAACCCCCATCTCGCTCTCACCTGCCTGTTCCTGTCACCTCCCTCCCTCCCTCCCTCCCTCTTTCTTTCTTTCTTTCTTCCTTCCTTCCCTCCTTCCTTCCTTTCCTTTCCTTCCCCTTCCTTCCTTCCTTCCTTCCTTTCCTCCTTTGTTTCTTCCTTCCTTCCTTCCTTCCTTCCTTTCTTTTTCTTTATTTCTTCCTTTCTTTCCGCCTGTTTCCCCCAGAATTCATCTGTGGTTCTGCCATGTTCACCCTTCCCCAGAGTGGAACATGGAGCCATTGCTAACCTGTGAATTCCTCCTTTCATCTCCACCCACCTGGCTGACCTCAATTCATATTTCCTGACCCACCTTTTAGCTCTTTCATTCATAATTAAACCTCCACTTTCCGCTCCCTGCAGGTATCCATCAATTCTGCTTCGGGAGATCAGATCAGCCTTCGCCGAGATTTATTACCTCTTTCGCCTTCCTGGTAGTTTTTCTTTTTCTCACGGGCAAACCTACCCAGAAAAAACTTATTGATTTTCCTTTTCATTCATTCCATATGTTAATTCCTGCTTGTCTACCGTTCCACTCTCCCTAACTTCTAAGCCACAATCTTGCGATTGCCAGAAAAAAACTCCACCTTGGGAAACCTTGAAGTTGGCAGCCTCAGCAGTGGAGCCAGGATGAAACCCAAGTCTGGAAACAAGACAGTTTTAACTGCAGCCGCCTTTTTTTCAGGGAGAAAATAGAATCAGAATAACAGAGTTGGAAGGGACCTTATAGGTCATCCAGTCCAACCCCCTGCCCAACCAGGAGACCCTACACTATTTCTGACAAATGGCAGTCCAGTCTCTTCTTGAAAGCTTCCAGTGATGAAGCTCCCACAACTTCTGAAAGCAACTCCTGTTCCGATGGTTGATTGTTCTCACTATCAGAATAGAATAGAATAGAATAGAATAGAATAGAATAACAGTTGGAAGGGACCTTGGAGGTCTTCTAGTCCAACCCCCTGCTCATGCAGGAAACCTATGCCATTTCAGACAATCTCTTCTTTAAAACTTCCAGTGTTGGAGCATTCACCGCTTCTGGAGGCAGGTTGTTCCACTGGTTAATTGTTCTAACTGTCAGGAAGTTTCTCCTTAGTTCCAGGTTGCTTCTCTCCTTGATTAGTTTCCATCCGTTGCTTCTTGTCCTGCCTTCAGGCGCCTTGGAAAATAGCTTGACTCCCTCTTCTTTGGGGCAGCCCCTGAGATACTGGAAGGCTGCTATCATGTCCCCCCTCGTCCTTCTCTTCATTAGACTAGAGATTCCCAATTCCAGCAACCGCTCCTTATATGTTTTAGCCTCCAGACCTCTAATCCTCTTTGTTGCTCTTCTCTGCACTCTTTCCAGAGTCTCAACACCATTTTTATAGCGTGGTGACCAAAACTGGTGGAGAATATTTTTTCTTGTTCTCATGCACGGCCTACTGCAACTACAGATAATCCCCGGTTTGGCACCCACAACTGGGACCAGAATTTATGTTGCCAAGCAAGGCAGTGTTCAAGCAAGCCGCACCCAACTTTACAATCTTCCTTGCCACAGTCACTAAGTGAATCACTGCTGTTGTTCAGTGAATTGCACGGTTGTTAAACGAATCCAACTTCCCCCATTGACTTTGTTTGTCGGAAGCCAGCTGGGAAGGCAATCGCGTGACTCCAGGTGCTGCAGCCCTCACAAATGCATGCCAAGTGCACAATTATTATTTTTTTTACTGATATTTTATTGAGTTTTTATAGTTACAAATCTTTAGTGCTTCATAAACAACGTGTTGCCTGGGTTCATATATTTAACATTAATAGTAACACCACTTCCTTTTCTACTCTCTATTCCTCTTTTCTAGCCCTTTATAAAAATTATCCCATGTTAGAAAACATTCTGTACCTTCCTTCCCTTTCATTTTCAACGTGAGCCCATCCATTTCCGCACAATCCAAAACTTCCCTAATTATATCTTCTTTCGGCGGTGTTTCTTCCTTTTTCCAATACTGTGCAAATGTAATTCTCGCGGCTGTTAATACGTGTAATATTAAATATATGCATATTTTTTTGTCATAGTTCTCTGTAATTATACCTGGAAGAAATAGTTCTGGCTTAAACTCTCCATGTTTTCTTAACGTTTTCTGTAACCACATGTGTATTTTTGACCAATTTTTTTTTTTTTTTTTGCTTTAGGGCACGTCCACCAAAGGGGATAGTATGTGCCTGGCTTTTGCCAAGTGCACAGATTTTGATCATGCAACACTGGGGAAGCTCCGATGGTCGTAAGTGTGAGGACCGGCTATAAACCACTTTTTTCCAGTGTCGTTGCAACTTCCAACCGTTGCTAAATGAATCGCTGCGAGTCAGAGATACAGGAAGTCTACAGCAGAGGTCACCAACTTTTGTCGGTTGGCGGACCGCAGGAAAAGGGAGGGGGAAGCATTTTACATGGGTGCGTGCACACGTGTGCGCACAGGGCCGCAAGCACGCGCACGCTGCAAATGTGATACTAGCCCTGCTCTGTTCTTGCGTGGCGCAGTGCCTTGTTACTGCGCCCCATGGCACAGCAGCGGCCCATTTTTGTGCCCTGCAGTGCAGAGGTGTCCCGTTTCCACGCCCCATGGTGTGGCAGTGCCCATTTTCATGCCCTGAGGTGCGGTGGCAATGTCCTATTTTCATTCCCCAAGGTGCAGCAGAGTCCCGTTTTTGCGCCCTGTGGCACAGCGTCCTGTTTTTGCACCCGACGGCCGCGGCCCTAACAGAGATAGGCAACCTTGGCTCTTTTATGACTCGTGGACTTCAACTCCCAGAATTCCTGAGCCAGCCATGCTGAGGGGAAAGGGAGAGGTTTCCAAGCTGAGCCATGCTGGCTCAGGAATTCTGGGAGTTGAAGTCCACCAGTCATGAAGGGGCCACAGTTCCCCCATGCTGGCTCAGGAATTCTGGGAGTTGAAGTCCAGGAGTCATAAAAGAGCCAAGGTTGCCTACCTCTGGGCTAGCCCAAATGAGGGGTGTGCGCACACACACGCGCACACTGGCCAGCCTGTCCCGCGGCCCAGTGGCCAGTAGGCCATGGCCCACTACCAGGCCGTGGCCCACAGGTTGGGGACCCCTGGGTCTACAGGTCTAGTTACGATCCCGATTAAGCCCAACATTTCTGCTACACAAGACACCTGTGAAGTGAGTTTTGCCCCATTTTATGACCTGTCGTTAAACGAATCACTGCAGTTGTTAAGTTAGGAACCCGGTTGTTGAGTGAATCTGGATTTCCCCCATGGACTTTGCTTGTCAGAAGGTCGCAAAAGGGGATCACAGGACCCCCGGGGACGCTGCAACTGTCATAAATATGAGTCAGTTGCCAAGTGACTGAATTTTGATCACGTGACTATGGGGGAGGCTGCAACGGTTGTAATTGTGAAAAAGGGTCATGAGTCCCTTTTCTCAGTGGCGTTGTAACTTCGAACGATCACCAAAGGAACTGTTGTTAAGTCGAGGACCACCTGAACTGCAAAAATCCAGACACCACTAGAGAGCAACAAACCGACAGTCCTCCGTGTCTCTTTCTGCCCTCTGGTGGTCACCGGGATAATTGCAGCCCGGATCTTCCTAAAGTTTTACATTTAGGCAGGAAAAATCAAAGGTACAAATACAGATTGGGCGAGAGACCTGGCTCAAAACCAGCAACTGTGAGAGGGACCTTGGAGTCCCAGTGGACGATCACTTGAATATGAGCCGGCAGTGTGCAAAAAAGCTAATACAATCCTGGGTTGTATAAACAGAGGCATAGAATCAAGATCACGCGAAGTATTAGTACCGCTTTACAAAGCCCTAGTAAGACCACATCTGGAATACTGTAGCCAGTTTTGGTCACCCTATCACAAAAAAGATGTTGAGAGTTTGAAAAAAAATTCAGAGAAGAGCAACTAAGATGATCCAAGGCCTGGAGACTAAAACATACGAAGAACGGCTGCAGGACTTGGGTTTGGCTAGTCTAAAGAAAAGAAGAAACAGGGGAGACACGACAGCAGTATTCCAATATTTGAGGGGCTGCCACAAAGAAGAGGGGATCAACTTATTCTCGAAACAACGGTTGGAAACTGATCAAAGAGAGAAACAACCTGGAAGTTACGACAGTGAGGATAATCAACCAGTGGAACAGCTTACCCCCAGAAATCGTGGGAGCTCCATCGCTGGAGATTTTTAAGAAGAGACTGGACAGTCACTTGTCTTAGACGGTGTAGGTTCTCCTGCTTGAGCAGGGGGCTGGACTAGAAGACCTCCAAGGTCCCTTCCAGCCTCTATCCTATCCTATCCTATCCTATCCTATCCTATCCTATCCTATCCTATCCTATCCTATTCTATTCTATTCTATTCTATTCTATTCTATTCTATTCTATTCTATTCTATTCTAAATGAGTCCAAGCAATTTTCCCCACAAACAGCCAGTCTCAATGGAGGAAAATTAAATCGCAGAGCTGCTAATCTAATTCAGCCGTTGAATAAACATTGTCTTCCTGCTCTCCCCCCCCCTTCCGCCCCTCGCCAGAGAGCAGCGGCTGCTGCATGGTGTCTGCAGATGTTTTTTAACTTAACATGTCATGATAAACGAGCGCGTCGTTAAGCTGATTTCTGACAGCGGAATTGGCTACAAGATGCTTTTTGCAGTCCAGCCTGCCTCTTCGGCAGTTTGGAAGCCCCCCCCCTCCCCTCCCTAGCTTTCCTGCCCCTCATGAAATCGGTCACAGTCCAATCCAAGCTGATTAGGAGATACCTCCTTCCCCTCCCCCCTATCTCCAAACAGCTTGGCTTACTGGCTTGAGCTGCTGGAGTGAGGCTTAGATCCCACCTTATGGCAAGCCAAAGTTGGCAACGAAAAGGTGAAGTTTGAAATATCAGGTGATATTCGGGTTACCTGAAGCAGTCCTGGGCAAAGTTCAAGGGCAGAGGCTGGCGGAATCATAGACCTGTGGAGATGGAAGGGACCTGAAAGGTCATCTAGCCCACCCCTCTGCATCGGGCGAGAATACCAATGACACCTTCCATGACTGAGAAAGAGCAACAAAGAGGATTAGGGGATTGGAGGCAAAAACTTATGAAGAATGGTTCCAGGAATTGGGTAGGTCTTGTTTAATGAAAAGAAGGACTAGGGGTGACATGATAGCAGTCTTCCAATATTTGAGGGGCTGCCACAAAGAAGAGGGGGGTCCACCTATTCTCCAAAGCACCTGAAGGCAAAACAAGAAGCGACGGATGAAAAACTAATCAAGGAGAGAAGCAACCTAGAACTAAAGAAGGATTTCCTGACGGTGAGAACAATTAACCAGTGGAACTACTTGCCTCTAGAAGTTGTGGGTGCTCCAACACCGGAGGTTTTTCAGAAGAGATTGGACAGCCATTTGTGTGGAATGATATGGGGTCTCCTGGGATTGGACTAGAAGACCTTCAAGGTCCCTTCTAACTCTGTTACTCTGTTATGCAAAAGCTGTGGTGGCCCAGCGGTTAGAATGCAGCGTTGCAGGCTAAGTCTGCCGACGGCCAGGAGTTCGAATTCTGACCGGCTCAAGGTCAACTCAGCCTTCCATCCTTCCAAGGTCGGTAAAATGAGGACCCAGATTTTGGGGGGAGGGACAATATGCTGACTCTAAACCACTCAGAGAGGGCTGTAAAGCACTGTGAAGCGGTATATAAGTCTAAGCGCTATCGCTCTTGCTGCAAAGGTTTTTGGGGTCCTCCATGGCTCAACACTTCCATATGGGATCTGGATAAATCTTCCCTGTTGGGTAAAGATATACAGTATATGACAGACTCACAAGGGCCTGTTTTTCACCAGCAGAAGATCTGGCTCTCGGCCAAATTCTGCATTAACGTCTTGCCCACTTCGGCCTGTGTATCTAAATCTTAAGCTGCCTGCTTTGAAACGTAACCAAATTTTTCCCATTCTTCATTCAGGAGCAGCTCTGAGCTTCCAGACAGGCTGTTTTCCACCAATCTCATTTACATTTGAATGAAAAGAAGCTGAATCAGAATCCCTCCCCCCCTCCTGCTTCTCACCCCCAAATCCCCTTGTTCCATCCCCTCCCACAGGTGCCCAGTTGTCACCAAATATGCCAGTTTCAACAAACCAAACGGCTGGGGGGGGAAATAATAATAATAATAATAATAATAATAATAATAATAATAATAATAATAATAATAATAATAATAATAATAATAATAATAATAATGATGATGATGATGATGATGTTGGAAGGGACCTTGGAGGTCATCTAGTCCAACCCCCTGCTCAGGCAGGAAACCCTGGCCTATACCATTTCAGACAAATGGCTGTCCAGTCTCTTCTTAAAAACTTCCAGTGTTGGAACATTCACCGCTTCTGGAGGCAGGTTGTTCCACCGGTTAATTGTTCTAACTGTCAGGAAGTTTCTCCTTGGTTCTAGGTTGCTTTTCTCCATTAATTTCCATCCGTTGCTTCTTCTCCTGCCTTCAGGCGCTTTGGAGAAGAGCTTGACTGCCTCTTCTTTGGGGCAGCCCCTGAGATAGTAGAAGACTTGCTATCATGTCCCCCCTCGTCCTTCTCTTCATTAGACTAGACATACCCAATTCCAGCAACCGTTCCTTATATGTTTTATCCTCCAGACCTCTAATCATCTTTGTTGCTCTTCTCTGTACTCTAGAATGCAGCGTTCCGAAATCCAATCGGGAATGGGCTTGCCGGATCAATTCTAGACTCTAGAAAAAGCCCATTCCCGATTGGATTTCGGAACGCTGCATTCTTACCCAAATCTGAACACTTAACATGTAATCTTGGTTTGCTTTTCCTTCCAGAAAATAACAGAATAACAGAGTTGAGAGGGACCTTGGAGGTCTTCTAATCCAGTCCAACCCCGTGCTCAAGCAGGATAGCCACAGGGGTCTTCAAACTTGGCCCTTTTATGACTTGTGGACTTCAACTCCCAGAATTCCTCAGCCAGGCACGCTGGCTGAGGAATTCTGGGAGTTGAAGTCCACAAGTCATAAAAGGGCCAAGTTTGAAGACCCCTGGCCTAGACCATTTCAGACAAATGGTTGTCTGGTCTCTTCTTGAAAACCTCCAGTGTTGGAGCACCCACAACTTCTGAAAGCAAGCAGTTCCATTAGTTAATTGTTTTCACTGTCCGGAAACAGAACAGAACAGAACAGAATAGGAGCTGGAAGAGACCTTGGAGGTCTTCTAGTCCAGCCCCTGCTCAAGCAGGAGAACCTTTACCATCTCAGACAAGTGACTGTCTAGCCTCTTCTTAAAAACCTCTGGTGTTGGAGCATTCACAACTTCTGAAGGCAAGCTGTTCTACTGATTAATTGTCCTCACTGTCAGGAAGTTTCTCCTTAATTTCAGGTTGCTTCTCTCCTTGATTGGTTTCCATCCGTTGCTTCTTATCTTGCTTTCTGGTGCTTTGGACAATAAATTGATCCCCTCTTCTTTGTAGCAGCCCCTCAAATATTGGAATACTGCTGTCATGTCCTCCCTGGTCTTTCTTTTCATTAAACTAGTCATACCCAATTTCTGCAACTGTTCGTTGTATGTTTTAGCCTCCAGTCCCCTAATCCTCTTTGTTGCTCTTCTCTGCACTCTTTCCAGAGTCTCAACATCTTTTTTATATCGTGGCGACCAAAACCAGATGCAGTATTCCAAGTGTGGCCTTACTAAGACTTTGTAAAGTGGTACTAACACTTCACGTGATCTTGATTCTATCCCTCTGCAATTGATTTCAACTTGCCAAATTCATTTTTTTTTGGGGGGGGGGGAAGTCTTTGAACTTCATAGAGGCCTAGAGAAATTCCTGAAAATGAATTGGTCCTCACGCCTACGACCGTCGCAGCATTCCCCCTAGTCACATGATCAAAGTCCGTGTGCTTGGCCAAGGACGTGCATTTATCGATTGCGATCTTCCCAGCCAGTTTCCCCACAAACAAAGTCAATGGAAGAAGCCGGATTCGCTTAACAACTGCCTGAATCATCAGATTTGCAGAGGACACCCAGCTGGCAGGAATAGCCAACACTCCAGAAGTTACAGGCTTAAGATACAGGAGGATCTGGACTGACTTGAACACTGGGCGCTATCTAACAAAATGAAATTCAGCGGTGAAAAAAGTAAGGTTCTACATTTAGGCAAGAAAAATCAAATGTATAGGTATAGTATAGGGCAGTGATGGCGAACCTTTTAGAGACCAAGTGCCCAAACTGCAACCCCAAACCCACTTATGCATTGTCGAGTGCCAGGTGGGTGTGGCCCATTGGCTGGGTGTGGCCAATTGGGTGGGCATGGCCCATTGGGTGGGCATGGCTGCGGTGGTAACGGCAGACTGGGTGGGACTAAAAAGTTCAATCAATCAATTCCAATTTGGAAGATCTTTTTTTTTCCCGCGAGAAGTTGAAATTGACTGATTGAACCTTTTTTTTTGCACACGGCGGCGGAGGCCTAAAGCGAAAAGGTTTTATAAAACCCAGCTGAAGGCCTAGGACTGGGGCGACGGCGCGCGTGCCCACAGAGAGGGCTCCGAGTGCCGGCTCTGGCACCCGTGCCATAGGTTCGCCACCACTGGTATAGGGGGTACCTTGCTCAATAGTAGTAACTGTGAGAGGGACCTCGGAGTCCTAGTGGACGATCCCTTAAATAGGAGCCAGCCGTGTGTGCTGCAGCTGCCAAAAAAGCCAACACAGTCCTAGGCTGCATTCACAGAGGGAGAGAATCGAGATCACGCGAAGTGTTAATACCACTTTACAAGGCCTTGGTAAGGCCATCTTTGCAAAGAAACATTTCATTTTTCCTGAAACTCTTTTTGCTAGTTAAAAACAAAAAAGTCTCCAATCCTCCTTTGGGGGCTGGGTGGTCGAAAAACCTTCCTATGTTCTCCTCTTGCCCGTCTTAAACACTCCTTGCATAACCCTCAAGACCCTATTAAAGGAGTCGGCGTTTTTTTATGCCCATATCCCTCCCCACAAGGCCCTTGAGGCCGAGAGACTAGCTTAAGGTTAAACGCCCAGCCGTATTTCCTTTGTGATGGTAAATCGAACCCAGGGCCTGTACATTTTTATCCTCATGTGTCTGTTTATTTAGAAGGTAATCCTTCAGGCAGAACTATATCATTGCCTATTGACGTTTTCTCGAGTGGTTAAGTACCTCGGCGTTTGTTTTTGGTGTTTTTTTTTGGAAACGCATTTATAAATATTTATTGTTTCACTATAATGACTGCCGAAGCCGGATTAAGCTCTTGATGACTCATAGTGGCTTCGGCGGTCAAGGCAGGGCCAGCAGTTCTGGGGGGTGGGGGTCTTCCTCTCTCTGTGTCCTCCCCCCCTCCCCATCAACCTTCAGGTTCTGGATCAAATCAAGGCCTGCCTTCACCTCCAACCTTCGCAGCTCCTTGTCAAGATAAATTCGCAGAGCCAAACAGAAATGCGTGGTGCCTTGCCGACTTGATTAAATCAGCTTGCAGGTTGCCTTTTATTGCTATTATCCCCCGGTAAACAAATGCTGGCAGGCAGGGAGTCCTCGGCGTACGACCGTGGCGGCGCCCAAAATTTCCGTTGCTCAGCGAGACGCTTCTTAAGGGAGGGTTGTCCCATTTTACGACCGTTCTTGCCACCGTTGTTAAGGGAATCCCTGCATTTGTTCAGTTAGGGACACGGTGGTTAAGGGAATCCGGCTTCCCCATTGACTTTGCTTATCAGACGGTCGCACAAGAGGGGGGGGGAATGTCACGTGACTCTGGGGACACTACAACCGTCATAAGTGTGAGTCAGTGGCCGAGCATCTGAATTTTGATCGCATGATCCTGAGGGATGCTGCAACGGTTGTAAGTGTGAAAAAGGGTCATATAAGTCACTTTTTTTCCGTGCTGTTGTAACTCAGGCACTAAACGAATGGTTATAAGTTGAGAATAAACACTGAAGGGTGGTGGTTAAGGATTCATTAGGCCAGTGGTGGGCAGCGAGCCTGGCTGGCTGGGGAATTCTGGGAGTTGAAGTCCACAGGTCTTAAAATTGTTCAGATTGAGAAAAGACTTTCTATTGGGGTAGCATCCAGTGGTTACTTCCAGTCAGATGCCCCTCCAAGTTTACTCACTGAAAATACAGACATTGGCCTCCTGTGGTGCACCAACAGGTCACATCAGGGTGGGCGGGTGGGCGTCCCTCCCCCCCCATATATTCCCCCCCCATATATTCCAGTCCCTGCAATTTACCCTGAGCAAAAGTGACACCGTCTTATAATTGATGGGAGTATAAATCTCCTTTGGCGACTCCCCACTGTGGATGGCGTCGTTGTGGTGGGGAAGCATCTGCAATGCAGCGTTGGGCTCCCACTTCATTCAGTCTGGATCGTTGGGGGGAGAGGGAGGGAGGGAGGGAGGACAAAGAGAGAGAGAAGAAAGAAAGAAAGAAAGAAAAAGAAAGAAAGAGAACGAAAGAAAGAGAAAGAAAGAAAGAAAAAGAAAGAAGGGAGGGAGGGAGGGAGGGAGGGAGGGAGGAAGAAAGAAAGAAAGAGAGAAAGGAAGCAAGGAAGAGAAAGGAAGCAAGGAAGAGAAAGAAAGAAAGAAAGAAAGAAAGAAAGAAAGAAAGAAAGAAAGAAAAAGAAAGAAAGAAAGAAAAAGAAAGAAGAGGGAGGTAGGAAGGAAGAAGGAAAGAAAGAGAAAGCAAGGAAGAAAGAAAAGAAAGAAAGAAAAGGAAGGAAGGAAGGAAGGAAGGAAGGAAGGAAGGAAGGAAGGAAGGAAGGAAGGAAGGAAGGAAGGGTCACTCCCCAAATCCCCAGCTACATCTACTTTTTTGGCCCAGCCCAGTTACAGGCACATGGATTTTTATAGAATAGAATTAGAATAGAATAGAAGCTGGAAGGGACCTTGGAGGTCTTCCAGTCCAACCCCCCACCCCCACCCCTGCTCAAACAGGAGATCCTATAGCATCTCAGACAAGTGACTGTCCAGTCTCTTCTTAAAAACCTCCAGTGATGGAGCACCCACGATTTCTGGTGGCAAGGTGTTCCACTGGCTAATTGTCCTCACTGTCAGGAAGTGTCTCCTTAATTCCAGGTTGCTTCTCTCTTTGATCCGTTTCCATCCATTGTTTCTCGTCCTTCTCTCTGGTGCTCTGGTGAACAGCCTGGCCCCCTCTGCCTTGTGGCAGCCCCTCAGATACTGGAATGCTGCTATCGTGTCTCCCCTGTTTCTTCTTTTCTTTAGACTAGCCAAACCCAAGTCCCGCAGCCATTCTTCGTATGTTTTAGTCTCCAGGCCTTGGATCATCTCAGTTGCTCTTCTCTGAATTTTTTGTGATAAGGTGACCAAAATTGGTGGCAGTATTCCTTCCAGGTGTGGCCTTACTAGGGCTTTAGTTCCAAACCACCTGCATGGACATTAGTCACGAACCCAGAGGTCATTTAGTCCAGCCCAGTCTGAAGCAGAAGCAAAGCCTATCCTCACACACACAGACTGGCGTCTGCCCCCCCCCCCATCCCGAAAGACTGCAACAACTGCGTGTCGGAAACGGAAGGAAGCCCCAGATCCGCACAGCCGAGTGCCCGTCACTAAGATGATCGTCGGCTTGCCCAGCATTATGGGACAAGGGTTCCTCCGGTGAAGCCAGCGGGGTGAGGGGTCTGGGAGCCCCAGAAGGCGCCTCGCTGCTCTTCTAAGCGGGCTCCACTCCAACGGCCGTGTTCACACAACAGGCTTAACCCGGCGTCCAATTTCACCCTTTCGCTCAACCGACCGAGCCAGTTGGTCGGCTTCGCACAGCCTGGGGACCCCCGCAAGCGGCGGCGGCGGCGGCGTGTTTGGCCAGGCGGCTCGGGGGAAGCGCGCTGTCCCTTCGCCCCCAGCGCTCCCCCGTCCCGACGAGCGGGTTGCTCCACTCCCTGGCGCCCCTCCCCGCTCCTCCCCTCCCCTCCCCTCGGGGTCTCCTCCCAGCTGCCGAGGGTCGCGCCTTCCCCGCCTGCCGCCGGCCCCTTCCCTGCCACCGAGAGATGAGCTAAGCCTCGGGAGCGGAGCCGCGCCGGACCGTTCACACGAGCATCCCGAGCCTCGCGCGGGGGGAGGCGGCGTGGACCGGCTGGAGAAGCCCCTTCCTTCCCTCTCTCCCTCTCCTCCTCTTCTTCCTCCTTCTCTCCTTCCTCCTTCTCTACCTCCTCCTCCTCTTCTTCCTCCTCCTCTACCTCCTTCTCTTCTTCCTTCTCCTTCTCTTCCTCCTCCTCCTCCTCCTCCTCTTCCTCCTCTTCTTCCTCCGTCTCTTCTACCTCCTTCTCTTCTTTCTCTTCCTCCTCCTCCTCCTCCTGCTCCTCCTCCTTCTCTTCTTTCTCTTCCTCCTCCTCCTCCTCCTGCTCCTCGTCCCCCCCCCACCCAGCTGGGATCCCGGCGTCCACACGAGCTGACAGGTACTCGGGGAGCGCGAGCAGCCGCGGCTGGGAAGAGGCGGTGGGCGGGTCGTGGGGAGGGGGAGGCGGAGGGGGGCGCCCGGCAGACCTCGCCTCGCTGCCTCCGGCGCCACTCGCCTCCGCCGCCTCCCGAAGCGATGCCAGCCCGCGGCCCCGTTCCTCTCCTCGCGAGTTAGCGGCAAGTCCGTGGCGGCGGCGAGAGGTGCGAAGGGGGGTCGGGTGGGTGGGTGGGCTCACGGCATTCCCCCCCCGCCCGACCGGCGCCGGTGTGTGTGTGTGGGGGGGGGAATCACCGCGGGTGGGGGGGCGTGTTGCACACCTCCTCTCCAACTTTCCTCGCGTGCTTCTCTTCGCGGGCGGTGCGGGTGGCGCGGCCGGTTCGGCGGTCGCGGGGGACGGGGAGACGGGGAAGCAGCAGGTGGAAAGAAAGAGAGGGGGGCTTGGGGGGGAGGGGGCTTGGGGGGGAGGGGGGTGTCTCGCGGGTTGCCCCGCGGGCGCGGCGCCAATTGGCTGGGCGCGGGGAAGGGGCGGCGAAAGCCAGGGGGAGGGGGCGAGGGGGGGATCCCCCCCCGAAGTGGCTCCCTCTCGCCCTGAGGGTCCTTGCAGGCTGCGCGGGAGGAGGAGGAAGAGGAAGAGGGGAGGAGGAGGAAGAGGAGGGGGAGGAGGATGGAGGAGGAGAAAGAGGAGGAAGAGGAGGAGGAGGAGGAAGAAGAGGAGGAGGAGGAAGAGGGGGAGGAAGAGGGGGAGGAGGGTGCCGGTGGGTGTCCGCCGTCCGGCGTCCGACCCGGGAAAAGTTCTCGAGGCTGCGCTCCCTTCGTCCGGCCCGTTGACTCGGACAGCCCGGCCTTTTTCGGGGTGGCCCCCGTGCACCCCGCTCCGCTTGCGGGTCCCCCCGTGGCCGGCCAGGCTCGCTCGCTCCGGCTGGGGGCGGCAAGGAGCTGGAGCAGCCGGTCCCGGGGCGTGGGGGGCTCCTCCGTGGGCTGCAGGCCAGGCTCCGCTTCTTGGGGAAACCCTTGGGACGGCCAAGTGAGAGGGTCTCCTCGAGATCTTCCGCACGTTCCAGGGTCAGCTAGCAACTTCCCCGCCTGCCTGCCGCTCCCCCCCCCCCCGGCTCGTAGCTGATCCCCGAGAAGGCGAGGCGGATTCAGCGGGTCTCCTCCCTCCCCTCGCTTTCCGGATCCCTTCGCCCCGCTTTCCAGGCGGTTGGGGAACCCGGCGCGGGTCTTGCCCCCCGGCTCCTCTCCGGATTATCCGAAGCGGACTCATTTAAGGAGGACCCCCCCCCCCAGCCCCCTTTTTTTTCCGAGGCAGTATCAGCAGCGAATAAAGGGAAGATTTGCCCGTCCGGATTCCCTTAGCCTAGCCTTGGAAAGGAAGCAGGACCGGCTTGGTTAATTACTGGACTGGAGGCCACTCGGAGATCCCAGGATAGTGAACGGTGAAATTGGGAGAGGGGAGGGGGGCAAAAGGGATCCCAGCAGAAGTCAATGAGATCCAGTCTGCCCTGTTGCCGGGGGAAGGAGAGCGAGGCAAACCTTAAAGGTGGTGGGAGCCGAGCTGCGGTGGTCGATCCCGCTTGACTTTCAATTCCGGATCGGATCCTGCAAAGAGATGCGTGATCGTTTGGGGCGGCGGGAAGCTGGTTTGGGGTGATCTGACAGCCTCGCTGCCCAACGCTGCAGTTCCAGGCAGTGGCTTGTCTCTTAGTGTCCTCCCCCCCCGGGTTTTTTCTTTTAAAATAGAGAGAACAAAGGAGAGACGGAGAAAACCCCCTGCAAGGGACAAGATCCAGCGAAAACGGATCATTGGAACAGATTCCCTTCCGGGTTTCCCTTGCTGGGGTGGGTGGGTGGGGGTGGGAAGATTCAGCCGCGCGTCTGAAGCCGCTTAGGGGGAAAAAAATAAATCCAGATTTATTTATTTTTTATATCCTTCTTGCAGCTCAGGAAAATAATTTCTTTTTCAGAGCGGGTCCCTCGCCTCGGACTTTGAAAGAGTGGCTGGTCCCCGGGATCCTCTTTAGTGGGGGAATCCTTGGGGATCTGGTGGAGAAGCTGCAGCTTGGGCGCTCGGCGTGGGCGCCCCCTGCTGGACGCTGCTGGAGAATGGCTGCCCAATGACTCCGGGTTCAAATCCGGCTCTGCGGCCAGCATGGAGAAGACTTACTCGCTGACCGCCCACTACGATGAGTTCCAGGAAGTAAAATACGTCAGCAAGTACAGCAGCAGTGGGGCCCTGCCCAACGGGTTCAACTTGCAGCTGGGCACCGCCGGGACCAAGAAGCCACGCTGCGGCCTGCCGCGCTGGAGCCGAAGGGAGATCTGCCTGCTCTCCGGCTTGGTCTTTGCGGCGGGCCTGTGTGCCATCTTGGGTTGCATCCTGGTACTCAAGTATCTGGCTTTGGACCAGGCTGCCTACTGCTTGGAAGGCTGCCAAGAACGCCGGGCCTTCACTAAGGCTTCTCGGTTCATTGCCACCAACATTGACCCCACCATTGACCCCTGCAAGGACTTCTACTCCTTCGCCTGTGGCGGCTGGCTGCGCCGGCACGGCATTCCGGAGGACAAGCTGATCTACGGCACCATTGCCGCCATCGGCGAGCAGAACGAGGAGAAGTTGCAACGGCTGCTTCAGCAGCCCGTGCAGCGTCCCTACCGGGCTTCGGCCGAGCGGAAAGTCAAGGAGTTTTTCCGTTCCTGCCTGGACATGAGGGAGATTGACCGGCTGGGGGCCTGGCCGATGCTGGAGGTCATTGAGGACTGTGGAGGATGGGATATGGGGGCCCTGGGTAGGCAAGGCCAGTGGGACTTCGACGAGCTGCTCTACAAGACGCAGGGGGTCTACAGCACCACGGTCTTCTTCGCCTTGACGGTCAACCTGGACAGCAAGAATTCATCCCGCTACGTCATCCGGGTAAGTTGATGCCGCGGGTTGGGACCGTGCACCATGGGATCTGACAGCCGCCGTGGGTGGGTAGATCAGGAGAAGAAAGAGGGGGGCAGGACCCAGAACTCTGGGGGATCAAGTGAGTCCATAGGTCTCTTGGATATATTGGGGATCCCCATCCCCATTGCAAGGACACCAAAGCCATCTTTGAATGCAACCAAACCTCAGTGTGAAAGGACTAGCGGAGTCTTTCTCAATTTTAAGATGTCTGGACTTCAACTCCCAGAATTCCCCAGCCAGCATGGCTGGCTGGGGAACTCTGGGAGTTGAAGTCCAGACATCTTAAAATTGCTGAGGTTGAGAAACACTGATCTAGCCATTTGGCTCTTTTGAGAACTATGTCGACCTCTAGTGGCTGTTCCATGAAGTGCACCTGATGGTTGTGTGCATAATATTCCTATTTTCCTGACAAATCTTTCATCTACGACACCTCCGTGCGTTGGGAACATACAGAAGCAGCCGTGAATGCAGATCCTCTTGTATTTATACAGCTCTTTGTTCCTTTAGGGTCGATTTTTTTTAATGCACTCTGAACTCGCCCCCTGCTTTCTTCCCACCAAAAAACCAACTCGTCACTTTTCAATAGGTCCAGAAAACTGAGGTTATTCTCTTCCCAGCAGTTAGAAACAGCCTTGTCTTCCAACATGGGCAAAAAGACGCACCCCTTCCCACATATATGTCCACAGGGGAGAGGCACATGGGGGGGGGAGGCAAGCGATATCACGTGTGTCATCATGTCGTTGTGATTTTTTAGCAACCGTCTATGCATTTGTCATTACAACTGGGCAAAAAAAAAAACAGCAGATGTTTTGAAGCCAGACCAAAGTGGCCAGCACCCCAAATCTCTTTGTTTTTCGTCTGCCTCTCGGGGAAAACCGTTCATCTGCCATGTCGGGAGTTCAATTTTCTCAATATTGATGATCCTCAGATGCGAAAACCGGGGTCTCTTGGCTCCTAGACAGCTCCGCCTCCATAGGGAACCGTATTCAAAGCCCCAGGATCATATGGCGTTATTTAATTCATTTATTTTCCTGGGCTCGTGGATCCCTTCACGGTCGCAAACGGCTCTCAGTGGCATTCACCCCCGCCGCGTCGACGGCGCTGCGCACGGGGGCATCAAATGAAAACAAATCAAGAACATTTGTGCAAACTCCATCCTCTGTTGCATCTGAGTTCGGAGGATAATTCCTTTGTTCCTAAGCAGATTCTCCCAATTTGGAATCCTCCAGATGTTGCCCAACTGCCGCTCGCAGCCTCGTCGTGTGACAGATTGTCAGCATGCAAAAGGGGGGGAGAGGAAAGCTGACTTTTACGATCCCAGGGGTGGGGAATCCTGAAACTCTTAGTAACCCTGTCTTCCGTACTGGTAGGTGACACAGTCCAAACTCACCAGCGTCGTAACCCAGAGGCACAGCTCTTCTTAACGCTGCTGGGAGAGCTTTGCGTAGAAAGATTTTTTTGTTTTGTTTTGCAAACCAGCCACTGGCACGGATGCCTCTTCACTTGCAGGTTGTGGGGTGAAAATCTGGCGAGTCTGCAAGAGTCGAGGGTAGATTTGCCCCAAATGGGGTTTAAGGGCCCTTCAAACCTTGTGCCCCTTTGCAGGACAGAAGAATCAATCTTCCAGCGCAAACGTAGGTTTCGTGCAGATTGAATTCAGACAATGGTGGGCTTTTGTTGCCCGGAGATGGTTGTTTACAGGTGGGAAAGAAAAGGTATTTCAGGTGAAGAGAAATAGGAAAGGGTCCCCTTTCTAAGTTTGCCCCCCCTTAGTGCTATATCAGAGAGATTTGGAAAGATCAGCTGCCTTCTGAAGTGCAACACGTCCTCAGATCAACAACACGCTGAGACCGTTGTGATTTTCCCATCATTTGCTATGATGGCAGGTTAGAGGGAAGCGGAGGCAGCTCAATCATATAAAACAGGCAAGAAACAGTTTTTTTTTTAGAGGCAGCTGATCACGTCTCCCGCTGGGTTTAACCCGGTGATTGAATGGTGCGCACACACAAAGCATCGAGTTTTTAGTTAAGTGTACGGACTCCGTTTGCGGAATACACAAGCTAACAGTTCTGCCACCCAGTTCTGCCACCCAGTTCTGCTAAACCTGAGATTAATGACAGGCTTATTTATCAATTAAGCATCGATCTCCTTGTTAAAGTTGACCAGAGATTGCTGACAATGAACGTAATTTCTAAGTTACAGAGCCGTGTGGCCTGGAAACTTTTAAGACGGGTGGATTTCGGTGCTGGCTGGGGAATTTTATGAGTTCCAATCCATGCAAGCTGCCTGGTGAATTCTGGGAGTTGAAGTCCATCTTAAAGTTGCCGAGTTTGGGAAACACTGTTCTAGAATGATGGAAGATCTGTCGAACTGAAGCATATTAGCTGGGGAATTGTGGGAGTTGAGGTTTTGCCATTAAAGAGCAGTGATGTCCATCAAACTGCACTCTTAACATTGACGGGCCGTGCAAACCCCATTCTTGTGCCAAGACTCTGCAGCAGGGGTCTTCAAACTTGGCCCTTTTATGACTTGTGGACTTCAACTCCCAGAATTCCTCAGCCAGGCACGCTGGCTGAGGAATTCTGGGAGTTGAAGTCCACAAGTCTTAAAGTTGCCAAGGTTGGAGACCCCTGGCTTAAAGGGGCCATGCTTAGGAGACCTAGATCTAAGACAGGGGTCTTCAAACCTGGCCCTTTTATGACTTGTGGACTTCAACTCCCAGAATTTGTGTGCCTGGCTGATGAATTCTGGGAGTTGAAGTCCACAAGTCATAAAAGAGCCAAGTTTGCAGACCCCTGCTCTACAGTCTATGGAGTCATCCAGGTCATGGTTGACCCAAAGGTGCTTTTTCAAAAGTCAGCTGGATTCCTCCACTCTCCACCATTCAGTCAGGACTGAAGAAGCTTCTTGGATGAGAAGCGAAACGTCTTCAAGCAAAAACAACGGAAGTCCAGTTGCCTCTTGAAAAAGCACCTTTGGAGCTATCCGCTCTACAATATCCCTCTGTGGCATATTTATTTGTTTTTCAAATATTCCAAATCTGTCAGCCAACATTGGAGTCTGTTGCAGGCTGACTCTGCCCACTGCCAGCAGTTCGATCCTGACCGGCTCAAGGTTGACTCAGCCTTCCATCCTCGGCAAAATCAGGACCCAGATTGTTGGGGGAGCAATAGGCTGACTCTGTAAACCGCTTAGAGAGGGCTGTAAAGCACTGTGAAGCGGTATATAAGTCTAAGGGCTAGCGCTATTGCTACCCATCTTAAACTCAGCATTCGGATTGCTAAATTTTGCAGAGAAGAGAAGCGTATTAGAAGCAGTTCCAGGATTCCTGGCAAACAGAAAGCATTTTATTTTTTTCCTCTTGAAGATTGTTCAGTTTGAGATTGTTCAGTCTCAGCTCTGCAAAAAAAATTTCACTCCAGCCTTGAGTATATTGGTTGTTTTTTTTGCCATCTGGATTGAGTCTTACCCTCCTAAATTAGATTTCTACCTAGTTATAAAGGCATTATTGTCGGTAACAACAAACTTATACAAATCATATTATAGGAAACATAACGCAGCATAAAAGGAGAAGTAAAAGCAAAAGAAGGTGAAAAACAAGGAAAAGTTGGGGGGGCAACAAGAGATTAAATGGATAGATTTTCAAAACCAGCAGAAAGGAACAAAACAAAGAAGAATGGAATATCCTGGGATTTCACGATATTCCTCCATCAGAAATGTTTAATTCTGAAGCTGTGTATGAAAATCACTACAGTTCAAATCTTACGTCCCGAATTCAATCAAAGGTTTATGGAACAACATCCGATCTAGTGATTCTATTACCGTAAAGCTCGAAAGCTGACAAATTTTGTTCATTTTTCTCACAGATGCATTATCGCCTTTTTTGCAGGAGTCCTGGGTGATATTTTTCACGGTTCTTCCTAGACAGATAAATTCCAGATGTTTGCAATATAGTTTAACACGTTGGAATTGTGATTTCCCTCTAGGAACCATCTTCCCTGTAGCTATAATATCTGAGCCATGGTGTCCTGGTTCCGACAGGTGAAACTCTTCAAAAGAACTTCGAGGCATTGTTTACCTTAAAGAATCTTTATTCGAGTAGCATAGCATCGGCAGGTACATAGGCAAAGCCAAAATCTGAATTCCCCTCCCCTGAGCACATAGTATCAAAGCACAATTCCCTCCTCTAATTTACAGTCATAAATCACATTCTCCAATTAGTTTGAAATGCAGACTTTCCCTCCAGTTCTTCAATCCGCCATTCCTTATCATCTCTTATTTCAAAAAACCTTAGTTCTCACGCTAGGTCTAGTATTGTTATGTCTAGCTAAACTCCCATGCACATTCCTCCTCCCCCGCCCTCAGTATCATCCAATTCTAACTCTAATTCTAAGAGTAAAACATAAGAAGGAAAATGGCTGCATCTCCATATGTTGTCAAAGCAAGAACATCCGATGTTAGCAGCGTTGACACATGGTTTTTCAACTATGGCTGCTTTACGTTGCGTGGACTTCAATTCCCAGAATTCCCCAGCCAGCCTTCAGCTGTCAGCTGCTGTCCCCGGGTGCCCCTCCCTTCCCCATGGCCCTAAGGTCCCCATTGCCATTTTAGCACGAGCGTTTCTGCTTGGGAGGAAATGCTGGATTTTGTAGTCCAAAGTACCCCTAGTTCTTGACTTGCAACCGTTTGTTTAGTTACAACAGCACTGAAAAAAGTGACTTTTATGTTTCAGACTTGAAGCAGGCTCACCTGATCAAAACTCAGCTGCTTGGCAGCTGACTCACATTTATGACGGTCCCAGGGTCAGGTGATCCCCTTTGGCGACCTTCCGACAAGCCAAGTCAAAGGGGAAGCGAGATTCACTTAACAACAATGTTACTAACTGAGCAACTGCAGTGATGCGCTTAGCCGCCGTGGTAAAAAAGTCATTAAATGGGGCAAAACTCATTTAACAACTGTCTTGCTTAGCAAGAAATTTTAGGCTCCATTGTGGTCGTAAGTCAAGGACTTCCTGTATTAATATCATTAGTAATATACACATTAGCATCACCACCAGTTATAGTTCCACTAATAACATTCGGATTTACCACAAGACCTGTTTAGAGGGACCTTGATTTCATAGACACACAAGCACACAAACACACACACAGACACACATACACACTTAGCAGACTTTGGCTGCAGCCAGCCGAATTTTTACCCATTCATTCTGTCTCTTGTACTCCAGACAAGACAGTTAAATTTATATTAATTTTACATCACTCTCAGTGATTTACATCCCGTGCATAATAAACCCAATTACATAAATGATGCAAATTACACATTTGCTGGATCTGTTGACATCCCTTGCTTAATGACACCCTTACACAACGACAGAGCCCCAAATGATGTAATTTGCAATTTAACGGATATTTGGGAACGACAGAGGCCTTGACTGCTAAAGGATGAGTATTCACTGTAGCCGCTTAAGGGCTCTGTGGGTAGCGGAGGGTCAAAAAAGTCAAGATGGCTGCCAGATATTTTGAAACCAGCCCATACAGCAAGTCTTTCCGGCTACTGGGAAGCTGAATTTTAAAAAAATAATAATTTTATGCCACTTATTTTTTCTTTAGCGCAGACATGGAGCTCTCTGATTGCAGGAACGGGGGAGGGAAAAAACCCCCCCACAAAAGTACAGCTGCTGGAATATACAGCTGCAAATTTATCTGTGTTTTTTTTTATTATTATTCAAGAACAATTTAGAAATCCCTGCAGCTCAAGCAGGGTGTGTGTGTGTTGACAATAGCGAAAAATATATGAAAGCTAAGAAACCGGCGAGGAGGTGGGGGGGGGGGTCTCCTGTATCTGAAAGGCAATTATGAAGACAATTGCGACTTGATTTCGGAGGATCGAGGTTTAAAAAATACAGAAAAATCTGGTTTTTGTAGCATACTGTTCAGGGATGAAACTTCAGATATGACCTGCTAAGAAAGCATCCATCCCCCAGCTGTACTTTCTGGGAGTGTAATTCTCAGCCAGCTTGACGGAGGGTTGGGGGTGATGGGATTTGGAGTCATTGCATCTACTAAACATTGATCCTTGGACAACGGAACGGAAAGGTGCAATGACAAAATGTGAGTCAGGTCTTTACGCCACACCAGTGCTTCTTGGCAAATTTAAAATGGGTGGACTTCAAGGTCCAGAATTCCCTACTCAGCACGATGACTAGGGGATTCTGGGAGTTGAAGTCCACACAGGCTGCCTGATGAATACTTGAACATGTCCACGCATCTGAAATCTTTGAGAAACACTGCACTCCACAAACGCCACAACATGCCTCAGATAGGTTGCCAGTACACAATCATGTTATGTACTATGCAGCTAGTCCTTGACTTACAAGAGTTTGTTTAGGGATGATTCAAAGTTACAACGGCACTGGAAAAAGTAACTTAGGATCGTTTTTCACACGACTGCTGCAGCATCCCCGTGGTCACGTGATCAAAATTCAGACGCTTGGTAACCGACTCATACTTATGACGGTCGCAGTGTCCCGGGGTCCTGTGATCCCCTTTTGCGACCTTCTGACAAGCAAAGTCCATGGGGAAGCCAGGTTCACTTAACAACCGTGTTCCTAACTTAACCACTGCAGTGATTCACTTAACAACTGTGGCAAGGAAGGTCGTAAAATGGGCCAAAACTCACTTAACAAGTATCTCGCTTGGCAACAGGGGTCAATTGTGGTCGTAAGTTGAGGACTCCCTGTATCCGTTAAAATATTTGGTTGCGTTTGTGCAATGAATTTTGCTTGCTGAATAAAATCATTTTTCGGTTTAACATCATACCCTGAAGTAGCAAAAGAAGCGAACCTAACCAAGATTAGCACTGACTAAATTTGGCGTGTTGTGTGAATGCAGATGCTAGATCCTTACCTCACCTGGCGAAGGCTGTTGTGAGAACAGGAGACTTTTGTCTAAATTTAAGCAGGGGTCTCTAAACTTGGCAACTTTAAGACTTGCGGACTTCAACTCCCAGAATTCCCCAGCCAGCCATGCCTGTTTTTTTTTTTTTTCTCTTACCTCCTCTAGTGGAGAGATTGCATAGGAAGGGATTACAAGAGAGTAAGCTATGCTGGCTGGGGAATTCTGGGAGTTGAAGTCCGCAAGTCTTAAAGTTCCAAGTTTGAAGACATAGTATGTTTTAGGTGTGTGTCGTGTATGTGTTTCACTTTGAGAGCGGGCAACTAAATTTCATTTTTGATGTGTGCCGTTGTGCCCACAGTAAAAAAAATGACAATAAAGGTTCTCTTATCTTAAATTTCCCATTTAAGCTGAGTTCTACACCTTCTCCTTCCTACAACACCATATTTCTAAAATGCATAGTGGCAAAACAGTGGCATTTTGAATATGCGTGGAGATACTCTCTAATGTTCCAGGACGGAATTATTGCTTCAGACAACGAAATCCAAGCCCCAGTTAAGCTTCTCACATATTGTGCAAGGAGTCTCCCCGTGTGTGTGTTTGTGTGCGTTCAACATTTGCAAAAGTGCCCTGGGAAACAGCAAGGGCATTGTTGGAAAAATCTAATAAGAAAACCGGCATCTGTGTTTGTGCAGCCTATTGTCAGAGGAATAATTTCGTGTTCCAACTCGATCCGGGGTTGCAGAAGAATGAATAAAGATGAAATCCAGACACTTCTGAGGAAAGGAGAATGATTTATTCCCGAAAGCAAAGAGATTCGCCTAGAGATTCGGGCAGCTACAGCAAAACGGGGTACAGCAACACAGTTTTATAGGGGAGCTGGTCCTGGATGTGGAAGTGTGTACGTGCCGATTCTGGGAGGGTGACCCTTGAGGAGTGTGGGTGTGTGTA
Organism: Azemiops feae; assembly: GCA_023970755.1. Lineage (NCBI taxonomy): Eukaryota > Metazoa > Chordata > Lepidosauria > Squamata > Viperidae > Azemiops > Azemiops feae. The sequence goes on from JALGBA010002153.1 coordinate 106,224, forward strand.
CATGTTGATCCCAGAGATGGGGTTGACTAAATCAAATGATGTGAATTGGGTCCCTTCGTTTGATCTGTGAGCATTATAATTAAATTTACATTGTGTTCATTAAGTTCGATGTGTTTGTGTGTGTTTACGATTTGAAATAAGTGTTTAATCCTGATGTTTGTGTAAGTTTAAAGGATTTCGGAGGCTATTAATCAGTAACTTTGTGGGGACCTGGCTTCCCCGTTGATTTTGCTTGTCAGAAAGTCGCAAAAGGGCACACGGCAACTGTCATAAATACGGGTCAGTGGCCCAGTGTCCGAATTTTGATCACATGACCGTGGGGGACATTACGACGGTCGTGTGAAAAATTGGTCCTCAGTCACTTTTTCCCAGTGCTGATGTAACTTTGAACAGTCACAGTACAGAGTACACGGTGAATTGTTGTCGAGGGCTATCTGTATCATGTTCCTAACACTTATTGTAAGGACCTGCCCCAGCTGGCCTCCTCAGGAAAGCACAACTTTTGACTCCATGAGGTTAATCGAAAGAACTTTTATTGAGAGAAAGTGGTTGCAGCAGAGACAGATGGAATCTAAAGGTCCACGCAGAAGTTGTGGGAGCTTCATCACTGAAAGCTTTCAAGGAGAGACTGGACTGCCAGGTGTCAGAAAAGGTGTAGGGTCTCCTGCTTGGGGGGGGGGGTGTTGGACTAGATGACCTACAAGATCCCTTCCAACTCTGTTATTCTGTTCTGTTCTGTTCTGTTCTGTTCTGTAATTCTATTCTATTCTATTCTATTCTATTCTGTAATTCTATTCTATTCTTTTCTTTTCTATTCTATTCTATTCTAATTTTCTATTCTATTCTATTCTATTCTATTCTATTCATTTTTTCTGTTCTATTCTATTCTACTCTACTCTACTCTACTCTATTCTCTATCCTATCCTATCCTATCCTATCCTATCCTCTATCGTATTCTATTCTAATTATTATTCTATTCTAATTATTATTCTATTCTATTCTATTCTATTCTGTAACTATTCTATTCCATTCTTTCTATTCTGTAATTCTATTCTATTCTTTTCTATTCTATTCTATTCTATTCTATTCTGTAATTCTATTCTATTCTATTCTATTCTATTCTGTAATTCTATTCTATTCTTTTCTTTTCTATTCTATTCTATTCTAATTTTCTATTCTATTCTATTCTATTCTATTCTATTCTATTCTATTCTATTCATTTTTTCTGTTCTATTCTATTCTACTCTACTCTACTCTACTCTATTCTCTATCCTATCCTATCCTATCCTATCCTATCCTATCCTCTATCGTATTCTATTCTAATTATTATTCTATTCTAATTATTATTCTATTCTATTCTATTCTATTCTGTAACTATTCTATTCCATTCTTTCTATTCTGTAATTCTATTCTATTCTTTTCTATTCTATTCTATTCTATTCTATTCTATTCTATTCTATTCTATTCTATTCTGTAATTCTATTCTATTCTATTCTATTCTATTCTGTAATTCTATTCTATTCTTTTCTATTCTTTTCTAATTTTCTATTCTATTCTATTCTATTCATTTTTTCTGTTCTGTTCTATTCTACTCTACTCTATTCTATTCTACTCTACTCTACTCTACTCTACTCTATTCTCTATCCTATCCTATCCTATCCTCTATCGTATTCTATTCTAATTATTATTCTATTCTATTCTATTCTGTTCTGTTCTATTCTATTCTATTCTGTAATTCTATTCTATTCTTTTCTATTCTATTCTATTCTAATTTTCTATTCTATTCTATTTTCTATTCTATTCTATTCTATTCATTTTTTCTGTTCTGTTCTATTCTACTCTACTCTATTCTATTCTACTCTACTCTACTCTCTATCCTATCCTATCCTATCCTATCTCGTATTCTAATTATTATTCTATTCTATTCTATTCTATTCTATTCTATTCTATTCTATTCTATTCTATTCTATTCTATTCTATTCTATTCTATTCTATTCTATTCAATACAGTGCCGCAAGGTTGTTTTGAGAGGGCTGAGGTACAGGGCAGATAAAGGGTAATCCTCAGGGCGCAACGCCCTTGGAGTCAGGCAGGCTGGAACCGGCTTGAGAGGGAGTCCATCTCCTCTCTGGAGATGATCCCCCCTCCCTAATTCCCATGCGGTTACAGCAGAAGCAAAAGCATGCAAAGGATGCTCCCTCCCCCCCCCCCGAGCCTCCTCCTGCCCCCTCTGTCTGAGTGACAGGGCACCCAAAAGGGGGCCTGACACTTATATCAATTTATAAATTCTTCCCACTCAGCTTCAGGAGGTCAGTGGTAGAGGCCGGCCGGGGGGCATCCGGAACAAAGAGGCGGCAGGCAGCCCAAACGGCCCATAAATCCAGAGATTTATCGCCTTCCACTCGGCCTCCCTTTGTGACGGTGCTCCTCTCCATCCGGCTGACGGGCTGACACAGTTTTTTTTTTTTAAGGGCTGGCTTTTTTTCTGGATTGATTAGGCTCTCCCAGATTTTTCAGAGGTTCCTTAAATCACTGCTCTGTCGGAACAGCTCTGAGATGGGTAACTCAGGAGCAAGAGGAGGATGGGGGGGGGCAAATGTTGTGCAATTCAAGCTGGAGTTTAAGGCCTTTGGGGGCTGATTGCAAGAATGCGTGCATTAAAAAGGCTTGCCCCCCCCCCAAGCAGACAAAGGCGCCAAAACGCAGCTTTCTCCCGAGGCTTCCGAACTAGGAAAAAAATTCTCCTCCTTTTCTCCTTCACCCCCCAAAATGGAAACAACGTCCTTGTTTGAGCTCCAAATCCAGAAAGGAACAATAAGAGTTGATCACCCTTGGGAAGGGTTGACACAAAGCTGGAGGTGTTGGTTGTGCTGGTTGAGAGGGCAAATGTGTGATAGGGCCCTTGCTGCCTCTCTGAGCTTCGTGGTTTTCCTGCAGATGTTTCACTGGAGGACATCATCAGGGCTAGAAGGGAGGGGGTTTGAGGAGGGGGGGAAGAGGAGGAGGTGGAGGTGGAGGAGGAGGAGGAGAAGAAGAGAAGGAGGAGGAGAAGAAGGAGAAGAAGAAGGAGAAGGAGAAGGAGAAGAAGAAGAAGAAGAAAAAGAAGAAGAAGAAGAGGAGGAGGAGGAGGAGAAGAAGAAGAAGAGAAGGAGGAGGAAGAGGAGGAAGAGAAGAAGAAGAAGAAGAAGAAGAGGAAGAGGAGGAGGAGGAGGAGGAGGAGAAGGAGAAGGAGAAGGAGAAGGAGAAGGAGAAGGAGAAGGAGAAGAAGAAGAAGAAGAAGAAGAAGAAGAAGAAGAAGAAGAAGAAGAAGAAGAAGAAGAAGAAGAAGAAGAAGAAGAAGAAGAAGAAGAAGAAGAAAAGAAGAAGAAGAAGAAGAAGAAGAAGAAAAGAAGAAGAAGAAGAAGAAGAAGAAAAGAAGAAGAAGAAGAAGAAGAAAAGAAGAAGAAGAAGAAGAAGAAGAAGAAGAAGAAGAAGAAGAAGAAGAAGAAGAAGAAGAAGAAGAAGAAGAAGAAGAAGACGACGACTGTGGGGTCCTTGGTGCTCTCTGATCTTGGTCGGCTTCTTGCAGATGTTTCATTACCCAACTAGGTAACATCATCAATCCTAGAAGGGAGTGGGGTTGAGGAGGAGGAGGAGGAGAAATAATTGGTGGATTCTAGCTGGCTGGGGTATTCTGGGAGTTGAAGTCCACCAGAATTAAAGTGGCCAGGTTGGGAGAGCCCTGCTTTAGACAGACCGCCCTCCAGCCTGTTTGGAGAAAGGGGAACCCACCACTTCAGGTGGCAGTCAGGTGTTCCTCCTGACATCTAGCCTAAAGTTCCTCCCTTGGAAATTTACTCCCTGGCTTCTGATCCTCTCTCTCGCCCTGTCTGACTTCCACTCATCCAGCCGCAGTTAAAAGGCGCCGGAGCCGTCGCCTCCTTGCAAAGCTTGCAACCTTTGTTAGGGAACTGAATTCCCAGAGAGGCCCCGCCCTCCTTGATTTTTCCAAGGGAGGGAAATTTGTTGGGGTGTTCCCTTGGGCCCCCTGCCTCTCCCGGGACACTCAAGCCCCTGAGCACCCAAATCCCCCCCCCAGGTCTTCCCCAAGAACCTGGCAGCCATCTGTGTCCAATCGATCGCCTGCGTGGTGGCGGCAGCTAGGCTGAGCCGTGCTGCCAGCTTGCCAGTCACCAACGGGGGCCCAGCTTTGCTTGGAAGGACATAAGAGCCTCACGTCAAGATTAATTGGCCTCAGCTGGCAGAGCAGGGCCGAGAGGAGTCCTTTTGCGACCATCAACGATTAGGGCTTCCAACGTTTCTCTTTTACCGCTGTTTTCTGGCAGCGAGATGCGCCACTTTGCCAGGGGGCAGCCTTCCCCCCCCATCATCGTGGCCAGCTTGCAACCTTTGCAGACTGCAGTTCCCGTCAATCTTGGCCACTTGTTGCCTGGGGATGATGGGAGGTTTTTTTTTCTCCCTAACCCCTCCTCGAGAGCCTGGGCTGGGCTGCGTCCCGATTGAGGTTAAAGCTGTTGATTTGAGGGGGGGGGGAAAGGCAGGGTTGAATTTTTATCTCTGTTGACTAGGAAACTCGCAGCAAATCACTCGTCCGCTTGTTTTTGCCGATCCAGTGCTGGACTACTCCATGAGGTCTTTGTACGTCCTTGACTTAACAACTGTTTGTTTAGCAACTGTTCAAAGTTACAACAGCACTGGGGGAAAAAAGTGATTTATGACTGGCCGTCACCCTGAATGACATAGCATAGCATCCCTACAATCAAGGGATCAAAGTTCAGGCATTTGGCAAGCAGAATGTGAATAGGATAGGATAGGATAGGATAGGATAGAAAATATGGAATGGAATGGAATGGAATACAGAATGGAATGGAATAGAATAAGGAATAGAATAGAATAGAATAGAATAGAATAGAATAGAATAGAATAGGATAGGATAGGATAGGATAGGATAGGATAGGATAGGATAGGATAGGATAGGATAGGATAGGATTAAGAATAGAATTAAGAATAGAATTAAGAATAGAATAGAATAGAATGGAACGGAATAAGAATAAGAATAAGAATAAAACAGAACATGAATGTAATGTAATGTAATGTAATGTAATAGAACAGAACAGAACAGAACAGAATAGAGCTGGAAGGGACCTTGGAGGTCTTCTAGTCCAACCCCCTGCTTAAAGCAGGAAACCCTATACCATTTCACACAAATGGCTGTCTAGTCTCTTCTTAAAGACTTCCAGTGTTGGAGCATGCACCACTTCTGGAGGCAGGTTGTTCCACTGGTTAATTGTTCTCACTGTCAATAAATTCCTCCTCAGTTCCAGGTTGCTTCTCTCCTTGATCAGTTTCCATCCGTTGCTTCTTGTCTTTGCCCTCAGGCGCTTTGGAGAATAGGTGGACCCCCAGTTCTTCTTTGGGGCAGCCCCCCCCCAGATATTGGAACACTGCTATCATGTCCCCCGCTGGTCCTTCTCTTCCTTAGGCTAGAGACAGACCCACAGGATTGCCATGCAAACCCAGCCAAGGCTGAGACTCCTGGAGATGCCTGCCTGGCGGTCGGTAGAGATGCAGGAGAACGGCTGCTGGTGTTTGAAGCGAGATCCAGGCACGAAAGGCGGGTGTTTAATAAGTAAACACTGTGCCTTCCTCCTTCGCCTCTTCTACCATTCACGACTCATTAATTCCTTAAAACACAGTAAGCACAGATCATTTTTATGTAATTCAGCCAGGCTGAACGTGGGCGCCTCGCCTCGTTCCGATAATTGAATTCCGCATTTCAAATCAAGGAGGAAGCGCGGCCTGCCATCACCCCCATCAGGCACCTGTGGCTTTTATGCGCCCGTTCCCTTGGAGGATGCGTGCGCGATGCTCCGTCTTGCTGCCACTGGATCCCCGGGCCTATGTCCTCCCCGGTCTAGGCGCCTCTAAGCCCCGATTGCTCCGCAGCTGTCTTCCCAGTTTAATCAAGCCTTCTTTTCAACGTCCTGAGGCTCTCTGTTGCAGCTTTGCGTTTTGAACCCGGATCCCAGCCGTTTCCCCTCTCTCCCGTCTTTCCTGGCGCCATTCCCACCCGGTGATGTCAGCCGAGGTCCCGTTTTCTGACTTTGGGCTGTGTGCATCCAGCGGTTTTTGCAACGGCTGCGTGAATCGAGCCATCCGTCACACACGGACGGCCTCAGGGTTACGACAATGGCGCAGTTGCGCTCAAACAGCGCTGGTGCAGGAAGGATGACCTGTATAGGGCAGGTAGCGTCCACAGTGGGCAGGCCAAAGCAGAGCATGAGCAGCACGGATCCTGGTGGCACAGAAGTGTTCTCAGCACACCGGAGAGGGGGGTGGTTTGCAGGCTCCTGGGATGTGAGCAGAGCGGGAGGGGGCAAGGGGTCACGGCCAGTTCAGTGCCAATAAACTCTGCCTGGCCAACTCACCACAGAAGAACTCGCTGTTCTTCAACTTCAGTTGAATTGTTTGAAATAATTAAAAAACTATTTTAATGTTCATCATTTACATTTCGTTTTGTCCCTCCTTTCGTTGAGGCTTCTGTTCCACCATTTCTTCACTGTTAGTGTAACTCTTGTCCTGCAATGAGTTGGTTATGGCGAGTTGGCTGCAGCAAGTTGGCGGCGGTGAGATGGTGGCGGTGAGATGGTGGCGGCGAGTTGGCGGTGAGTTGGTGGTGAGATGCTGGCGGTGAGTTGGTGAGATGGCGGCAGTGAGTTGGCGACGGTGAGATGGCGGCACTGAGTTGGTGAGATGGCGGCAGTGAGTTGGCGGCGATGAGTTGGTGGGGGTGAGATGGTGATGAGATGGTGGTGGTGAGTTGGCCGCGGTGAGTTGGCGGTGAGTTGGCGGTGAGATGGCGGCACTGAGTTGGTGAGATGGTGGCAGTGAGTTGGCGGCAATGAGTTGGCAGGGGTGAGATGGCGGCAGTGAGTTGGCCGCCGTGAGTTGGTGGAGGTGAGATGGCGGCGGTGAGTTGGCGGCAGTGAGTTGGTGGCGGTGAGCTGGCGGCGGTGAGTTGGCGGCGGTGTGTTGGCCGTGGTGTGTTGGCCGTGGTGAGCTGGCCATGGTGTGTTGGCCCTGGTGAGTTGGCCCTGGTGAGCTGTCGTAGACCCCGAGCCGAGGCCAATTTTCAGCTCTGGGCCAGATGGATGGCAGCTGCCCCTCCAGTGGGGGGAGAATCCTTTGACATCTTCCAAGCGTGGGAAGATGAAGGGGAGATGAGCGCCAGTGATTGAAAGTGCATCTGACGGGCTGCAAAGATTGATCTCTCTCCGGGAAGGCTGCTGCTGCCCCCATTAGCTGATTGCCTCTGGGCGGGGGTCCCTTCCTTTGAACGGCCTCCCGTAATGGGGAGGGGGCTACCGAGGGTGGCTGTCAGCGAGCCAAGTCACTCAAAACCACGTGAGCCAGAATCAGAAGTGTCCTGTTGCGGGGGGGGGGGGCTGTGTCCCTGTGTGAAATTTCACTCCCCGTGTGAGAAATACAGGGACTCCTCGACTTTCAAGGGTTCGTTTAGTGACCACGACACTGAAAAATGAGACTTATGACCGTTTTTCACAGTTACGACTTTTGCAGCATCCCCAGGATCAGGTCATCAAAAATTCAGATGCTGGGCCACTGACTCATACTTACGACGGTCGCAGTGTCCCCCAGGGTCACGGGATCCCCTTTTGCGACCTTCTGACAGTCGAAGTCAATGGGAGGAAGCCAGTTTCATTTAACAACCGTGTTACTAACTTATCAACTGCAGCGATTCGCTTAACAACTGGGCCAAGGAAGGTCGTTAAGTGGGGCAAAATTCACTGAGCAAATGTCTCACTTAACCACAGAAATGTTGGGCTCTGTTGTGGTCGTAAGTCGAGAACTGCCTCACGGAGCATCCCCTTTTCCTGACCGCTTGCTGGCCACAACGGACTCCTTTGCACGCCCAAAACTGGAAGATCCGGATACGTTTAGAAAAGATAATAATACAGGGAGTCCTCGACTTACGGCCACAACCCAGCCTCAAATTTCCCTTGCGAAGTGACAGATTTGTTAAGGGAGTTTGGGCCCATTTGACGAACTTTCTTGCCACCGTTGTTAAGTGAATCACCGCAGTTGTTATGTTAGTAACCCGGTCGTTAAGGGAATCTGGCTTCCCCCCCCATGGACTTTGCTTATCAGAAGGTCGTAAAAGGGGATCACGTGACCCCGGGACTCTGAAACCGTCGTAAATACGAGTCAGTTGCCAAGCGTCTGAATTTTGATTACGTGACCGCGGGGAGACTGCGACGGTCGTTAAGTGTGAAAAGCGACCGGAAGTCGCTTTTTTTCCCCTGCCGTCGTAACTTCGATCGGACATTAAACGAACTCTTTCAAGTCGAGGACTTACCTGTATTGGCGGGCCGGGAATTTTCCACGTTTTTGTCCGAAACGGCTGGTGGGCACCACGTTGGAGACGCCAGGCGTGCCGGTGCCAATCGCAGCCTTCTGTCTCTCTCCGCTTGGTCCTTTTGCATTGCAAAGCGAGAGCCGGCCTGGCGCTGCTCCCGGCCTTCCCCGCCCCGTCTCCCTTCAGTCAGCCGCATCGCTGGGAGCCGGCAGAGGGCAGGAAATGAAAAAGGCCTGGGGGAGACAAGGGGGCCCGCAGGGATCACGAAGCAGATTCAGGGAGATATGACGGAAGGGGAGGGTGGATCTCTGGGTGGGGGGAGCAAATTCTCAGAGGAGGCTGGTTCTGCTATGGAGCAGGAGTCGTTTTGGGTCGATCAGTTATTTTGTTCTGTTTTGTTCTGTTCTATAATTTTCCAACATCTAGTCCATTCCATTCCATTCCATATTCTATTCTATTCTATTCTATTCTATTCTATGTTCTATAATCTGTTCTATTCTATTTTTCTATATTCCAATTTCTATTCTATTCTATTCTATTCTATTCTATTCTATTCTATTCTATGTTCTATAATCTATTCTATTCTATTTTTCTATATTCCAATATCTATTCTATTCTATTTTTCTATTCTATTCTATTCTATTCTATTCTATTCTATTCTATTCTATTCTATTCTATTCTATTCTATTCTATTCTATTCCATTCTATTCTACTCTATTCTATTCTATTATTCTATTCTAATTATTATTCTACTCCTATTCCTATTCCTATTCTATTCTATTCTATTCTATTCTATTTTTCTATTCTATTCTATTCTATTCTATTCTATTCTATTCTATTCTATTCTATTCTATTCCATTCTATTCTATTCTACTCTATTCTATTCTATTATTCTATTGTAATTATTATTCTACTATTCCTATTCTATTCTATTCTATTCTATTCTATTCTGTTTTATTCTATTCCTATTCTATTCTATTCTATTCTATTCTATTCTATTCTATTCTATTCTATTCTATTCTATTCTATTCTATTCTATTCCATTCTATTCTACTCTACTCTATTCTATTATTCTATTCTAATTATTATTCTATTCCTATTCCTATTCCTATTCCTATTCCTATTCTATTCTATTCTATTCTATTCTATTTTTCTATTCTATTCTATTCTATTCTATTCTATTCTATTCTATTCTATTCTATTCTATTCTATTCTATTCTATTCTATTCTATGTTCTATAATCTATTCTATTCTATTTTTCTATATTCCAATATCTATTCTATTCTATTCTATTTTTCTATTCTATTCTATTCTATTCTATTCTATTCTATTCTATTCTATTCTATTCTATTCTATTCTATTCTATTCCATTCTATTCCATTCTATTCTATTCTATTCTATTCTATTCTATTCTATTCTATTCTTCCATTCCATTCCATTCCATTCCCATTCTGTAATTCTGCCCTATTCCTATTCCTATTCCTCTCCTTCTCTCCTGTCCTCTCCTGTCCTCTCCTGTCCTGTCCTGTCCTCTCCTCTCCTCTCCTCTCCTCTCCTCTCCTCTTCTCTTCTCTTCTCTTCTCTTCTCTTCTCTTCTCTTCTCTTCTCTTCTCTTCTCTTCTCTCCTCTCCTCTCCTCTCCTCTCCTCTCCTCTTCTCTTCTCTTCTCTTCTCTTCTCTTCTCTTCTCTTCTCTTCTCTTCCCTTCCCTTCCCTTCTCTTCCCTTCTCTTCTCTTCTCTTCTCTTCTCTTCTCTTCTCTTCTCGGGATGATGGGGAACTCATCAAATTTGCAGAGGACACCCAGCTGGCAGGAATAGCCAACACTCCAGAAGTTACAGGCTTAAGATAAAGGAGGATCTGGACAGACTTGAACACTGGGCACTATCTAACAAAATGAAATTCAATGGTGAAAAAAGTAAAGTTCTCCATTTAGGCAAGAAAAACCAAATACCATTCCAGACAAGTGGCTGCCCAGTCTCTTCTTCAAACCTTCACGGATGAAGCCCCTACAACTTCTGAAGGCAACTTCTGTTCCACTGGTTAATTGTCCTCACTGTTGGGAAACTGTGTGTCATTTCCTCCGTCGAGATGCTATTTAGCAGGATTTTATGTGTGCAGCTATGCGCCAAATAACCCTGTGCAGCACAAGACTTATTTGTATTGCCTGGTGCTCAAGGATGAAAGCTGGACCAATCGGCAGCTCGTTGTGAACAGTTTCCGTCACTCTCAAAATCAATCGGACCCCATGCCGAGCTTCAAATTCTTCCGTTTATTGTAGCGATTGATTTTAATTTTTTTCTTTTTTTCTTAATGGTATGAATTGTGTTGCCATTCAATCTCTGTTTTTATTGCGGTAATTGGAGTTTCGGAATACTCCCAAAGGGCAGGGTGGAGAAATCAATGCCATAACCCTAACCCCTGTCCTAGGTAGCGGAGTGGTAATAGCGGCGGATCGCTGTTCTTACCTGTCAGATACTCACCTGAGTTGGCCAGCTGCTAGGAAAGAGAACGTCTTTGTCTGAAAAGAACAAAATGAGGTTTGTGTGGGTAGGGCTCTTGAAAAACCCCAAATATTTCAGCCTCTCTGGAGTGGAGGGATGTGATGTAGCAGGGGTCCTCAACCTTGGCAACTTTAAGACTTGTGGACTTCGACTCCCAGAATTCCTCAGCCAGCTTAAAATTGCTGAAGTTGACAAACACTGCTTTAGACAAGGGTGACATCCAAAAGCAGGTCATTATTTTACCGCATCACTGAGGAAATAAATTCTGGAGGGTCCAGAGTTAAGGAAAACAAAATTGTAGAATGTTTCACGAAATTAGCAACACAGAGAACATCCCCTTCACCTGGTTACGGAACAAATCCATCCTCCGAGTTGCACAGAATTCTAAACTAGCCAAACAGGCTCAATTTTGGCTAGTCAGAAAGAGTGCAGAGAAGAGCAACAAAGATGATCAGGGGACTGGAGGCTAAAACATATAAGGAACAGTTGCAGGAATTGGGTGTGTCTAGTTTAATGAAGAGAAGGACGAGGGGGGACATGATAGCAGTCTTCCAATATCTCAGGGGCTGCCCCAAAGAAGAGGGAGTCAAGCTATTCTCCAAAGCACCTGAAGGCAGAACAAGAAGTAATGGATGGAAACTCATCAAGGAGAGAAGCAACCTGGAACTAAGGAGAAACTTCCTGACAGTGAGAACAATTAACCAGTGGAACAACCTGCCTCCAGAAGCGGTGAATGCTCCAACACTGGAAGTTTTTAAGAAGAGACTGGACAGCCATTTGTCTGAAATGGTATCGGGTTTCCTGCCTGAGCAGGGGGTTGGACTAGATGACCTCCAAGGTCCCTTCCAACTTTTTTATTATTATTATTATTGTTGTTGTTATTGTTATTGTTATTTCATCTCACACACTAATAAAGGCTGTATGACAGATTTTCATGTTATGACCATAATGGAATCTGCCTATTACAACTGTTAAGACATAAGAGTCATAAAACAGATTATACAACCTTTTTTTGTGCGTGTGGCTGTTGTTAAGAAAACATTGTAGTCCTTATTGAATCTGTGTTTGTTATGTGAACCTTAGGATGTCGTAAAATGCCGGCACGATGCAGCGCAATGCAACAGGACCCGAAGTGCGGTCCTGTTATACAGGTCATTAAATCCCCTTTCATCGGTGCTGTCGTAACTTCAACCAGTGGTAAGTCGAGGACTACCTGTAAAACTCAATAGAAACAGTCCTCAACTTACGTCCACCGCTGAGCCCAAAGTTTCCATGGCTAAGCAGTTGTTAAGTGATTTGTGCCCCGTTTTATAACTTTTTTGCCACCGCTGTTAAGCGAACCTGGCTTCCTCCATTGACTTGGTTTGAGGAAAGCCAGCTGGGAAGGTCACAAAAGGGGATCACGTGACCCCAGGACTGTGCAACTGTCATAAGTACATGCCAGTTGCTAAGCCTCTGGATTCTGATCACGTGATCATGGGGATGCTGCAACCGTCGTAAGTATGAAAACTGGTCATAAGTCACCTTTTTCGGCACCACTGTAACTTCAAACAGTCACTAAATATGTTCACTAGTTATAATAATAATAAAGTTGGAAGGGATCTTGGAGGTCATCTAGTCCAACCGCCTGCTCGGGCAGGAAACCCTATACCATTTCAGACAAATGGTTGCCCAGTCTCTTCTTAAAAACTTCCAGTGTTGGAGCATTCACCGCTTCTGGAGGCAGGTTGTTCCACCGGTTAATTGTTCTGACTGTCAGGAAGTTCCTCCTTAGTTCCAGGTTGCTTCACTCCTTGATTAGTTGTATGGTTGTAAGTCAAGGACTACCTGTAATTAAATGTAGGCTTAGATGGAGCTATGGAGTCAACCTTTTACCCCCAAGAGTAAGCGACAACAATCCCTTACGAAGCTGGAGACAGAAATCAAAGGATCGGGGCCCCCGCTCGGATGCTTTTCTGCATCTTTGGTGAATGACAGGGATGTAAAGATGGAGGAAAGCTCATCAAATTCACCCAAACCATAAACCATGTTCAAAATGATGGTTTGACTGCTGGGGAAAGACTGCTGGGCTGCAAATCACAGAATGCAATTTAAAAAGAGAGAGACAAGCCCCATCCGTTGGGAAACTACTTAAATGGACCGATTAACGAGGTGTGTGTGTGGGGGGGGGGGATGATTTTAACTTGATAAAATATTTATGCGCACGAGGCCCTGGGGAGAATAGAGTGTGGGCCAGGGATGAAAAGAGGAATTTCCCATATCTCAAATCGCACTGGGCCTCTTTGTCCTTCCACGGCCCAATTTGGGTGTTGCAGATATTTATGGAAAAGATCTTGAAAGGCAAAAACAAAACAAAACAAAAAAAAAACTCTCTTTCCATCTGATTCCCGTTGACCTGATGGGCCTCCGGAGTCAGCAGCGTGATATCCCGGCAAATAAAGACTATTGCAGGATTTAGAAATATACACACAGAGAGACGTCTGTGGAGACTCTCAGGCATCCAGGTCCTGGTTTGTCCCAAAGGTGCTTTTTTTCAGGAGGCAACTGGACTTTCTTGTTTTTTCTTTGAAGACGTTTCGCTTCTCATCCAAGAAGCTTCTTCAAGCTCTGACTGGAGGGTGGGGGAATGGAAGGATTTATACTTCTTGCAGACCGCTGGTCATTTGCCTTCTTTTAGAGCAGGGCTTTTCAACCTTTTTACCGATTGTACCACTTTTAGGATATGGCAATATTCGAGTACCACCTAGCAAGGTGTCAAAAACTTGGTGACAAAAAAAAAATCCTGTTCAAAGTTGCAATTGCACTGAAATGACTTATGACCATTTTTCACACTTATGACCATTGCAGCAACAGGGTCATGTGATTTATATTTGGAGGCTTGGCAACTGATTCATATTTATGATGGTCACAGTGTCCCAGGGTCATGCGATCCCCTTCTGCAACCTTTTGACAAGCAAAGTCAATGGCAGAGCTGCTGGTGGCCAAGTGCTAAGGCAGGACTTCCTTCCCTCCCTCCCTTCCCTGCCTCCCTTTTTTTCATTCCCATCTCCTTCTGAAGGAAGAATTTGAACCCCACCAATATTTCCCTCTTCCATCTATTGATCAAACAAGGAAAGGCTACAGAGACAGAAAAGAAAGAAAAGATGATGAGTTACACTAGCTTAAAAAGGCATTCCCCTTAAGAATTAGGCTACTTGCTAGAAAGGAACGTAGGAGCCAGCGCACTTAAAGAAGAAAAAAAAAATGTAAGTACTGGCTGCGGCTAAGGAAGACCTCACACAAATGGCTCCATTCATAAGTAAAATCTGCAGCTCCAGAGGACTCTCTCACTGTAAGTCCTTGCCTGTGCTGGCTCTTTCCCTCCCCCACTACACTTGGCTAGGCAGGGCTGCGTACCACCTGCCACTCATTAATGTACCACAAGTGGTACACGTACCACAGGTTGAAAAGCCCTGTTTTAGAGGGTCGTTGAGGCCACTTGGAGGTTTACCTGTGTCCTCAGGGTCACCTGAGTAGTGACATCATCTATCTGCAGTCTACCATACAGTCCTTTCAGCAGTTCCAAGAAGGCTCCATACCCATTTGCACCACTCCTGCTTGAGCAGGGGGTTGAACTAGAAGACCACAATGTAAAAAAGATGTTGAGACTCTAGAAAGAGGGCAGAGAAGAGCAACAAAGATGATTAGGGGACTGGAGGCTCAAACATATAAGGAACGGTTGCTGGAATTGGGTATGTCTAGTTTAATGAAGAGAAGGATGAGGGGGGACATGATAGTAGTCTTCCAGTATTTGAGGGGCTGCCCCAAAGAAGAGGGAGTCAAGCTATTCTCCAAAGCGCCTGAGGGCAAAGACAAGAAGCAACGGATGGAAACTAACCAAAGAGAGAAGCAACCTAGAACTAAGGAGAAACTTCCTGACAGTGAGAACAATTAACCAGTGGAACAACCTGCCTCCAGAAGCGGTGAATGCTCCAACACTGGAAGTTTTCAAGAAGAGACTGGACAGCCATTTGTCTGAAATGATATAGGGTCTCCTGCCTGAGCAGGGGTTTGGACTAGATGACCTCCAAGGTCCCTTCCAACTTTATTATTATTATTACCTTCAAAATTAGTTTTTTGCCTCTTAGGTTGCTGGGTGAACCCAGCCAAAGAGGTGTCACTGATGGATCAGCAGCAAATAAAAAGACTTTTTGTCTACTCCGACTAAACTCCTGGTGTATTTTTTTCTCCACCTGACAGATTGACCAGGATGGGCTGACCTTGTCCGAGAGAACACTCTACCTGGGCCAGGATGACGAAAGCGAAAAGGTGAGCAGATATACAGTGTATAGAATGCCCTCCTGAATACTGCTTTGAAGAGGAGGTGGCCTTGTAATTTAATCATTTATTTATTACATTTTTATGCTGCCCATCTCCCTCCACAATTGGGGGGGGGGGGAAGGCAATGCTAAGCCACCTCTGCAAAGCTTCCTTTAGAAGCAGCCGTGTCCATTTTCCCAGAATGCCTGAGTGTGGCACTACTGTGTTCCGATGCATTGTGGGAAATTCAGACTGTTTACAGGACAGATCGTGAGGAGAGGAGGTGGGGGCCAGGCAAGGCTGAGAAACAGGGATACCAAGAAGGGCCTGAGCAGGGCTGAGCTTCCTATAGAAGCAGCCATGTCCATTTCCCACAATGCCCGGGAGCGACACTACTGTGCTCCAATGCATTGTGGGAAATTCAGACTGTTTACAGGACAGATCGTGAGGAGAGGAGGTGGGGGCCAGGCAAGGCTGAGAAACAGGGATACCAAGCAGGGCCTGAGCAGGGCTGAGCTTCCTATAGAAGCAGCCGTGTCCATTTCCCGCAATGCCCAGGAGCGGCACTACTGTGCTCCGATGCATTGTGGGAAATTCAGACTGTTTACAGGACAGATCATGAGGAGAGGAGGTGGGGACCAGGGAAGGCTGAGAAACAGGGATACCAAGCAGGGCTTGAGCAGGGCTGAGCTTCCTTTAGAAGCAGCCGTGTCCATTTCCCACAATGCCTGGGTGCGGCACTACTGTGCTCCGATGCATTGTGGGAAATTCAGACTGTTTACAGGACAGATCGTGAGCAGAGGAGGTGGGGGCCAGGCAAGGCTGAGAAACAGGGATACCAAGAAGGGCCTGAGCAGGGCTGAGCTTCCTATAGAAGCAGCCATGTCCATTTCCCACAATGCCCGGGAGCGACACTACTGTGCTCCAATGCATTGTGGGAAATTCAGACTGTTTACAGGACAGAT
This sequence comes from Azemiops feae, assembly GCA_023970755.1. NCBI lineage: Eukaryota > Metazoa > Chordata > Lepidosauria > Squamata > Viperidae > Azemiops > Azemiops feae. The sequence goes on from JALGBA010002153.1 coordinate 122,363, forward strand.
CATGAGGAGAGGAGGTGGGGGCCAGGCAAGGCTGAGAAACATGGGTACTAAGCAGGGCCTGAGCAAGGCTGAGCTCCTTTTAGAAGCAGCCGTGTCCATTTCCCACAATGCCTGGGAACGGCACTCCTGTGCTCTGATGCATTGTGGGAAATTCAGACTGTTTACAGGACAGATCGTGAGGAGAGGAGGTGGGGGCCAGGCAAGGCTGAGAAACAGGGATACCAAGAAGGGCCTCAGCAGGGCTGAGCTTCCTATAGAAGCAGCCATGTCCATTTCCCACAATGCCCGGGAGCAACACTACTGTGCTCCAATGCATTGTGGGAAATTCAGACTGTTTACAGGACAGATCGTGAGGAGAGGAGGTGGGGGCCAGGCAAGGCTGAGAAACAGGGATACCAAGCAGGGCTTGAGCAGGGCTGAGCTTCCTTTAGAAGCAGCCGTGTCCATTTCCCACAATGCCTGGGTGCGGCACTACTGTGCTCCGATGCATTGTGGGAAATTCAGACTGTTTACAGGACAGATCGTGAGGAGAGGAGGGGGGGGCCAGGCAAGGCTGAGAAACAGGGATACCAAGAAGGGCCTGAGCAGGGCTGAGCTTCCTATAGAAGCAGCCATGTCCATTTCCCACAATGCCCGGGAGCGACACTACTGTGCTCCGATGCATTGTGGGAAATTCAGACTGTTTACACGACAGATCATGAGGAGAGGAGGTGGGGGCCAGGCAAGGCTGAGAAACATGGGTACTAAGCAGGGCCTGAGCAAGGCTGAGCTCCTTTTAGAAGCAGCCGTGTCCATTTCCCACAATGCCTGGGAACGGCACTCCTGTGCTCCGGTGCATTGTGGGAAATTCAGATATTTTTTGCAGGACAACTGAGCCAATCAGAAGACGAGCAGGTGGGTGCCCGGGAAGGCTGAGAAACATGGGTACCAAGCAGGGCCTGAGCAGGGATGGGCCCTCCGAGGACATTTGAACCCATCAGCAAAGAAAAGTCGTTGTCTGTCGTCAATCAACTTGATCAAATGCGTCCTTGAGAAGCGCCTTCCCGTTGGGCCAAAACCACTGGGCCACCTGCTCTGTTGGGATCGCTCAAGGGACCTGATGTGCAGACTAGATCTCTCGAGGGGCTTCCAAAATCTTGTCTTTCCCAGATCCTGGCTGCGTACGGGGTGTTCATGGAGCGCCTGTTGCACCTGCTGGGCGCCGAACACGTGGAACAGAAAGCGAAGGAGATTCTCCAGCTGGAGCAGAGGCTGGCCAACGTGAGTGCGCCACCCTGTTCTTTCGGGGTCCCTGGGAAAGTTGCACAGGGGGGGCAGCTCCCCTTCCAGAACAGCCTTTCGGTACAGCCAGACAGTGTTTTGGGGTTCAAAGGGGAGGGGGGACTAAAAATATCTGACAAAAGGTATCAACGTCCTCTGTTCGTCTGCTCATACTCTGGTGGCGTACGTGCCACACATTTAACCTGGCTACCAAACAAATCCATTTTCAGGGTTTGAACATCCCCTGCAACCGTCCACAAGCCTAGCAAACTGGGTTCCCATCACAGATTAAGCTCTACTAAACTCTCCAAGTTAACAGAAAAACAGAGTTGGAAGGGAGCTTGGGGGTCTTCTAGTCCAACCCCCTGCTCAGGCAGGGCACCCTATATACCATTTCAGTCAAATGGTTGTCCAATCTCTTCTTGAAAACTTCCAGTGTTGGAGCATTCACCGCTTCTGGAGGCAGGTTGTTCCACTGGTTAATTGTTCTAATTGTCGGGAAGTTTCTCCTTAGTTCTTGGTTGCTTCTCTCTTTGATCAGTTTCCATCCGTTGCTTCTGGTCCTGCCTTCAGGCGCTTTGGAGAAGAGCTTGACTCCCTCTTCTTTGGGGCAGCCCCTGAGAGATTGGAAGGCTGCTATCATGTCCCCCCTCGTCCTTCTCTTCATTAAATGAGACATACCCAATTCTAGCAAACGTTCCTAGTATGTTTTAGCCTCCAATTCCCTGATCATCTTTGCTGCTCTTCTCTGCACTTTCTAGAGTCTCAACATCTTTTTTTATGTCATTGAGAATGACTGGGTTTGATGTCCAGATACATTTTCTAGAAAATTTACCAGGTGGGAGGAACACAAGTCTGACACCCTTTCATTTTTTTTACAGGGATTGGGGGGTTGGGGGAAGGTTCTGGCCCAAGGAACTGGAACAAAAACCTCACCACCTTTGCCTTCCCCAGATGGGCAGGGGATGATGGGACCTAGTTGAGTAAGGTGGTCTGGTCCAATTCCAACCTTCCCCCCATTTGACAGATAACGATCTCCGAATACGATGACCTGCGGAGAGACATCAACTCCATGTACAACAAAGTCACACTGGGAGAACTGCAGCGCATCACACCTAACGTACGTTTGGATGCTGGGATGTGGGGCCAGGGAGGGGGCAGGACAGGCTAAAAAGCAGGAAGAACACTGGGGAGAGGTGTGGTTGTTGACCAACCCACCAAATTGTAAGCCATTGGGATTCTATTCACAAATCTGGGGTTTGTTCACCACTGATAACCTTGTTTTGACTAGACTAGACTAGACTAGACTAGACTAGACTAGAATAGAATAGAATAGAATAGAATAGAATAGAATAGAATAGAATAGAATAGAATAATATTACAATAGAATAGACTAGAATAGAATAGAATAGAATAGAATAGAATAGAATAGAATAATATTACAATAGAATAGAATAGAATAATATTACAATAGAATAGAATAGAATAGAATAGAATAGAATAATATTACAATAGAATAGAATAATATTACAATAGAATAGAATAATATTACAATAGAATAGAATAGAATAATATTACAATAGAATAGAATAGAATAATATTACAATAGAATAGAATAATATTACAATAGAATAGAATAGAATAATATTACAATAGAATAGAATAGAATAGAATAATATTACAATAGAATAGAATAGAATAATATTACAATAGAATAGAATAGAATAATATTACAATAGAATAGAATAGAATAGAATAGAATAATATTACAATAGAATAGAATAGAATAGAATAGAATAGAATAGAATAGAATAATATTACAATAGAATAGAACAATATTACAATAGAATAGAATAATATTACAATAGAATAGAATAGAATAGAATAATATTACAATAGAATAGAATAGAATAGAATAATATTACAATAGAATAGAATAGAATAGAATAGAATAATATTACAATAGAATAGAATAATATTACAATAGAACAGAACAGAACAGAACAGAATAGAATAATATTACAATAGAGTAGAGTAGAGTAGAGTAGAGGGTTAAAGGGTTAAAAAATAGGCAAGATGGCAGCCACCAGCATGTCATCCATATCCTTCCCATTTTTACCTGCAGGATTTCCAATTGCACTGCCATCTTGACTTTTTTGCCCTTCCCCCCCGTTACAAGGCCAGCAGCGACTTCAGGCTATCTGGTCTCTTATTATTAATGAATAATTAAGATAAGCAGTGCTTCAGAAAGTCACCCGGCTTTGCTTGCCGTCTTTCCACAGTTAAAATGGAAGCCTCTTCTGGACCGGATATTCCACGAGCGTTTTTCGGAAGACGAAGAGGTGGTACTCTTAGCCAACGATTACATGCAACAGGTCTCGGAGATCATCCAGACGACCCCCATCAGGTATGCCTGGAGATGAGGGCTTTGGAAAGGGGCTGCCGGAATAAGGAGAGGGTTCGAAACACGCCCCAGAAGCAGAACGACTCGTTCCGCTCCAATAAAAGTGGCCATGAGCTGCTGAATCATGCTGGCTGGGGGATTCTGGGAGTTGAAGTCCACAGGTCTGAAAGTTGCCAAGCTTAAGAAAGACTGCCCTACATCAGGGGTGCCCAATCTTGGCAACTTGAAGACCTGTGGACTTCAACTCCCAGAATTCCCCAGCCAGTTATGCTGGCTGGGGGATTCTGGGAGCTCAAGTCCACCGGCCTTCAACTCCCAGCAGAGCTGGCTGGGGGATTCTGGGAGCTCAAGTCCACAGACCTTCAACTCCCAGCAGAGCTGGCTGGGGGATTCTGGGAGCTCAAGTCCACAGGCCTTCAACTCCCAGCAGAGCTGGCTGGGGGATTCTGGGAGCTCAAGTCCACAGGCCTTCAACTCCCAGCAGAGCTGGCTGGGGGATTCTGGGAGCTGAAGCCCACAGGCCTTCCAGCAGAGCTGGCTGGGGGATTCTGGGAGCTCACGTCCTCCAGCCTTCAACTCCCAGCAGAGTTGGCTGGGGGATTCTGGGAGCTCAAGTCCACAGGCCTTCAAGTTTCCAAGGTTGGACGTTCCTGATTTCATGGATATCTTCATTAAATTGAAGACTTATCCCTTAAATCAAGTTTTACTGCAAAGGGTGCCATTGGCATCAATTACGTAATTATACCCGTAAATTGACGCAAATCACAGCAATGGCGATTTCACAGACACTTGCCTTTAATGGACATTCCTTCTCACACATCCAGTCAATTGTGATTCTGTGTTATTTATCACATTATTCCTGGCAGGAAGCCAGCTTCACAGAGGGACTTTTGCAGTTTAGCGGAAGTGAACAAAACAGTTAGCTAGTATTAACCACTATTTAATTCCCTAGTGTTACATTTATTTCTTTCTTGTAACGTAGGGCCAGCCAAATTGGTCCTCGAGTTACAATCGTAATTGAGTCTGGAATTACAGTCATAAGTCATTACAGTTGTAAGCCGAGGAATCACGTGAACAGATGCAAAATTACAACTGTTTTTTAATGACACCGTGCTCATTAAGCAAATCTATTGGGCTTTTTTTTTTTCTTGCCAGAAACTGGAAATAAACACCCATTTCTGTGGGCGGGGGGAACTGCAAATTGTGGTCACTTGACTATGCGACACTGCAAATGCTCGTAAAAGTGAGCCGGTTGCCTAGTACCGCAAATGCAATCGTGGGTCTGCAGAGGTCTGTGTGGCCACTATAATTCCATAAATGGATTGTAAGTACTTCTTGGGACTTGAAACGGGCTTTAAGCAACCAGTTATAAATCGAGGATTGTTTTTATCTAAATCAGGGATTATGAATCAAAATGCTTTGTTGTGTGTGTCTACGGAGATTCTCCATCATCCAGGTCACAGTTATCCCAAAGGCCCTTTTTCAAGGGGCAACTGGACTTTCTTGTTTTTCTTTGAAGACGTTTCGCTTCTCATCCCAGAAGCTTCTTCAGCTCTGACGGGATGGTGGGGAGTGGAAGGATTTATACTCCTTGCAGAAAAATTGGTCATTTGCCTTTTTTTTAGAGAGCCGTTGAGGCCACTTGGAGGTTTTTTCGTGTCCTCAGGGTCACCTGAGTGGTGCAAATGGGTGGTCTATCTATCTCCAATCTACAACACAGTCCTTTCCGCAGTTCCAAGAAGGCTCCACACCCATTTGCACCACTCAGGTGACCCTGAGGACACAGACAAACCTCCAAGTGGCCTCAACGACCTTCTAAAAGAAGGCAAATGACCAGCGGTCTGCAAGGCGTATAAATCCTTCCATTCCTCAGCATCCAGTCAGAGCAGAAGAAGCTTCTGGGATGAGAAGCGAAACGTCTTCAAAGAAAAACAAGAAAGTCCAGTTGTGGAAAGAACGCAGGCAGGAGTCCCTGCCCTGCTAGATTTCTTCATGCAAGGACTCTTAATATAGGGAAACAACATTCCACTCTGTAATCTCAAAGGATCAGGAACAACTCAATGGTACTGATCATCCAAAATTCCCCACATGCACCCATCCACTAAACCAGGAATACAGGCCAGTTGCCAAGTGTCTGAATTTCGATCAGATGAACATGGGGAATGCTGCAATGGTTCTAAGCATTACAAAAGGTCACAATTCCCTTTTTTGCAGTGCTGTTGTCACTTCAAACGGTCCCTAAACTAACTGTTGTAAGCCGAGGGCTCTACCCGTCGGTGTAAATTTGTCCAACTCCTCAATTTGCCCACTTGGATTTTTTTTTTTTTAACGGTGAACCCGAATAGGCGTGGGTTAGGGTTGGGGAATTCTGGGAGTTGAAGTCCACAGGCCTTCCAAGTGGCCAGGATTGGCCACCCCTGCGCTAAACCCATCTTCTCGTGTTCCTTCCGCTCCAGGATCCTTCACAACTACATGTTGTGGCGCATCGCGGTGGTGCTGAGTGAACATCTCTCCACCCCGTTCCGGGATGCCATCCACGAATTCGCCAAGGAGATGGAGGGGGCCGAGAAGCCGATGGAGCTGGCCAAGACCTGCCTCAGCCAAGCCAACAAGCACTTTGGGATGGCCCTCGGGGCCCTGTTTGTGGAGGAATATTTCTCCTCCACCAGCAAGGCCAAGGTAAGAGAGGAAGGTCCACGGGAGCCCAGATTTGATCGCCTGAGGGTGCACCATCCCCGAAACGCCCGACCCAGGATCCTCTGGGCAGCCAGGGCTCAGATCCTCATCATTTTTATTTATGTATTTATTAAGAAAATCTATATGGCCGCCCAACTCACTCACAGTGATGCCGGGCTTCTTGGAGAAATACAAGCAGTCCTCGGCTTAGTGACCATTCGAAGTTACAACAGCACTGAAAATTACCGTTTTTCACACTTACGACCCTTGCAGCCTTCCCCACTGATCCAAATTCAGACGCTCGGCAACTGACTCATACTTACAACGGTGGCAGTGTCCCCCAGGTGTCAGGTGATCCCCTTTTGCGATCTTTTGAGAAGCGAAGTCAAGGGGGAAGCCAGATTTCCTTAACAACCCTGTTACAGCAGTGATTCGCTTAACAACGGTGGCAAGAAAGGTGGTCAAACGGGGCAAAAACTCACTTCAGAATTGTATCGCTTAGCGGCGGAGATTTTGGGGCTGAATTGCGGTTGCAGGTGGGGGATTACCTGTAAAATCCCAATATAAAACCCGATAAATCACCTGGTGACAAGAATCAGACCGGCCACTTGACGGGCTCCGTCCCACTCTGGGGTCTCCAGACCCCTTGGCGAAGCTACATCTACAAGGCCTTGCGAAAGAGGGACAAAGCGGGGGTCAATCTTTTCTCCAAGGGATGATGTTCCACAGGGAAGTAGTAATAATAACAATTAATAACAATTAATAACAATTAATAACAATTAATAACAATTAATAATAATAATAATAATAATAATAATAATAATAATAATAATAATAATAATAATAATAATAATAATAATAATAATAATAATAAATAAAAGTTGGAAGGGACCTTGGAGGTCATCTAGTCCAACCCCCTGCTCAGGCAGGAAACCCTACCGGGGGTAGGCAACCTTGGCTCTTTTATGACTTGTGGACTTCAGCTCCCAGAATTCCTGAGCCAGCCATGCTGAGGGGAAAGGGAGAGGTTTCCAAGCTGAGCCATGCTGGCTCAGGAATTCTGGGAGTTGAAGTCCACGAGTCATGAAGAGGCCATAGTTCCCCCATGCTGGCTCAGGAATTCTGGGAGTTGAAGTCCACAAGTCATGAAGGGACCATAGTTCCCCCATGCTGGCTCAGGAATTCTGGGAGTTGAAGTCCACGAGTCATAAAAGAGCCAAGGTTGCCTACACCTGCCCTATACCATTTCAGACAAATGACTGTGAAGTCTCTTCTTAAAAACCTCCATTGTTGGAGCATTCACCGCTTCTGGAGGCAGGTTGTTCCACTGGTTAATTGTTCTAACTATCAGGAAGTGTCTCCTTAGTTCTAGGTTGCTTCTCTCCTTGATTGTGTGCTGCCCCACTTCACCCCCCCCCCACGCATATATGGCAATAGTTCTACAGGTGTTTATTCAAACCCAACAAACATTCTATTCTATTCTATTCTATTCTATTCTATTCTATTCTAAATACTGCGGCATCCAGAACCCAGAGAATCAGGCTGTGATGCCTAGTGAGTGTGGTTCTCTTTCGCCAACAAATGATCTTTCTTCTCCCCTTCTCTTTATTGGATGGGATTCTTGGGAACAGGTGCAACAGTTGGTGGAAGATATCAAGCACATCCTGGACCAGCGACTGGAAGAACTGGAATGGATGGATGAAGAAACCCAGAGAGCAGCCCAAGCAAAGGTAGGGAGCCCGGGAGAGGCTCATGGGGATGGATCCACCCGGCCCGAGAAGCTGCAGATTCCTGATTGTGCCGCATATAGATCATGTAAGGCCAATTGGTTGTGTTTTGTGTGGGTCAAGCCCAACTCAGTTTGCATCCAGCCCACTTCCGGGCCATGCTAGTTTGCAAAGCTGCCCAGAGTCCCTTTGGGAAATGAGATGAGTGGCATAAACATTCGATAAATAAAATAAATCGATCCAGATTGGAGCAACTGAGCATGCCACTCAGTTTAGCTAGCAAAGAAATGGAGCTTGAAGTTTTAGCAAGTCTTAAAAATTTGACACGGTCCGAAATGCAATTACAAAACATAATAATAATAAAAGGAGGGCAAAAACAGGGAGGGAGAGAGAGGGAGGGAGGGAGGGAGAAAAAGAGGGTGGGTATTCTATTCTATTCCTTTTCTCTATTCTATTCTATTCATTTTCTATTCTATTCTATTCTATTCTATTCTATTCTATTCTATTCTATTCTATTCTATTCTACTCTACTCTACTCTATTCTATTCTACTCTACTCTACTCTACTCTACTCTACTCTACTCTATTCTATTCTATTCTATTCTATTCTATTCTATTCTATTCATTTTCTATTCTATTCTATTCATTTTCTATTCTATTCTATTCTATTCATTTTCTATTCTATTCTATTCTATTCATTTTCTATTCTATTCTACTCTACTCTACTCTACTCTACTCTACTCTACTCTACTCTACTCTACTCTATACTCTACTCTATTCTATTCATTTTCTATTCTATTCTATTCTATTCTATTCTATTCTATTCTATTCTATTCTATTCTATTCTATTCTACTCTACTCTACTCTATTCTATTCTATTCTATTCTATTCATTTTCTATTCTACTCTACTCTATTCTACTCTACTCTATTCTATTCTATTCTATTCTATTCATTTTCTATTCTATTCTATTCTATTCTACTCTACTCTACTCTACTCTACTCTACTCTACTCTACTCTACTCTACTCTACTCTACTCTACTCTACTCTACTCTACTCTACTCTATTCATTCTGAATTCTATTCCATTCCATTCTATTCTATTCTATTCTATTCTATTCTATTCTATTCTATTCTATTCTATTCTATTCTATTCTATTCTATTCTATTCTATTCTATTCCCAAAAATACCCGGGTTCATTCTTACAAATCAATAAGCACATAATGATTGACCTTGGGCTTGTCAACAAGCATTGAATTTTAAAGTCCTGTTAAAAACAATCCCGCTTGGATCTGGAGAGTTTGGTGGGTGCCATCCCCAGCACCCAGCTGAGACCTCAGTTGCGCCTGTGGGCACCCTGTTCCCAACCCCTCATGGAGATACTCAAGATGTCAGCCGGGTGTTTCAAACCAGCTTCTCTTGTAGTTGAAACACATGATGGTGATGATCGGATATCCGGACTTCCTTCTCAGCCCCGGAGCAGTGGACAAGGAATATGAGGCAAGTATCAGAGAAACGGAGATCCCATCTCCCCTCCAGGGTAAACTTTCTATAAAAGGAAGTATCTCAACACATGAAATGACTCCGTAATTTTTAGTTTAGCTCTTATCTATGTTGGATGAACGCAGGGATCAGCTTTACGGCATCCTCCACATCTGGCATAAGAAAGCTGCCCTAAAGGTGCTTTTTCAAGAGGCAACTGGACTTCCTTGTTTTTCCTTTGAAGACATTTCGCTTCTCATCCAAGAAGCTTCTTCAGCTCTGACTGGATGGTGGGCAATGGGAGGATTTATACTCCTTGCAGACAGCTGGTTATTCACCTTCTTTTCGAGGGTCATTGAGGCCACCTGTTCAAAATTGAACAGCCCTCCCTCCACAGAGGGGGAGGGATACAACACCATTTATCTCCAGTCTACCACACAGTCCTTTCAGCAGTTCCAAGAAGGCTCCACGCCCATTTGCACCACTCAGGTGACCCTGAGGACACAGATAAACCTCCAAGTGGCTTCAACGACTCTCTAAAAGAAGGCAAATGACCAGCTGTCTGCAAGGAGTATAAATCCTTCCATTCCCCACCATCCAGCCAGAGCTGAAGAAGCTTCTGGGATGAGAAGCGAAACGTCTTCAAAGAAAAACAAAGGAAGTCCAGTTGCCTCTTGAAAAAACACCTTTGGGACACTGTAACTTTGAATGTCACTAAACGAATCTAAGGCAAAGAGTACCTGTGTATTAGGAGCAATGCCCTATAGATTTTCAACCTTTAGAGCAGAGGTCCCCAACCTTTTGGGCACCAGGGACCGGTTCCGTGGAGAGAGGTTTTTCCGTGGACCAGAGTGCGTGGTTTTGTGTGCTGCCTGCATCCCACGGATGGGGCTTTGCTTGTTTGTGCGGACCGGTTGCTGGCATGCCGCGGCCCGGTACCGGTGCACAGACCGGGGGTTGGGGACCCCTGCTTTACAGCATGTAGGTCTTTAAAGATGAATAACGACATTTTAAGTGGTATCTAGTAAGCAATGGGTAATAAGTGTAGCTATTTCAAGATAATCTTAAGTGATCCCTGAAGCTTGCACAGGTGAGCAGCGTAGTTGCTATGTTTTACACCCCTTACCGTACCTCTCCTGAATAGTTGTCAGGGCGAGCCCTAAGAAGACTATACTCTGCAGTAGTCAAGCCTTGCTAGGTCTGTTCCATCTCAATCCTGAACCTCAGGCTCTTCCTTCAGCCTTTGCACTGAGACGTTTGTGTGTCTTCCGCAGTTTGAAGTCCACGAGAAAACCTACTTTAAGAACATCCTCAACAGCATCAAGTTCAACATCAAGCTGTCGGTGAAAAAGATCCGTCAAGAAGTGGACAAGTCCGCGTAGGTGGTGCTTCTTTTTGTAGAAGCTCATGGGTGGATTGTGGGGTGCGGAGAGGGGGTGGAAGGGCGCCCGTTTCCTCCTCCAGGGTGGGTTTGAGGGTCCCCCAAAGAGGTGGACTTTCTCCAGGCGCCTCCAGGGTGCTGCAGAAGGATCCACTCAGTGATGAGAGATCGTTGGTGTTTCCTGGTGGTCCCAAAGGTGCTTTTTCCAAAAGGCAACTGGACTTTCTTGGGAGTTTTTTTTCTTTGAAATCTTTTAGCTTCTCATGAAATGAGAAGAACCTTCATGAAATGGAGATACGCTGACCAGGGTGGAGCCCATTCCGGGGGGGGGGGCAACAGCACTTAGACTTATACAGGCAGTCCTTGCCTTACGACCACATTTGAGCCCAACATTTCCGTTGCTAAGCGAGACATCGGTTTAAGGGAGTTTTGCCCCATTTTACGACCTTTCTGGCCACCGTGGTGAAGTGAATCACTGCGGTTGTTACGTTAGTCACATGGTCGTTAAGTGAATCTGGTTTCCCAGAAGATCGCAAAAGACACACTGATCCTGGGACTCTGCAACCGTCGTAAACACGAGTCGGTTGCCAGGCATCCAAATGTCAATCACATGACCACGGGGATGCTGCAACGGTCGTAAGTGTGAAAAATGGTCATAAGTCGCTTTTTTCAGTGCCGTTGAAACTTCGAACGGTCACTAAACGAACTGTTGTAAGTTGAGGACTACCTGAATACTGCCCCATAGTGATTTACAGCCTTCTCTAGGTGGTTTACAATGTAGGAGCATTAGTTGCATCTTGTCCCCCCCCACACACACACACAATCTGGGTCCTCATTTTACCGACCTCGGAAGGATGGAAGGCTGAGTCAACTTGAGCCGTTCAGGATTGAACTGCTGGCTGTGGGCAGTGAATTAGCCTGCAATGCTGCATTCTAACCACTGTGCTACCACAGGAGGGAGGGAGGGAGGGAGGAAGGAAGGAAGGAAGGAAGGAAGGAAGGAAGGAAGGAAGGAAGGAAGGAAGGAAGGAAGGGCAATAGCACTTATATACTTATATACTGCCCCACAGTGGATGGAAGGCTGAGTCAACCTTGAGTCGGTCAGGATCGAACTGCTGGCAGTGGGCAGAGTCAGCCTGCAATGCTGCATTCTAACCACTGGGCCACCGAGCTCTTCAGCGACTGGGATCCCAAAGACAATAGCAATACAGGTAGTCCCCAACTTACAACAGTTCATTTAGTGACCTAGCCATGCTGCCTGGGGAATGCTGGGAGTTGAAGTCCGGATGACCTGGATTAGGAATGCTGGGAGTTGAAGTCCACACATCTTAAAAAATGCTAAATGGAATTTGTGACTGTCACCTCCAAGGTGCCGGTTTCAGGTCCCGGCCTTCTGCCGTTGCTCCCGTTGCTGATCACCATGTTTTCTATCCACAGATGGCTGTTACCGCCGCAAGCCCTGAATGCTTATTATCTTCCTAACAAGAATCAAATGGGTACGGTGAAGTATGGCTTGTTCGTTTCATGTGTACGCTGTTGTGAGGACCTGCCCCAGCTGGTCCCTCTTGATTCCGTTCAGGTTAATCGAAAGAACTTTTACCGAGAGAAAGTGGATGCGGTCAAGTCAGGCGGAATCTGAAAGTCCCGCACAAATTTCAAAGCAATTCTTTCCTTTTCCCCAAACCCAGACCCCCCCCCCCAATCCAGCAGCCCCCCAACCTTTTGGACACCAGGGACTGATTCTGTAAGGACCCACCTCAGCTAACCACCCAAGCAAGCAGAACTCTTGAAACAGGCATTGTCTCAAAAGGAACTTTTATTAGGGGTCAGTGACAGTAGGGAAGTCAAGGCGAGATCTGGGGAAAATCCCGCCAAAACGGTATAGTTCAGGGGTAGGCAACCTCGGCTCTTTTATGACTTCAACTCCCAGAATTCCTGTGCCAGCATGGGGGAACTATGGCCCCTTCATGACTGGTGGACTTCAACTCCCAGAATTCCTGAGCCAGCATGGGGGAACTATGGCCCCTTCATGACTGGTGGACTTCAACTCCCAGAATTCCTGTGCCAGCATGGGGGAACTATGGCCCCTTCATGACTTGTGGACTTCAACTCCCAGAATTCCTGAGCCAGCATGGGGAAACTATGGCCCCTTCATGACTGGTGGACTTCAACTCCCAGAATTCCTCAGCCAGCATGGGGGAACTATGGCCCCTTCATGACTGATGGACTTCAACTCCCAGAATTCCTCAGCCAGCATGGCTCAGCTTGGAAACCTCTCCCTTTCCCCTCAGCATGGCTGGCTCAGGAATTCTGGGAGTTGAAGTCCACCAGTCATAAAAGAGCCAAGGTGGCCTACCCCTGGTATAGTTAAACTAGCCATCTTCCTCCTCCCACCAAAGTAATAAGGTCCATTTTGAAATCCAGCCAATCCACAGGTGGCAACGATGTTTGGGTAACTGGCACAGTTGGCGCGCCTCTCAAGGTCTTCTCCAGTTTTGTTTCTCCGTAACCTCTCCCTGATAAGGGAGACACCGTCTTTTCTCAAGTGGACAGAGGTGGGAGGGGAAAAATAGAAACCGAAAGTTATTCCAAGCGAAAGCACATTTCTCCCCTCCCCCCCAGCAAAATGGCAGGCCCCAAACAAGAGCACATATGCAGGAAAACAATAAGGATTCGGGGACCTGACACAGCTTCCTAGGAGAGAGGTTTTTCCGCAAGCCAGAGGGGGCCTGGTTTTGCATGCGGCCTGCATCCCGCCGATGGAGCTTCGCTTGTTTGCGTGGCCTGGTTTCCAGCGTGTTGCAGCGCGGTACCGGTCCACAGCCTGGGGATTGTGGACCCCTGCCCTAACCAGTCCACCAGCAGCCAATGTGATTCCGCCAGGTTGTTTTGAGAATGCTGAGGTGCTGGGTAGATAACGGGTCATTCTCAAGGCACGGCGGCCTTGGAGCCAGGCTGGAACCGGCTGGGAAGGCGTCTGCTTCTTCTCCAAAGACAGTCCTGCTCCCGAATTCCCAAGCAGTTACTGCAGAAGCGGAAGCATGCGAAGAGTGCTAGAAACCTTCCTTCCCCCCTCCCCTCACCCTCCCCCCTCCAACAGAATGGCAGGACACCAGCATGGTCGACCTGACAGGTATGCAGATAGTCCTCGACTTACGGCCACAACTGAGCCCCAAATTTCCATTGCTAGGCAAGGCAGTTGTTAAGTGGGTTTTACCCCCTTTTATGACCTTTCTTGCCGCCGTTGTTAAGTGAACCACTGCAGTT